>CM047428.1:38584429-38989261 GCA_026168455.1 Theocolax elegans
ATATTTATTGGATACCATCTCACGTAGGTATAATAGGGAATGAAATAGCTGACAGCTATGCTAAAAAAGCAACAGAGCAACCCCAAACATCAAATGCATACCATACAGCGACTACAAACCTTTGTTTAAAAAATTAGCATTTAATGAAACAGATAAACTAAAGAAAACCAAGGCATAACAAAAGCACAGACATATTACAATATGTATTATAACAGAACCAGTAAACCGTGGTTTACTGGCATTCCTGTGAATAGAGAGTTTATTGTAACTATATGTCGATGTAGAAGCAACCATAATAACTTAAGAGAATCACTACTAAAAATAAAAGTTGTCAATGATTCTAGTTGCGAGTGCGGTTGCGAGGTTCAGGACCTCAACCATATATTGTGGCAATGCCCATTATACGATATAAAAAGAAAAAAACTTATTATGTCTTTGAGAAAAATAAAACAATTTCTACCAATAGATATTAAATGTTTCTTAGCACAGCCGAATATAGTAGCCATGAAAAAAGTGTGTGTATTTCTTACAAAATGTGAAATAGTGATTTAAAGTAATGTAAACTTTTGTAATTGCGAAAGAAAAAGAATAGTTTGTATTTATTTTGTAATTATTTTAGCTAAATAACTTGTAAAGAAGTTAATAAATCTTAAATTAAAAAAAAAGAGATAGAGATAAAAATGATTCCTTCGTCCGTTATAATAATAATAAATGTTCATCACAGCAATTTAACAAAGAAGATCGGGGAAATAATTCCGGCACTCGCGGTGTGCGCGAGTCAGTTATTCCAACTCCCTAAGTATCACGATATATTAATAACGAATCGAATAATAATACAAGGTCATCGTTTACTTGTTTCCATTGCGGAAAACCCGGTCACATAAAGCGCGATTGTTATAAATTACAAAAAGAAATAAGAGAAGGAAATCAAAATCAGGGAAACACCGATACTATCTCTCCAAGGAGGGTCGAGAGAGAGGCTACGAATCAAATACCCTCTACTTCGAGTGCAGAAACCCGCTCAAACGCCCTCTTCGCATCGCGAAAATAAATTTAAGCCAATAAAGTTCAGCTCCGGTCATAATCCTCGATACTAGTCAGTTAAAACGTCTGTTGAAATTTTTGCTAGATACAGGAGCATCAGTAAGTGTAATTAAAGAGTCAGACGTACATTCTCGCGTGAAAATTGACGAAAATGATATTATATTGTTAACAGGCATAACTGATCATTCATTAACTACTTGTGGCAAAATTAAAATAGATTTCGAAAGACCTCCCGTGAAACTCAATTTAGTACATGATTTGTTCCCTATGCAACAAGCTGGAATCTTAGGCACCGATTTTTTCGTAGAAACGATGCAAAAATCAATTATTCTGAACAATATTTAGAATTTAACGAATGAATCCTTTCCTTTGAAAATATAAATAATATGCAAACGGCAGAATGGATTTATATAATGGAGGAATTTGAAAATAATGATCGAAAATGAATACGATATATGACAAAACCAAGAGTAAACAATGATTATATGAACTCGTCAAGTAATTTTCAATTGCATGAAAATCATGAAACGTTTATAAAAGAAATCAAAATGACAACGACAAAGACCTATACAATCAGAGTGAAAAAGAACAAGAGTTATATGACGATTATAAAAATGATGAAATACAAGTACATCGGATCGACGAGGAGTCGGATCTAAAGAGTTATACAAGTAAAGCAAGTGAAAATGTTATGGATTAATGAAGGAAGAACGATTACAAATAAACAATGAAAAAGCGCAGCCACGGGTATGTAATGTGACTGAACCATGTATTAAAGAAAAATTTGATGAAATTACTGAAAATTATGGTATTATTGAAGCATTGTTTGATAGGATGGTTGAGAGTCCATCTTGTACTAATTATGAAAACGAAGTTGACCTGAAGTATGATATTGAAAATGAAATAAAATATGAAGAAATTTTATTAGATAAGACAGTTAATAATTGTCAAGTACAAATGGTTTATGAAATCGAGGAGGGCAATTAATACAGACCTTGTGAAAAAAAAGATTTTGTTGATAAAAGGATGAATTGTCAAATAAAAAAGAATTACGAGATCAAGGAAGGCGATAAATGCGGACCTCGTGAAAATAAGGAAGATTTTGTTGACAAAAAGATGAATTGTCGAGTATAAATGGATTACGAAATCGAGGAGGGCGATAAATGCGAACCTCGTGATAAAAATGTTAGTTATGTTTGTAAATTGAATAAGAAAGAATTGGTTATGTCGGGGGAAAAGTTAGATATTATCTCGAGAACTGAAATATTATATATATGATAAATATTCGGATTGTTTCTGTCTAAAAGGAGAGAAATTAGGCGTGACAAATGCTCACCTCTTCATTCGGTTTATTTCAATTTAAAACAATGCCTATGGGATTGTGCAATTCTCCAGACACTTTTCAAAGAATAATTGATCGTGTTTTTGAGGGCATGAAAGGCAAAGAAATATTTTTATTCCTTGACGACGCAGTTATATACGCTAAAAATATGCAAGAGCATATCCAAAAGTTTGAAAATGTTTTGCAAAGAGTTCGCGCCGCAAATCTGAAATTACAGCCAGACAAATGTGAATTTTTAAAGAAAGAAGTAGTGTATCTGGGACACGTATTATCACCAGAAGGTGTTTTGCCGAATCCATAAAAATTAGAAGCAAATAAAAAAATTTCCAGTCCAAAAACAGTGAAAAATATACGTCAATTTTTAGGATTAGCAGGTTATTATAGACGACTCATTGCGAATTTTTCGGGTATTGCTAGACCATTAAGTAATTTATTAAAGAAAGACGCACCTTTCGTATGGTTCAAAAGGCATTCGACGATTTAAGAGAAAAATTGTGTAAACAACCAATACTACAAATCGCAGACTTTAATAAACTATTTGTAGTAGCTTATGACGCTAGCGGCTCAGCAATAGGTGCACTTTTATCCCATGGAGAGGTGGGGACCGACCTACTGGTTGCTTATGTTTCGCGAGTATTAAACAAAGCCAAGCAAAAATATGATACTTATTCAAGAGAAGCATTAGCCATACTGTATACCGTTACTCAGCTCGACTGTTATCTAAGAGGCCGTCGTTTCCTCATTATAACAGATCATAAACCACTCATTTGGTTTAAAAACTCGGTAGATTCGACATTTAGAGTTAATAGATGGAGAATAAAACTGAATAAAACTGAATATATATAGAGCCTCGGTGGCTCGTGGGTAGAGCTCCCGACTCTTACACCGAGGGTCGTGGGTTCGATCCCAGACGTGTACCTCTGAAAATTTTTTCATGTGCATTTTTCGAACACCGCGACTCAGTGGCTCGGCGTGTCACTATAATGTGACGCCAGTTCAGGTGCGCGTGCGTTTCGTGCACTTGTCAGTGCATGAGAGGCACGGGCATCTGAACTATAGGGAACGTTAGGGACGCGAAGATGTAAAGAGGATCGCGGTGGTTCCATCGGGAGGACAGGAAACTGTAATTATTAGACTAATTACAGTGACCGATGATATCTTCCGATGGACACAAGCACCACTGTTTCAACTACATGTGCTTTGTTTACAGACACACCGTTCACCTCCGTCGCATGATTAGCCCTGGCAGCATAAATAGAGCGACGTTAAATAACAAAAAAAAAAAAACTGAATATATACGACTTTGACATCGTATACAAAGCCGGTAAAAGTAACGTTAAAAATCATTCTATGGAAACACGCAATCGCGCAGGAAAAAAAACACGGCCAAACTACAATGAAAAAAATGTGAAGCGACTCAACAAGTCAAATATACCAAAAGAACCAGCCGAAGACCTTCCTATAATACCAGAAGCCCTCGAGGAAATTGAAACGATAGTCAAATAAGACAAAAGATTACAACCCATGGAGGTAGATAATTTTAACAACGTATTTAAGGAGTCCTGAGAAGGAAAGGATGTTCACGACGTACCAAACGATGAAAAGAAATTCATTGAAATTAAAGAACAACTCTTTATGATAAAAGATATTACGTTTATTTATAACTACAACCGGAATGCCTTTAAACGAAGGATCCAGAAATTTGGCTTGAAATTTTTGTTACCTCATTTTTCCAATTTAAATCCGGGAGAAATAAGAATATATAACAAAAACGGAAAAATGCATTTTGCTATGGTTTTACGTGACGAAGAGCGACTGAGTACTTCAGAAATTATTAATAATCTAAAAATGAATGTATTAAATTTGAAAAATGTTATATTAAAAAAAAAAATTATGTTCTATAAGTATCGCAAAGAGCGAAATTATTGAAAACGTTTCATGAAA
This sequence comes from Theocolax elegans, assembly GCA_026168455.1. Taxonomy (NCBI): domain Eukaryota; kingdom Metazoa; phylum Arthropoda; class Insecta; order Hymenoptera; family Cerocephalidae; genus Theocolax; species Theocolax elegans. The sequence goes on from CM047428.1 coordinate 38,588,760, forward strand.
TGAAAATTTAAAACAAATAAGTATAACTCTACGAAATATTAATGTAAAATAATTATTTGTTTAGGATTCATAAAATGTGTGGACGAAAGTAATAGAAAAAAAAATTAGCGAAATGTACGTGTCTGTTTGTGCAGGGCATAAAGGTAACAAAAACCTATAAACGTATAAAACAACGTTTCTATTGCCCTGATAGTAAGAAAGACGAGTAAAACTACATTAAACATTATTTAACTTGCCAACTAAAGAAATTGGTTCGGTCTTCTTGACACCGATTGAACAGGGACAACCTTCGCCTCTCTAGCTTTGATGACCGAAGTGATCAAACGGCTCCCCGAGGGCGTAGGTCGCGTTTGGGTGGGGGATATAACGAGTACGGGTTTCGAGTGTCGGCGCAGGTAGGTCCCTAGATTATCGTCGATGATCGTCGATAGGACCAAGTCGACTAGCCGGGATAATTGCGAATGGTAGCGCAGTGGTGTGGTTTCTGCCTCGCGCTCCCGGGATCGTGGGTTCGCGCCCCAACACCTTCGTTGATTTTTTTATTCCTCATATTCAATCCATACCCCGTTACAATAGTGCCTAAATATGTGTATATAATAGCCTTAATGTGTTTATGAGTATGTACATATATATGGGAGATTTTATGTGAAGTGATCCAGTTAAAAATAGAATTATGTTTCAATGTATGGAATCAGTAAAAAACTACTTGAATAGAGTGTAGCTAAATTTTTAGACCTAAATTTCAATTAGTACCAGAGCTGTAGCCAATCAAAAAATCGAATTTTTTGAAAAAAATGACTTTTTGTATCTATCTATATTATTAAAAAAATTTCGTCGCCGCCGCCGCCGCCGCTGTTTCAGAAATTTCTGAAGAATTTCAACAGTATCTTCTTTCTTATTAATAGTATTTTTAGTACTTTTAATATGAAGCATTTCAGAAATCAAACGTTTTTTTATAGCAGTTTTCAATGTCTAAAACTTTAACATTTTCAAAATCGAATTCATGATTTTTATTCTTCATGTGTAAACTCACAACAGACTCCGGATTACGTGACTTATTATGTTCAGAAATGCGTTCTCTAAGTGCTCTCTTTGTTTCGCCGACATTGACAAAAGATAAATTAAAAAAAATGGATATATGTGGTGCTGTTTATAAATTTAATTGGAAAAATTGTTCTGTATCATATGTCGGCGAAACAAAGAGAGCACTTAGAGAACGCATTTCTGAACATAATAAGTCACGTAATCCGGAGTCTGTTGTGAGTTTACACATGAAGAATAAAAATCATGAATTCGATTTTGAAAATGTTAAAGTTTTAGACATTGAAAACTGCTATAAAAAAACGTTTGATTTCTGAAATGCTTCATATTAAAAGTACTAAAAATACTATTAATAAGAAAGAAGATACTGTTATGTTGAGTAGAATTTACAACAACATCTTGTAACCGTTGAAAATTATTCTTAGAACTTGTAAAATCGTTAGACTGATCACATCCTTGTACTTCTGCGAATCTTATACATATGTCAATCTTTTGTACGCGCTATATATAGCAATAACAATTTTTGAAATTTCACTTGACTCTACTCATCTACGAGTAATGGAAGATCATTGCTAACTGTTTGACATTTATGGTAAAAATTGTTTTGTTATATATATAGTGTATTTTGTGAATTGTTTGTTATTTAAAAAGTTTTTTGTACATTGATTTATAATTTTTTTTGTGTTCAATAAATTAGTACTTGAAGAGGTCTGCAAAACCTGGCAGACGAAACGTCGTACAACTTTTAAAATCAAATTGGTTGTTAATTTTATTACAACCTGGATTTAACCCTTTAAAATCGTCATTGTGGATTTTATCATAACCATGAAGGGTGTACATTTTGAAAAAAATAAGGTCTTTTTCTCATTACTCATCTCGCTTAAAATAATATTGACGTTAATATACAAAGGAAAAGAAGAAAAAGTTTAAATTTTTTGGTTGTCACTTGAGCTTGGTCAACTTTCTATTTAATTGCTATTAAAAAAAATTTTGAAATAGAAAAAAATTATTTACAATAAAACAGAATCATTAGAGTCTAACAAATCCCTAAACCTCAAACCTATATCCTATCCTTCCTAAGAAGTGCTTAATTGCACTCTTTCCTCCTCGTTGTGGTAAATAGTCCAGCAACACCGTCACTTATCCTTCCTAAGGAGTGCTAAATTACACGCTTTCCTTCTCGATGCGGGAAATAATCCAGCAACATCGTCACTAATCCTTCTTAAGGAGTGCTTAATGGCACCCTTTCCCCTCGTTGCGGTAAATAGTCCATCATCACCGTGACTTATCCTTCCTAGATATCATTTAAAATGTTAGCCTATATAAATAATTACGACCAATCTCACCTTGACTCTAGTAATTCTGTTAATTAGACATACTTTCTCACAGGATGAGCAGGTATAAATACATAATGAGAGTTTGGCATACTAAAAATAACGATTGCAAAGAAATGAGAAGAGGAGGGAAGAGAAAAAACTTATTATATAAAACCTAAGACAGACACATTAGAAGATTTTCTCTTATTTATAAACAAAAAATTGTTTCGAATGGTATAAAACAAAAACATGCATAACAAATAAATTTTTTAATTTTATCAAACGATTCAGGATATACAATAATAATTGATACAGATAAATAATATTTTTCGCAATTTGATATTACCAATAATACAATGTGTAGAAAAAATTATACAAAAATAATATAAATAATAGTATAATTGTGGTGTATTTATTCAATTATTATTCAAAATTAATTTTCATTCATTTGGAACTAAGAAGTAAACAAATTCAATCAATTTTTCTTTCTTTACTTGAACATAACAAATAAGTTTCTACTTTTATGAGTTTGAATAAAATCAAGAAAATGACGAATATTTTAACTATTCCTCAAAATATAAAAATAAAAAGAGTGTATATATTAGTTATTTTAAAGTGAAACATAATGGAATTTAGTGAATAATAAAGACAAACGTTGGTGCTACAATTCTTCGTTCCCGGTTCGGTTGTTTATAACGCGATCACTAGTGGTTTTCGCGCTGGCCTCGAGGGTAGTCAACGGTACGACTTCCCCTCAATTGTTATTGTCCAATTTGTTGATAATTGTTTATTTATTAAATAAATTCACTCGGCGAGATTATCTTTCTCGCCGACTAACACAATATTTCACTTATTAATAACATATTTCCCGCTGATAATCCTTTCTAACGAATACCGCCCTCTTCGGCGTATAATCTAGTTGGCAATTTCGTTGTTAACGGCATTGCACGGGAATCAAAGTGATTCCCGGCCGCATCGTGGGACTGTTATTCTTAGGTTGATAAGTTGGGACAAATTAGGCCTAACCGGAGCCATATATTTCCCAGTACTCACCTCGCTACAATTGTTTTATTAAAACATTGTTAAAAAATTACAGCTGTTACAGGTCGACTTCTGATGATTTTCGGCGATTCTCGCGGACCTTCGTAAAGGTAAAAATAGGGAAAGAGAGAGAGAGAGAGAGATTGATTGATTGATTGATAAAATTTATTTGGCCTTGGGGTTGAGACCCCGTAGGCACTAAAAATAAAATACAGTCTGATTTGTTTTAACCATATAAACAATATAAATAATATGAAAAATATGAAAAATATAAAAAAATGTAAAAAATATAATAATACAAAAATATAAAAATATAAAAAACAACAATAAAACGTATAAAATAAAAACAATAATAACAATAATTACAGAATATATACAAAACTTTTGATTAACGCTAAATAAGGCATGTATTGCACATTCGCTCAGCTACAATATACACAATAATAAATGCTTAGTAACTATATACAGAGTTAAAAATAGATAGTAAACGTACATAAAAATTATTGCACTTCATGCGTCGAAAATTAAACTATATATGTATATACGCAGAGTTACATTGACAAGTTTTAATCTAAATCGAAATCGAGGTGAGGGATCTGAGGAGGTGCTAAGCCCTCATTTTGCACTCTATTTTCCCAGGCAGTTTTGTCAAGTCCAAACAGATGATTAAATAGTGTATTTTTGAAATGGCTGATGGATGAGGTGTCGAATGAAAATGCAGGAAGTTCGTTAATGATTTTAGATGCAGTGATGGCAAATGACTTATTCATAGCCTCAGTACGAGGGGGAAGATAATGCAGCGATTTTGGTGGATGACGAGAAGAGGTGCGAGGGTTATGGTGAAGCGTATTTAATTTTATGAAATGATTAGCCAGGTAAATAGGTGAATTATGAGCAATGATGCCGTATGCAAGTGAACCAATGAGGTATGAGCGTCTGGACTCAACTGATAACCACCTGAGACTTAACCTATAAGGAGTTACATGTTCTCTCCTTTCTATGTCCCCCCACACGAATCGGATACAAGCATTCAGTAGCCTTTGGAGCTTCAGATTTCTGGTCTGGTCAACATCATTAAACACCGCACACGCATAGTCAAGATGCGGAAAAACTAGTGTTTCAACTAGCTTTTTCCTAAGGCCTCGAGATAACGATTTCTTATAATATCGCAATGAATGCAAAACCCCATGTACACGACTCGAGATGGTTAACACCTGTTTTGACCAGTCTAGAGTGGGAGAGATCATGACCCCAAGCGATTTAACCGCACATTCATAATTCAAGAAGTCCGCTCCTAGTCCTACCTTTGGGGCAGTGTTCAAGTCGATACGCGATAAAAATGCCTGACTACCCAGAATCATAACCTTCGTTTTTTTTACATTTAGTTTTAATCCGTTCGCGTGAGCCCATAGGGCTACCGCATTGGCATCTTGTGTGATGCGTTGTACCCCTGCTTCCAATTCTGACGGAAAAAACGAATGGTAGACCTGGGCGTCATCGGCAAACAGCATACAATCGCTGTATGAAAGAACTTTAGGTAAATCATTAATATAGATGGAAAAGAGTATTGGGCCTAGAACACTGCCCTGAGGCACCCCCGCATTTATCTCAAGCCAGTCCGATAACACACCCGTCTCACTCTCCACTGCATGCATACGACCTACTAGATATCGATAGAACCAATTTAATACATTGTCTGAGCAGCCAATCTCACACAATTTTTGCATAAGCCTGCCATGAGGCACAGTATCAAATGCCTTTGAGAAGTCAAACAGGATGAGAATCGTGATCTTCCTACCATCAATGGCTCTCCTAACGTCATCTAGGACACCCAGGAGGGCTGTCTGGGTGCTATGCCCCCTGCGAAAACCGGCCTGTCTGTCCACAAGAATATGATTTTTCTCCAGATATTCATAGAGATTGATAGAAAGATAGAGAGAGAGAGAGAGAGAGAGAGAGAGAGAGAGAGAGAGACAGTGTTTCGGTTAGTAAGTGCGAGAGCACTTAGACTGATTTCAACCGGCGGTACACTATTATCAACCGTAAGACTTAATTCAACCGGCGTTAGACTGATATCAACCGTCGAGAGACTTTTTTCAACCGTCGTGAGAGAATTATTTTGTTTCCTCTTATCTCTCCATTTTGATTACCTCGTGCCTCTTGTGATCCTGATGCAGTACTGGTGACCCAGTGAATCCGTGGTTTGTTCAGCGACGACGCAGCCCAGGAAGCCGAGGAGAGAAGCGACCACGCGGACTACGTCCGGTCATTTCATTTTCCATCGCGGCTCACGCACTGTAAGTGCCAGTTTTGTAGTCCCTCTCACTCTTTTTGATAATATATCATTGCCTTTATTTTAAATTAAACATCGTGCTTTTACTCTTGTTGTTTGCCCTTTTATTTTTGTTCGCGTTCACTAACTAAAGGATACCGCCGCCTCCGCCTATACGTGTCTTACAGACTCGTATTATTACTGAGCGGCTGATCGCGTAATGAGACTATTGTTTAACGGTAGTCAATTGTTATTATTTTATATATTATTATTATTAAAATAGCAAATCCGTTACAATGCAAATATTCAATTATTTTCTTTTTATCGCTGAAAGATATGAATGTTTGATAGTCTCTTATTGACTTAAATAATTTAGGAAAATAGTGATTTTAAGGTCAAATTTTTTATTCGGCATTTCGACTTGAAAATTGGTATACCAACGTATTTTAATGTTTTGAATACGAAACAAATAGCGTTCTGTTTGATGAAACACATTTTCATAGTGATTATTTGAACTATTTATTACTATTAGTTTCTTGGCAGATCAACAGACAGTTATTTTTTCTTGCAGAAGATCTTTTATTGATAATATTCTTATTATTTCATCATTCTCTTTATTTACTAAGTTGTCAAAAATTTGTGCATAGATGAAAGCCTAGTATTATGGAAAGGCAGGCTTCGATTCAAGCAGTATATTCCATTGAAAAGAAATTGGTTTGGCATCAAACTTTTTGAATTAGTAGACTGTGAGACTGGATTTGTTTTGGGTTTTATTGCCTACACTGGCGCTGATACTGATTATCAGAAGTTTGGTTTTGGTGTTACTGGGGATATTGTCGCTTATTACTTACAACCTTATTTTTACAAGGGTCATGTCATATACATAGATAACTGGTATACATCTCCTATATTGGCAGAATTTTTGCATGATCGCGATACAGGAATGTGTGGTACGGTAAGAACAAATAGAAAAATGCCAAAATTAGAAAATAAATTAGAGCGAGGTGAAGTTCAAGTTGGTCCTAATAATTTGTGGATTACAATCAGGTGGCAAGATAAGGGTAGTGTTTGCATGCTTACAACTGTGCAGAAGCCTGAGTTCTGTACCACTGGCAAAAAACGCTATCAAACCAATGAGGGTATTATAAAACCACGATGCATCCATGAACACAACCAAAATATGGGTAGTGTTGACAATGTAGATAGACAATTGTCTATGACCGAAGCAGTTAGAAAAACAATGAAGTGGTAACGCAAGTTATTTTTCCATCTTATTGGTCTAAGTTAATCTAATGCTCATCTAACATTATATTAAAGTACAAATCTACGTCCGGGCGTCTGTCCGTCCGTCCGTCCGTCCGAGCAAGTGTTCCCTTGATCCCCAAGGATTACTTTTACAACATTTTGGGACCGTTAGTATTATATATATTAGCCTTATAATTTTTGGGACTTAATATTTTTGGGACTCAAAATTTTGGGCCTTAAAAATTTTAGTCTTAGATTTTGCCGTTAAAACTTTTGGGACTCAACATTTTGGGGCTTAAAAATTTTAGTCTTTGATTTTTCTGTTGAAACTTTTGGGACTTAATATTTTTGGGACTCAATATTTTGGGTCTTAAAAATTTTAGTCTTTGATTTTTCTGTTGAAACTTATGAGACTTAATATTTTTGGGACTTAACATTTTGGGCCTTAAAAATTTTAGTCTTTGATTTTTCTGTTGAAACTTTTGGGACTTAATATTTCTGGAACATTTTGGGTCTTAAAAATTTTAGTCTTACATTTTGCCGTTAAAACTTTTGGGACTCAACATTTTGGGGCTTAAAAATTTTAGTCTTAGATTTTGCCGTTAAAACTTTTGGGACTTTAATATTTTTGGGGCTTAACATTTGGGCCTTAAAAATTTTAGTCTTAGATTTTGCCGTTAAAACTTTTATGACTCAACATTTTGGGGCTTAAAAATTTTAATCTTAGAGATTGCCGTTAAAACTTTCGGGACTTAATATTTTTGGGACTCAATATTTTGGGTCTTAAAATTTTAGTCTTTGATTTTTCTGTTGAAACTTTTGGGACTCAATATTTTTGGGACTCAACATTTTGGGCCTTAAAAATTTTAGTCTTAGATTTTGCCGTTAAAACTTTTGGGACTTAATATTTTTGGGACTCAATGTTTTGGGTCTTAATTTTAAAAATTTTAAAAATTTTAGTCTTAGATTTTGCCGTTAAAATTTTTGGGACTTAATATTTCTGGGAGTCAACATATTGAGCCTCATACATTTACTGTATATTTATTTAATGTAATACTTCGTACAGTATCCTACAATATATATTTTACTATATTAAATTGGTACTCTAACAATATTACTATTTGTTTTTCATCTATATACTGAACTACGTTTTAACAGACAGAAATACGGTTCATATTATTTAATACACCACTAATCAAAAAATAGCAAAAAATAAAAAAATAAAAAAATAGCGAGCGTAAGCGAGTGAGTATTTTTTTGCATATTAAATTTTTTGTTAACCATTATACATTTTAAATCCAATAAAATACGAATTATTTAATTAGCATATATATAGGATCTTGTAGATTATGGTTATATTTTACAATAGAAATTTGTAAGTAAAATATTATTGTTTTATGCAAAGGAGAGTGACATTCTGAGTGACATTCATTATTTTTAAATCAAGGATCGAATATACATTTAATATATTACATGTTGTAAACTTATTTCATTAATTTATAAGGATTTTAATTTAATATTTCTTATAAGAAATACAATATAAAACAATTTGTTATAACCAAAATCTATATTATATTAAAATTCATCCGTTCTCCGGTGTCCGGCGGTGGTGTCCGGTGTCCCGCAGCGGTGTCTGGTCTCCTGTTGTAAGAATGAAGAGTATGTGTGGAATGGAAGGGTTAACACTGATATTTTGGGAATTTCTGAATTATTTCGGGATAACTCCACTAAATACGGGATTTCCTGGATATTTCGGGAATTTTTGAGATATTCCGGGATAACTCCACTAATTTAGGGATTTTCTAAATAATTCGGTAATTTCTTAGATACGCCGGGAAATCTTCACTAATTTAGGGTTTTCCTGGATGCTTCGGGATTTTCTTAAATATTCCGGGATAACTCCACCAATTTCGGGGTTTCCTGCAAGTCTCGGGTTTTTCTGTGGTATTTCGGGATAATTCCACTAAATACGAGATTTCCTGGATATTTTGGGAATGTTTTGAGGTATTCCGGGATGACTCCACTAATTTCTGGATTTTCTAAATAATTCGGTAATTTTTTAGATATGCCGGGAAATCTTCACTAATTTAGGGTTTTCCTGGATGTTTCGGGATTTTCTGTGGTATTCCGGAATAAATCCACCAATTTCGGAATTTCCTGGATGTTTCGGGATTTTCTGTGACATTTTGGGATAAATTCACTAATTGAGGGATTTTCTGGATGTTTCGGGATTTTCTGACTTATTCCGGAATAACTCCACCAATTTCGGGATTCCTTCAAGTCTCGGGTTTTTTGTGGTATTTCGGGATAAATCTACCAAATTCTGGATTTCCTGGATGTTTCGGAATTTCCTGTGGTATTCCGAGATAAATCCACCAATTTCGGGATTTCCTGGATGTTTCGGGATTTTCTGAGGTATTCCGAAATAAATCCACCAATTTCGGAATTTCCTGGATGTTTCGGGATTTTCTGTGACATTTTGGGATAAATTAACTAATTGAGGGATTTTCTGGATGTTTCAGGATATTCTAAAGTATTCCGGGTAATTCCACCGATTTCGGGATTTCCTGGATGTTTCGGGATTTTCTGACGTATTCCGGGATAACCCCACCACTTTCGGGATTTCCTGGATGTTTCGGGATTTTCTGTGGTATTCCGGAATAAATCCACCAATTTCGGAATTTCCTGGATGTTTCGGGATTTTCTGTGACATTTTGGGATAAATTCACTAATTGAGGGATTTTCTGGATGTTTCGGGATTTTCTGACTTATTCCGGGATAAATCTACCAAATTCTGGATTTCCTGGATGTTTCGGAATTTCCTGTGGTATTCCGAGATAAATCCACCAATTTCGGGATTTCCTAGATGTTTCGGGGTATTCTGTGGTATTCCGTAATAAATCCACCAATTTCGGGATTTGCTGAATGTTTCGGGATCTTCTGTGGTATTCCGGAATAAATCCACCAATTTCGGAATTTCCTGGATGTTTCGGGATTTTCTGTGACATTTTGGGATAAATTCACTAATTGAGGGATTTTCTGGATGTTTCGGGATTTTCTGACGTATTCCGGGATAAATCCACCGATTTCGGATTTCCTGGATGTTTCGGGATTTTCTGACGTATTCCGGGATAAATCCACCGATTTCGGGATTTCCTGGATGTTTCGGGATTTTCTGACGTATTCCGGGTAACTCCACCACTTTCGGGATTTCCTGGATATTTCGGGATTTTCTGTGGTATTTCGGGATAAATTCCCTAATTTCGGGATTTTCTGATTATTTCAAGATTTTCTATGGTATTTCGGGATTTTCTGTGATTTTTCGGGAATTTTTTATGTATACCGGGATAACTCCACCAATTTCGAGATTTTCTTAATATTTCGATAATTTCTGAGGTATGCCGGGTTAAATTTACTATTTTTGGGATTTAGTGGATATGTCGGGATAACTTCACTAATTACGGGATTTCCTCGATATTTCGGGAATTCCTGATGTATGCCTGGATAACTTCACTAATTACGGGATTTCCTCGATATTTCGGGAATTTTTTATGTATACCGGGATAACTCCACCAATTTCGAGATTTTCTTAATATTTCGATAATTTCTGAGGTATGCCGGGATAAATTTACTAATTTTGGGATTTAGTGGATATGTCGGGATAACTTCACTAATTACGGGATTTCCTCGATATTTCGGGAATTCCTGATGTATGCCTGGATAACTTCACTAATTACGGGATTTCCTCGATATTTCGGGAAATTTTGAGTTATTCCGGAATAACTTCACCAATTCCGAGATTTTCTTAATATTTCGGTCATTGTTGAGGTATGCCGGGTTAACTTCACTAATTTTGGGTTTAGTGGATACTTCGGGAGTTTCTGAGTTATTTCGGGATAACTTCACTAATTACGAGATTTCCTGGATATTTCGGGATACTTCACTAATTACGGAAGTTCTTCGATATTTCGGGAATTCGTGAGGTATTCCGGGATAACTCCACTAATTACGGGATAAAATATTAAAAAAGTGTGTAAGCACTTTTGCCAGTACTCCAATGTTTGTATATTTTTGTACCAAATTAAATTATTATATTAAGAACATACCTATAAGTAATATTATAAGTAATTAATAATAAATAATAGTCACTACATACATAAATAATGTAATAATAAAGTAGTCACAGTAATACTAACATAGACTGAAGCAGTACTGTCAGTCTAATAATTTTTAATAACTTAAATAATATATTTTAATGTAATATATATTTTATTTGATGATCCGTTCTGTTTTTTTATCACAGTTAAATATACGTTTTTACACATTTTTCATCATACTCTATTACAAAGGTGTAAAATGAGTGAGAAAGGTGGTTAAAAAAATTAAAGTTTTATTTTTGATTTATCATTTTTTTAATGTAATACCAAGTGTAATGTCAAAATAACTTTTATAATTAATATTCAATTTTTATTATTGTAATTGTATAATATCTTTTATATTTTTTGGTTGCAATTACTAATATTCTTTTTTATAAAAGATTTTTGAATATAAAACAAAATTAATAAAATGTGAAAATAAATCTTTTAGCCAGAATTTTAATCTGAAAAAATTTTTCATAAATTTAATTATTACGTATAATTATTTGTTTGAAAGAATTTAGTAATAAAAAAGAGTTTAGTAATTTTGTATGAAATTTTAAATTCTTCATCTCCTTTCCGTGAAACATGAAAAAGCATGATATATATGTATAATGGTCAAAGAATAATTTTATATTGTAATTTTTGTTGTTGAAAATAGTATTCTGGTAGAAAATGAACACATTTGTTACTAGATTGATGTAGCTTCTTACAGGAATAGTGTGGAAATATTGTATGTAATGATATATGTGTTACTACGTATTAAAAATTAAAATTAAAATGCCTTACTCCAGTGTAAGTTTTATCATGTTGATTATTTTTAATTTTTTTAATTGTTTCAGTATTATGTAGAAATTGTGACGAGTGACGATAGCGCGAGCCACTCGTCATGGTTCTACGTCGCGAGGCCCGCACGGCCGTCGGGTAAGACCGCGCGTAATACGGAAGGGAGGGGGAACGAGAGAGAATCGAGGAGAGAGATTCTCACGTGAGCCGCCGAGCGAGAAAGTCCTCGACTCCCCGGGAGTGACGTCGCCGTCGACCATACATCACTACATCCTAGACGTGAGGAGGTTCACCGGCAATAAGAGAAGGTCAGATCTTTTACCTTCCCGACGGGTATAGCGTACTCGAGCGATCTTCGCGGACTCTCTTCGCGTCGCGATCCCGCGTCCGGATTACGGTCTCCCGTGATTGCGCCCGGGCCACCCGGATGATTGTAGTGCTTTACGTGTTCGCGATCTAGTTCTTGTATCGTATTACAGAATAGTAAATAAACTTGATTTCATTTTATCTTACGAGTCGTGTTATTTCGTCATCCCGTATTCACCCAGGAACCCCGATCCTTAGTTCGATAAGCAGACGAGCCCGCGGTACTCGTCTGCCAATCCTGATTCGTATTTCCGGAAGTGGGCTCTTTCTGGAGCTCATATCAACGTACACGGTAGCTGTCGAGGTATCGGCGAGCCGTTGACGGAGTGCACGAGAGGTCCGATCGCGCGCGAAGGTAAGTTCGTCACGCGCGATCTCGGGGTTACCCCTACTCACGTTATCTCCGCGCATTATCTCACAAAACCCGACCGCACCGTTACATGGCGCCCAACTAGTTAGCACTGGGCATACGGATTATAGAAGAAAATTTGGTATTTTCTTCTAACCGGGTACCTCACTAAACGAAAAATTAAATATATCGAGTAGTGAAAACGTCAAGGCCACGTACTTCGCGAAGAGAGTATCGAGCGCGCGTGCGTTTTGTAAACAAAGCGAGTTGTTTACATCGCGCGCGAGACTGGAGATTCGTATTTCCCAGTCTCACTATTTTTGTATAGTAAGTGCGAGAGAGAGAGAAAGTAAATTTGTTTTTACTTTCTCGCACGGATAAATACGCATGTTCGTACTTTATCAATATTGGTTAAGTATTGGACACCTTTTCAAGACAATTTAGAACGGTTCTTTAATTATTTATTGATTTCTTTAAATAACATCCCGCTCTCACACTTACTACACTATCTTGTATAGCGAACAAGATAGTAAATTCGGTTCAGTGTGTGCGTTAATATACAGTTATATTAGCGTTATATTTATATTACACATGTCTTTGTAGTCGATTGGTGTTACGTATTTATATAACAACCAAACCATTACTTTTCGGGAACTCTCCATTCAGTCATTATTTTCTTTAGTGATTATTCGATATTACCTTTCTTTTTTTGAACATTTAATTGTGTAATAATGGTAAATAATTCCCATAAATTATTAAAAGTAATTACGAATAAGCAATTATAGTATGTACAGACGTATATATATATATAAATAAAATAATTATACATTTATTTGAAATTAACGACATTCCGCTCACGTTTGAAACACGATATCGCGTATTTAAATTATTACTTTCTTTTCTATTATCACTCCCATAAAAATTTACGTACATAAATCGAATAATCTATGTTCCTCATAATTTTGAATTTTATAAATTAATTTGCAATTAAACAATTTACAAAATAATCTTGATTTTTTTTGTTATAAGTAATATTAAGTAATTAAATAAATAGTCACTACATACATAAATAATGTAATAATAAGTAGTCACAGTAATACTAACATAGACTGAAGCAGTACTGTCAGTCTAATAATTTTTAATAACTTAAATAATATATTTTAATGTAATATATATTTTATTTGATGATCCGTTCTGTTTTTTTATCACAGTTAAATATACGTTTTTACACATTTTTCATCATACTCTATTACAAAGGTGTAAAATGAGTGAGAAAGGTGGTTAAAAAAATTAAAGTTTTATTTTTGATTTATCATTTTTTTAATGTAATACCAAGTGTAATGTCAAATAACTTTTATAATTAATATTCAATTTTTATTATTGTAATTGTATAATATCTTTTATATTTTTGGTTGCAATTACTAATATTCTTTTTTATAAAAGATTTTTGAATATAAACAAAATTAATAAAATGTGAAAATAAATCTTTTAGCCAGAATTTTAATCTGAAAAAATTTTTCATAAATTTAATTATTACGTATAATTATTTGTTTGAAAGAATTTAGTAATAAAAAAGAGTTTAGTAATTTTGTATGAAATTTTAAATTCTTCATCTCCTTTCCGTGAAACATGAAAAAGCATGATATATATGTATAATGGTCAAAGAATAATTTTATATTGTAATTTTTGTTGTTGAAAATAGTATTCTGGTAGAAAATGAACACATTTGTTACTAGATTGATGTAGCTTCTTACAGGAATAGTGTGGAAATATTGTATGTAATGATATATGTGTTACTACGTATTAAAAATTAAAATTAAAATGCCTTACTCCAGTGTAAGTTTTATCATGTTGATTATTTTTAATTTTTTTTAATTGTTTCAGTATTATGTAGAAATATGTTCAGTATCTATAAACTCTTGTGTAATTGACTAAGATTAAATAAGTATATACAATGTTGCAAATATAATACACTGTTATTTTTATTTTATTGACTAAAAAAAATTGTATGTAACTGAATGCTAGGTTAATTAATTACACATTATATTATATTTTACATTTTTATTCAATTAAATTGTAAAACTATAAATTAAAAAAAAATTAAAAAAATAAGTATATATTTAGTGTAATTTCGACCGAGGGAGCGTTAGCGACCGAGGAATTGTTGCTAGTTCTTTATATAAAATGAAAAATGAAGAACCCATGCCCTTTCCTTCATTCCAAATATCGTTTGCTAGATCATTATTGAAATTGGATAATAATGATAGCATTTCTCGTCCTGTTAGCCCTTCTACTCGATTAGTTGGTCGTCATTTTCCAAGGTTTGCTACAAGTCGAAGTTGTCACTTGTGTGCTTTACGTAAAATTACTAGTCGAACAAAATACATGTGCTCTGATTGTGATATTCCTTTATGCGTCGCTCCATGTTTCGAAGAATATCACACAAAGAGATATTATCATAAAGGCAAATATTTATAGGTGAGAGGCGAGGGGACTCAAGGAAATCAAGCACCCCAAAGGGATCAAATTTTCGCCACATCCACGCTGCTGATTCTGGGTCATGCTAAGAGCGAAAACTAATATATTTTTTCACCAGTGATAAAAATGCATGTAATCATATCATTTTTGGGTATCATTTTTGGACTAAAATACTACAAGTAATGAAATTAACCTTGAAATACAATTTTCAAGGTCAAGGATGTCTCCTGAACATTTTTTGATATTTTTTTCGTATTCAGCGCATCCAAATACGTTTAAAAGCACTTCTAACTCGCCAAATTAAATTTTTAACATTGAACTTTACGTTCCAGACGGGACTGGTCGATATATCGACCACTGATTTTGTCAGGCACTCCACGTGACATGTTTTCATTTTATGCACAAATATTGAGTAAAAAAAGTCGAATTTCAACATTAAAATCTCCGTCCTCAAAAGGTTTAAGTATCGAATCTATTCATATCATATAAAATAATAAATAACTTAGGCACTTGATGTAATTGTACAGAAACAAATTTTAATATTGATTTAATTAATTTATTTACTCATTATATTTCTTAATTGTTGTATGAGTGCTAAGTGAGCATGCCAAGCAATGCGTGGTGCAAGTATTATTTTATTTAAAAAGAATAAAAAAGATAAATTTCTGTTTTATTAGATTTGGTGAAATTAATTTCGTACAAATGAATATTGTTGTAAACAATATTGTTTATTTATTGCTGTAAGACATGGTAGAGTAAGAATTATAAATCATGTGTAATTTACAGGCATTTCTGAAAACATGTGAGATTTATTAAATACTTGTCGATTCCAATTTGATTTCAGTACTTTCTATTTTTAGAAAAGCTTTTTAACAGTTAAAAAAATTTAATAATTTATTGTTTTAAGCAGAAAAAAGTTGTTCGGTAAAATTAAAGTATTAGCTATTAGATAACTATTGTAAAAGTGTGATCGGAATTAAACCATACTTGCGAATTTTTACGCATTGGAAGGAGGTGTTTTTCGATATTAAACTACTGGATTATGTGCTACATAAGATAGTAAAATATATTATATATTCTATTATATTCAAAGTGAATCTTGGTTTATAATGGCTGAAAAGAAAATTCTAAACAAAAAAAACATCAAATAATTATGTATTCGTTTTTTTTTGGTGGGGGAGAGGGAGCGAAGAAAATTAATTTTTCTTCACTCCTAATCCTTTTATAAAAATATATTAATATGTTATTAAGCATATTACTATAAGATGTACTAACAATGTTCACATTGAAGCGAGGATCTATATTGCATAAGACTAAAATTTTCTTTTTTTTTCTTTCTTTCGCTTTAACGATTCATAATGCTGTAAGTATTAATAGACTAAAAGGGGAGTACTTGACCTCCGGGAAACGGATCTTATCCTAACTTTGGTATGTCTTTTATAATATAAAAGTATGAAGAAAGCCAAGTTATCTCTTTCCAATGGCCACTTTTACGTGAGTTATTCGACAGCTAATAATAATATCATTAAAAATTACTTTCCAATTTGATCGCTTACAACTCAAAAACAAATAATAATTGGCACTAAAGCCAAAAACCAAAAGAAAGTTGAGTTCAAGGAGATATGATTTAAAAAAAAGAAGCTCAAATTGCTTAATTTGGATAAAGTTATGAAGAAAATAAGAAATTAAAGAAATTTTAACCAAAATTTAATATGAAAAGTTTATTGTTTCTTTTGGTCTAATAATCTTTAATTTCTTATTTTCTTCATAACTTTGATCCAAATTAAGCAATTTGAGCTTCTTTTTTTCAAATCATATCTACCTGTACTTAACTTTCTTCTGGTTTTTGGTTTGAGTACATTAATAAGCTAGACGAATTTAGTTATATATGTTCATTTAAAAAGAAAACATTATATAATTATGTTACCAAATTTAAATAAATAATGCATGGTTAATACAAATAAAAAAATATATTATTTTATTATTCCACATTATATCTTGAATCTCTACTCTCAAAATAATTTTGCTCGCTACTCCTGGAGACGTAAGGCTAGTCTTAGTCAAACAAGAGCGAAAGGAACGCGAATGGTTTATTAATCATATACCTCCATATAAGCCCCACGCGCACGCTAATCTATAGCGGGTAACTGGCAGCCACCTATCGGTCGAAACGATTTTGAAATATGACAAATGCACTTGCTCACGGTATTACCAGTTGCGACCGATAGGTGACTGCCAGTTACCCGCTATAGATTAGCGTGCTCGTAGGGCTTATATGGAGGGAAAGTAGGAAGGTAAAAGCGACTTTGATCATATACTATGTCTTTACTTTGCCTCGTATATTAATAACGTGGCATATAAAGGATTTTTTTTGTCAAAACTGAATTGCCAGTTTAGTTTCTGTGAAATTAAATCCCATCAACTCCGTGTCTAAGGTTACATTTATAAAAAAACAAAAATGTTCATATATAAAGTAATAAAAACTTGTGTGCATAAAAACTGTCGTAACTTCCTTAAAAATGATGCTAGGATAAATTTATAAAAAGCATTCGAAAGCTCTTAAAGATGCTTTAATTTACATTGTATAACATTTAAAAATACACTTTTTCCTGAAAAATGCAGGCATTTATAAAGAGACTTGTTTTTTTAGTTTTTCAGTTTTAAACTTTCGTTTTTTGCGCAAGTAAAAAATTAAAAATTAGATTTTTGCACCAAGTCATTTTAAAGCTTTTTAAATTACCTTTTGAACGGTATGTAGCAGGTTTTTGTAGCATTATTTGCACCAAAGTTATGACGCTTTGAATTTGGGTCAATTTTTATTTAGGTGAACCCAAACTTTTGAGCTGTAGTGTATATATAAGTGTATATATATATATATATGATGATGATGAACGGAGGTCCGCCTCGAACGTGGATAGCGGTGTCAAATGGCTCGATAATGTCCTGCTAGACCTGCGGGCGTCGACGGTAGATACGTATGCTTTTGGAGTCCGATGATTGCCAGATGTCGAAGTCGTAGTTCCTTGACTATGGCTCGTAGATGTCAACGATGCGTCTCGATCCCCGATTACAAGATCTCTCTTGATTTTGAATGCGTATTTCTTTAAAGTCCGAGTAGCAGTGCCACGTCCTCGGATAAAAATCAAAGAGTTGACTAGCAGAGCTTCGCCTTACGAAAGCTTTAGATGAAAAATTAGGAGTGGCTGTGTCTTTTCTGGGTCCTCTTTATATACCTTAAAAATCTATGCATCTGTCCTTGTCTTACACTTTGCCTTATATGGAAATTGTGTAAGTAGTTCTCGATTTTTCTGTGCTTGCACCCGATTAGGCCGTTAGATGTGCGTGATTAAAAATGATCGAATCCCGTGCATTTTCTGTATCGCTTCGTAGTTAATTCGGAGAATTTGCTGTCCCCCTTTTATTACTGCGACGTTGCCCAAAGAACGGCTTAATTTATTACTTCCTTCCATTGCTTGAGTTTTCTAGTCCATGTTTCTCATCGCCGGCTCTTCTCCGAGCACTGATTTTATAGTGCAGTACAAAAAAAACTCTTGTGCAACCCTTCGTTTCGATCTCACTATCGGCGATCCCGCTTATATGCGTACTGGCTTTGAATAATATCTTCAACTCTACTTATCAGTCTCTTTTTCGTTTGAAACACTCGTATATTAATCTGTCCCTTAGCTCTATAAAGTATATTTTATATTACTGCATTTACTTAGAATTATTCTTTATCAACCTTATTTCATTTCTCTTCTACGCCGTAATTTTATTCTAAACTACGCAGTACTTTTTACGAAAAATAATAATATAATTTTCGTTGGGACGCGACAATACCAAAGTGGTCGATATATCGACCAGTCCCGTCCTTAAAAGGTTAAAACCATCAAACCGAAAAGGTCTAAGCCATCTTCTATGGATGCAGAGCTATCCCAGTTGAAGCGCAAACGCTACGCATTATTTAGACATCATTCTTGTACGAAAGACTCAAAAATACTTAAAGAATTTGTTCATATTAAGAAATATTCTTATTAAATTGCAGATCAAAATGCAAAAATGCGGATTAAAATGCAGAGATAAAAAATGAAGTATTTTAAAATGCATAAAACTTCCCACATTAATCGGGCAGGTCGTGAGTTCGCACCCTTGCGATGTTCGCGGAAAGCAGCAACCTGCGTTCTCCTCGACTGAACACTCTTGCAATTCCAAAGATTTGATGTTTCGCTTTACATCTCCTTCAGTTCAAGATCTAATACTCGAGTATGCACGGCATGTTTAGGGCTTATCGGCTAAAGATATTTTTGTGTGAGAGGAGAAACTTCGCTGTTTATTAGAGCACTTTGGCCTAAGTCAGCCTAATGTAAAGGGGTTACACTGCTCAGAATTAGAAATGAAAGAAACCTCCTTAACCTCTCTACCCGAACTAATAGTCAAAAAGATTGGTGGCCAGCCAGGTTTTATCTAATCATCCAAATTCATTTCCAAATGTTATTATAACTTGCAAAAAGCAATAAGTTAAGCTAAAAATTTTGAAACTAATTTGTTTATAACGATATAAAATTGATTCTAATAATAATTACAACATTTAACCCAGATGGAAAGAAATCTTATGTCAAGGCAAATATACTCAATTTTGATTTGTTGAAATATATCTATTAGTTACAAAGTTATTGCAAATTTAGCGTGGCGCATATTTGACGCATACTGAAATGACAACTACAAGCTCGATGTACGCACTCACGCTCGCACATGATTACATTTTCACACTTTCTGTGTATACCAACCTTACTAATATGATATTTTAATGATTTTTACAATAAACTATAGATACTTACACTCACATATATTAGTTATTAATAATATTAAGTATGTATAATGTATTATATTAATTAAAAATTTATATGTCGCGGAGTATTAAAATTATATTGAAAAATATTTTTCTATGTCCAAGTAATCTACGCTGCTTATCAAATCTAATATATTTATAGTAATAAATATATAAATTGTTTTTACAATTATAAAAAATATGCTTATTAAATTGCAGATCAAAATGCAAAAATGCGGATTAAAATGCAGAGATAAAAAATGAAGTATTTTAAATGCATAAAACTTCCCACATTAATCGGGCAGGTCGTGAGTTCGCACCCTTGCGATGTTCGCGGAAAGCAGCAACCTGCGTTCTCCTCGACTGAACACTCTTGCAATTCCAAAGATTTGATGTTTCGCTTTACATCTCCTTCAGTTCAAGATCTAATACTCGAGTATGCACGGCATGTTTAGGGCTTATCGGCTAAAGATATTTTTGTGTGAGAGGAGAAACTTCGCTGTTTATTAGAGCACTTTGGCCTAAGTCAGCCTAATGTAAAGGGGTTACACTGCTCAGAATTAGAAATGAAAGAAACCTCCTTAACCTCTCTACCCGAACTAATAGTCAAAAAGATTGGTGGCCAGCCAGGTTTTATCTAATCATCCAAATTCATTTCCAAATGTTATTATAACTTGCAAAAAGCAATAAGTTAAGCTAAAAATTTTGAAACTAATTTGTTTATAACGATATAAAATTGATTCTAATAATAATTACAACATTTAACCCAGATGGAAAGAAATCTTATGTCAAGGCAAATATACTCAATTTTGATTTGTTGAAATATATCTATTAGTTACAAAGTTATTGCAAATTTAGCGTGGCGCATATTTGACGCATACTGAAATGACAACTACAAGCTCGATGTACGCACTCACGCTCGCACATGATTACATTTTCACACTTTCTGTGTATACCAACCTTACTAATATGATATTTTAATGATTTTTACAATAAACTATAGATACTTACACTCACATATATTAGTTATTAATAATATTAAGTATGTATAATGTATTATATTAATTAAAAATTTATATGTCGCGGAGTATTAAAATTATATTGAAAAATATTTTTCTATGTCCAAGTAAGTCGCATATTACTTTATAATCAGCATGCTGTGATTAATTGAAATAACACAAATCTTAGTTTCCTTTTTTATATTATTAACTACTTCGTGGTAATATACATTTTTACACGTGTTTTCTCGTTGACACTAACGAAACGAAATGCATTTAACTCCGGTCGAGACACAACTGCACGATTTTGTCGAGTATTTTGTGCATGTACAGTTATATGCTAACACGTCAACTGACGGTAACAAAATTTGAACTTTTTGTGGGAGCAATGAATGACCGTCTTCTTTCCAACCAAATAAATTAGGATTAAGTACTCTAACATTTTTTGATAATACATTAAGCTAATTATAAATTACGTAAAAGCATCTCAATATATGCAATCTTATAGACTATATCGTTTTTTAATTAAGGGGGTGACATACTCAAAAATTACCGACAAAGCGGAGATAATTCAGTAAACTGCAGTGTACTAGTAGCGCCATCATACGTATATAATTTTACTATTTCATATTAATACTCATAATAAGTTTGGTAATAATAAAAATTTTCAACCTTATGTTTTACACCGAAATCAAATAAATGGGATTAAATACTCATGAGTTGGTATATCATAATTGAATACATCAATTATCAAACAATTATAGCCATCTATTTTGAACCAAAATCCTACTATTTGGATTGAATACTCGTATGAGTTGGTAATAATATAGTACTTATTGATAATGGTGCGAAAATCGTTTTTCGAACGAGTGTAAATTTTATCATTAGAGCAAAGCGACAAAGATACTCGGTGAGTTGAAACTCATCTGTCACCCGCGCATCGAACTATATTTTTTGATACAAAAAGTGTATTTGCAATTTTTAAAAAACAAACAGTGCGTAAATGGCATTTTGCATACTTTGTATTGAAGACAATTTGTTACAATGCTACTTACTAGTTTATTGTAATTGAATATACATGGATAATTAATCAATTGTAGCAACCTATTCTGCACCAAAATCCAACTATCTGGATTGAGCACTCTTAAAATGAGTTGGTAAATAAGTCTTAATTATTTTAAAATGTTTGACCCTATATTTTATACCGATATCCAATTATTTGGATTGAATACTCGTATGAGTTGGTAATAATGTAGTACTTATCGATAATGGTGCGAAAATCGTTTTTCGAAAGAGTGTAAATTTTGTTATTAGAGCAAAGCGACAAAGATACTCGCTGAGTTGAAACTCATCTGTCACCCGCGCATCGAACTATATTTTTTGATACAAAAGGTGTATTTGCAATTTTTAAAAAATAAGCAGCCCCGTTGAAAAAGTTCCTATTGATTCAGTATTGATTCTGTTATGAAATCATTATGGAATTAATAAATAATAGCTACTGATATTGATCAAAATCAATACTGACTCAGTAGTAAGTTCTCACCAAAACGCAAAACTGATTTCTTACAGAATTAGTACAAAATCAGTAATTAATCAATGTTGTATCATTATGGAATCAGTACTATATCAATTTTGAAATTATTTAATTGAAGAAGGGCAATATGCCCTTAAAAATTCAGTATTCAATCAATTCAGAATCAGCGTCAAATCAATACCCTTTTAAAAAAATTCACGCTGCTTTAGTACTGATTTCTCTAAAAAATAAATTGAATAAATTTTTTTAGATAATTCTCTAAAAAAATTAGGTAAAAACAAATAAAATTGTCAAAAAAACATAAAATAAATAATAAAAAGTATTACACATTTTTCTGTTTATGTTAGTTATTCACCCATCCACTTATTAACCGCGGTCAATGCTGCTTAACATTCATTATCTATCATTTCTCAGTCTATTCTCAATGCTACATTCACAAACAGTTACAAAGATAATAAAAACATATTTGTAGACATTTCAAAAAACCCAATTAGAATTTATTTTAATGGTATAAATTTTAATGGAATAAACATATTTTTAAAAATATGGACAATTTGGAATTAGCGTTCAATTAGATTTATCGTTTACCACATTTGGTTTTACCTGTGAGTGGTTGACACTAGGGGTAATGACATGTACACTTTCCTGTAGACGATGTTCGGATGACCTGGAGTTCACCCTGACCACCTGGACATCATCTCCAGGAATAATCATACTATAAGTAAAATATATAAGTAAAATTTTTCCGGTGTAAGGCGTACGGCGTACAGAATTGACGTTCGATTAGATTGTCGTTTACCACATTTAGTTTTACCTGTGAGTGGTTGTCACTAGAGGTAATGACATGAAGACTTTCCTGTAGACGATGTCCGGATGACCTGGAGTTCACCCTGACCACCAGCACATCATCTCCTGGAAGTCACAATATTTTTTGGATATTTATGCAAAATGGCATGTAGACTTTCCTGTAGACGATGTCCGGATGATCTGGAGTTCACCCTGACCACCTGGACATCATCTCCAGGAAGTGACAATATTTTTTGCATATTTATGCAGAATGGCATGTAGACTTTCCTGTAGACGATATCCGGATGATCTGGATGGCACCCTGACCACCTGGACATCGTCTCCAGGATGTGACAGTATTTTTTTCAAATCCAAGGAATATGAAATGTAAACTTTCCAGTAGATTTGGAGTAAAATATTAAAAATGGAAAATATCAAAAAAACCGTAGTTACCTTTGTCTAATACGGCGTTTTAGATAAATTATGCATAATTGAACAAATTCTGCGAAAAAAATTGTTTCCATTTTAATTTATAATTAAAATTATTGTAAAATTGTTGCTTTTTTGCATCTAATAAATGTTATAATGTTAATACCTAATATTTTGCGTTTCAATAATAAATAACCCAAGAATTGTTATAGTATACTTAATTTTATATTATGTTAAAGTAAATTTAATAATATGAAAAGAAAACATACATTTATAATGACCTTAAATTAATTTAAAATGTAATAATTAGTAAATTATAACTGAATAAAAATTTTCATCAAAATTATGCTAATAGTTTAGTAAAGCAAAATTGAAAAAATATAAATTTCTAGATATTAATCATGAATTTGTAATGGGTCACGGACGTTTCGTCGCAGAACATTTCATTGTCGGATGTTTCATGACGGACTTTTTATCGCACGGACTTTTCATCGCAAGGGCTTTTCGTCGCACGGACTTTTCATCGCAAAGATGGAATTTTCATTGTACGAACGTACCCAATAACCCTAATACCCCAATACCCCAATAACCCCACTACCCAATAACCCTAATACCCAATAACCTTAATATCCAATAACCCTAATACCCAATAACCCTAATATCCAATAACCCTAATACCCAATAACCCTAATATCGAATAACCCTAATACCCAATAACCAATTAAAGAGGGGAAATTAATTCTTAAATAATTGTAATGTTTCAATTTAACATTGTTTTTTTTATTCATTTCTGAAATACATTATTTTTAGGAAAATAACAAATACAAAAAATACAAATAATAATTTAAATAAGTGTTCATTAAACCAAGCATCTTTGAACATGTATTCCGTAAACTCGACGGATTTGGATAATGTAATGTATTGAAAATTCCATCATTACGATGAAAAGTCCATGCAATGAGAAGTACTTGCGATGAATAGTCCGTACGATGAGAAGTCCTTACGATGAAATGTCCTGTGACAAAACGTCCGGATACGATTTGTAATTCAACAAGATGACCATACAGCCTATGGAATGTTAGATGATAGGTATATGTATGAAATTATGAAATTAAATCCACATTTTAAAATGCAAGATACAATTTTTTTATCCGCTATGAACAATATTAAACAACGTTCTTACGATGAAAAATGTATACAAATATTGTATCGTGGTCCAACTGATATGGGACAGTGGATTTGCAATTGGTATAATAACAAATTTATTCATATATTATATACAGGAATACGTTCAAAATCAATTAAAAACTTACAATTGTGGTTTATTTTTATAAAATCGATCAGTTAAAATCTTTCCAATTGTGACTTGTGCTGTGCTAAGTGAGGGTATTACTGCGTATGTAGGTATTACTGCGATTCGTGCAAAAGTTGCTTTACGTTGATGTAAAATAAATGTGATTTACTAAATTCGATCAACATAAGTATATTAAAGAATAATACAAGTTGTTAATGATTAATTTTGTACTTTAGAGAACAATCAGTATATTTTATAACGTAGTATAAAGAGTAAAATAATGATGCACCGCAGTAATAGCTTCATGCTACGGAATATCATGATGATAATACTGCGTTCGTTTTTAAAAGAACGAAATAAAGTATTTTTTTCTCTGGACACAGTTATTCTTAGTTAAATCATTATTAATTTCACAAAAACTAATGTGGAATAAGAATTTAATACTTAGGGACGTAAAAAATACGTTTGATATTTCACCAGTAATTTCAGTGCTGTAATAACGACACGTCACTGGTAACACTAGCATTATATCTGTTTGCTAATACCATAGTTTAATTAAATTATATTGTTTTTTCAACAAATATAAATGTTTATAAATGTGCATGTATGCATGTATGTTTTCAACAACCTTTAACATTATTCGAATAAGGGGTACTTTGCGTTATTTAATTTTGACTTATAGGCAGTCGATCGATAGCTTTTTTAATTATCTAACAATTCAGATAAAGGGGGGTTTAAAACAAGATAAATAACCCTTAAGATTTAATTACAAAACAGATTTAAAAAGCTATCGATTGACTGCCTATAAATAAAAATTAAATTATAAAATAATATTAAATTTAAATAAAAAATTTAAATTATTGAAATAATATAAAAAATTAAATAATATTAATAATCTCTATATTATATAATATAACGTTAAGGGTTGTTTCAAAACATACACGTTTCTCTGTCGTCCAATGCAAATCTATCTGAATGGATAAAATATTAAAAAATATTGAGTTAATTATTTGGGACGAAATATCAATGACTTTAAAATATGCATTAGATACTATAGATATTTTTTTCAAAGATTTATGTCGCAATAATAAACCATTCGGTGGTAAAATATTAGTAACATCTGGTGATTTTCGACAAACACTACCTATAGTTCGTTATGGAAACAGAACTCAAATACTAGAATCATGCGTTAAAAGTAGTTCGTTATGGCGTTTGTTCCAAAAGTTAACTTTAAATAATAATTTACGATTAATCAATCAAAATAGTATGTTTAAAACGTGGTTATATTAGATATTGGAGAAAATAAAAACGATACAAAATTTGAAATTGATAATAAAGTAACAAAAATTCCTTATGAATTTATTACTTTTAATAATTCGATTGATGATATATTTGGACATAAAATAAACATCAACGATTTATCTACTCTTAAATACAAATTTATACTTTCTCCAAGAAATAATGACGTTTTAGCTATTAATAATGAAATTGTTGAAAGAATTAAAGGTGACAGTAAAGTATATTTGATCATCGATAGTTTTAATAATGATGAAAATAATAAATTAGACGAATCAATCACGATTGAATTTTTAAATTCTTTAATGTCAAATGATTTACCACCCCATAAATGAATGTTAAAGAAAGGAATGATCATTATGTTACTTAGGAATATGAATTTAAATGGAGGTTTATGTAATGGCACCAGATTCTTTATTACCGAATTAAAACAATATACTAAATATGGTTAAATTATAACAGGACAAAATTCAGGACAAATCGTAATGATTCCAAGAATAAATTTAAGTCCATCAAAGGATAAAATTCCCTTCAATATGGTAAGACGACAATTTCCTATTAGACCAAGTTTTGCTGTGACAATAAACAAATCACAAGGTCAATCATTTGAAAAAGTAGGTTTATATTTACCAAAACCTGTATTTAGTCATAGTCAATTATATGTAGCATTATCGAGGGTTAAAGATGAAAAAAATTTGAAAATATAATTTTTAAAATCATCAATGACAGTCACAAATACAGAAGGAGAAATACTTAATGTAAATGAAAACGATTTAAGTGATACTGCAATAATATATACGACTAATGTAGTTTTTTCTGAAGTGTTTGAAAATAATTAATAATTTTTAAATAAAAATTTTATTTTTGATAATAAGAAACTCAAAAATAAAAAAAATAAAAATATAATTGATTTTAATTTTTTAATTTAGTATTAATTTAATATTAATAATGTCATTATTTCAACTGAAAATGTTGTTACAAAAAAAAGTGGATTAAAATGAACAAATGTATAAAGTATTAAACTGTCTGCATAAGGCAACATTATTTATATGAATTACTCATAAATAAAATTTTTTTTAATTGTTAGTATCAAGCGACATTCGTTATATAATTTACTCATAAAAAAATTATTTTTTCAAATAATAAATTATCTGCATTAAGCGATATTCTTTATATAATTTCCTTACGTAAACTTAAGTTTTAAAATAGTAATTGTCTACATTAAGCGACATTTTTTATATAAATTACTTACGAAAAATACATTTTTGAAATAACAAATTGTCTGCATCAAGCAACATTCTTATACAATTTCCTTACGTAAGCTAATGTTTTAAAATAATAATTATTTGCAATATATTACTAAATATATATTTATTTATAAATATGTTTATTCCATTGAAATTAATACCATTATAATAAATACTAACTGGGCTTTTTGAAATGTCTACAAATATGTTTTTATTATCTTCGTAACTGTTTGTGAATGTAGCATTGAGAATAGACTGAGAAATGATAGATAATGAAAGTTAAGCAGCATTGACCGCGGTTAATAAGTGGATGGGTGATTAACTAACATAAACAGAAAAATGTGTAATACTTTTTTTTATTTATTTTATGTTTTTTTCACAATTTTATTTGTTTTTACCTAATTTTTTTTAGAGAATTATCTAAAAAAATTTATTTTATTTATTTTTTAGAGAAATCAGTACTGAATCAGCATGATTTTTTTTAACATGGTATTGATTTGACACGGATTCTGAATTGATTGAACACTGAATTTTTAAGGACACATTGCCCTTCTGCAATTGAATAATATCAAAATTGATACAGTACTGATTCCATAATGATACAACATTGATCCATTACTGATTTTGTACTAATTCAGTAAGAAATCAGTTTTGCGTTTTGGTGAGAACTTACTACCGAGTCAGTATTGATTTTGATCAATATCAGTAGTTATTATTTATTAATTCCGCAATGATTTCATCACAGAATCAATACTGAATCAATAGGAACTTTTTCAACGGGGAGTGCGTAAATCGCATCTTGCATACTTTGTATTGAAGACAATTTGTTACAATGCTACTTACTAGTTTATTATAATTGAATATACATGGATAATTAATCAATTGCAGCAACCTATTCTGCACCAAAATCCAACTATCTGGATTGAGCACTCATAAAATGAGTTGGTAAATAATAAAAAAATAAAGCTGGATGCGAAAAAATAAGAGAAGAGACGCCTTGGTTTATTAATAACCTAACTATATGCTGAATTTCAGATAAAAATGTCATTGCGTTTTCGAGTAAAGTCTGACCAAAAACATAAAGACTTTCTGCCTCGTTGAGATTGTAGGATAACACTTACACATGGTGGTACGTCCGAAACATCGAAGCTGCGCGCGAACGTAGCACGATGTCAACGCGCTGCGAGTTCCACACGCTATTTATGATAATTAACTAATAAAAATATAATGTTGGAAGCAAAAAAATAAGAGAAGAAGCGCTTTTGTTTATTAATAACCTAACTATATGCTGAATTTCAGATAAAAATGTCATTGCGTTTTCGAGAATAGTCTGACCAAACATATAAATACTTTCCGCCTCGTTCTGGTTAAGTTTCCACTTGTACATTGTGGTACGTCCAATATATCGAAGGCGCGCGCGAACGTACCACGATGATCAACGCTTGTGATGTTTCAAAAATCTAAACGATTTTTAAATTTATGTTTTAGTATCGCCACAACGCTACCTTCGCAGGCAATAATAAATTATCAATGCTTTCTTTTAAAATATCATCATGAAAATTGTGTTTTTTACAATAAATTTTAACAATAACAATTTAAAATTGTAGGCAATGTGTTCTTTGAGCTGCACCGTACCTAACGCCGCCTGACGTAACTATTTGAAGTAGAATATCGTAATTATGTTTTTAATGTTATTTATGGTAATCTACAATAATTATTGTTAATCCAATTAAATTAGATAGAACAGGCGCCTTGGGTTTGCCGTAGACTATTGCAATGGAAAATTTCAGTCATAAATATTATTACGTTTTCGAGAAAACCCCGACCAAAAAATATTGAACTGGGCACGTTTACTTCATATTTTTGGTAAGACTTTTCTCGAAAAAGCGAAAAAGGAACTTTGCACAGGGATGCATCTTTTGTAAATGCAGGCGCCCGTTCTCATATTTTTGCAACTGGTGGTTTTGCTTATAAATAATTAATGGATTATTAGATTTTCTCGGTCGGTAAGGTAGGGAGGATAATTGTTGAGTATGGCACCCCCTTAATCACAGCATGCTGATTACAAAGTAATATGCGACAGTAATTTAACAACCTAGTTGTTGCATATTTTTTTATATTTGTAAAAACAATTTATATATTTATTACTTGGACATAGAAAAATATTTTTCAATATAATTTTAATACTCCGCGACATATAAATTTTTAATTAATATAATACAATATACATACTTAATATTATTAATAACTAATATATGTGAGTGTAAGTATCTATAGTTTATTGTAAAAATCATTAAAATATCATATTAGTAAGGTTGGTATACACAGAAAGTGTGAAAATGTAATCATGTGCGAGCGTGAGTGCGTACATCGAGCTTGTAGTTGTCATTTCAGTATGCGTCAAATATGCGCCACGCTAAATTTGCAATAACTTTGTAACTAATAGATATATTTCAACAAATCAAAATTGAGTATATTTGCCTTGACATAAGCTTTCTTTTCATCTGGGTTAAATGTTGTAATTATTATTAGAATCAATTTTATATCGTTATAAACAAATTAGTTTCAATATTTTTAGCTTAACGTATTGCTTTTTGCAAGTTATAATAACATTTAATACATGCATTTAATACCTTTTTTTCTTCTGCATGTTGAAATAATAAGTATTTTGTCGAACGCAAGTTATAAAATTCAAAAATTTGTATTTAAACCAAAGTTACAACTGAAAAAGTGAGCGTGCATAACGAAAACGGGACATTTTTGCATTAAATTTGCAATAACTTTTGACCTAATCAAGATATTTAATTAAACAAAAATCGAGAAAATTTATAATGAAAATATTTTTGTTTTTCTATAGCTAAAAGGTTTAAATTATTGTTAGAGTGGCTTGTAACGCGGTTTAAACAATTAATTGGTTAATAACAATTTATTTACAACTGTTTCAGACTTCTATCCAAAAAATTCGGATTCAGCAGGCAAAAATGCTTTAAAAATACTTGGGTAGAGCCGTGGCATATAAAAAGGCGACGAAACTATACCTGGCGCCTAGACTAGGGGGAGGTGTTGCAGCATACATCCGTGATATCTATATGGTTGTACTTCTTGCTCAATCAGACTCTATTTTTTCAAACATACAGGAGTACGTTATTCTAAAGGTTATTGGCCCAACTTTCACTTTACTCCTGCGTTTTGTCTACAGAATATCCCTCCGTGATCATATAATCGTAACAGAAAACTTCAACATTAATATGTCAGCGAATGATAGAGCAGCCTACATGATGAGAATTAATCTGGGAGCACTTGGTTTGACCATGATAAAGTCAGATCCACACAGAAACGTCTACACACTTATGTCATACTTGGCTTGACCTCTTCATAATGTGTGATGCATCCTCTCTTTATACATATAGTAAATCTGAAACACTATTCGCAGCGGTACACGATTCAATTTTATTAGTCCTTAGAGGTTCTTTCCTCTCCTGCTCATAAGATTGCTATTAAACTCATTACTCCTCATTATTTTTACCACGGCCATTTCTAACTTCACTAAATCTATCATTAACACCTTCCCTATCACCTCAATTCCCTGGCACCTCTTTAACTCACCACAATCAAGAACTCTCGGAAACCATGG
The DNA here is from genome assembly GCA_026168455.1 of Theocolax elegans. Lineage (NCBI taxonomy): Eukaryota > Metazoa > Arthropoda > Insecta > Hymenoptera > Cerocephalidae > Theocolax > Theocolax elegans. Next base: position 38,619,833 of record CM047428.1, read on the forward strand.
ATAACTCCCACCATTAAAGGCTTCATTAAATCTCGAAATAGTGCTTATAGGAGGTTTTAGTTGACTGGTCTGAGCTCTGACTATTCGAATTACAAAGAATTACGCTATCTAGTCAAAAAGTCCATAGACTCTAGTAAGTTCAATCATCTCAAAAACAAACTCAATAGTATTACAGAAACATCCTCATTATGAAAAGAGCTCAGGAAAATGGGGCTGGTCTCAGACCCCAATTCATCTTCCCTAAAAATCTTTACAATAGAGCAGCTGAATCACTTTTATGCATCTATCTCACATTCCGACTCACCTTTCATCTCCTCTCATTTTAAATCTTATTAAACCCTCACTTTAGTAATCCTTCATCCTCTTTCCATTGTATCTGACTCACACTTGCTAAAGAAATGACAACCATCTCTACAGCTAAGTTTAAAGCAATTTGATTGGACGTAATTGCAGTTCCTATGCTAAAAGTATTGCCCCCCCCCCCATATCGCATCACAATTTACAGACCAGTCCAAAATCAGGCGAACTATTAACAATAGATATATTACCATCCTTGTCCTATTTGATTTTTCCAAAGCCTTTGATTCAGTACCTCTCGGTCTACTCTTAATCGAACTGAGAAAAATAGAATTCTCGAACGTAGTCTTGAACTGGTCTTATCAGTATTTTATGGATCGTTCACATGCCGTGGCAGATGAAACTAGGACGCTGTCACACTGGCTCGGCACCTCCAGGGTTGTCTCTCAGGGTAGCGTTCTTGTTTCGATACATTTTTCAATTTTTATAAATAATTTGCCGCTAAAAGGGATTAAATTTCTCAATTTGATGAACAATCCATCTATGTTTTTATTTGGCGATGTTTAGATGAATATCCTCCATCCTCATCAGGCTATACCTTTATTATTAATATCAGTTTAACAATATTTTTCAAACATCTTATACATATTAGTAATTTTGTAGCAATTGTATTACATTATAAATTATTTGAACTACTTACTATGTCGTCGTTGGTATAAACGTATAAAACGTATAATTAATAGCATCTCTGATGCGTCGCACTATAATTGAAAACAAAAGTAAGCAAATTTATTAAAAACAAATATAATTTTGCGCAGAAATTGAGGTTATGTGTGATCTATACCTTTCCATAGTAGTTAAGTCCATAATTAACATCAATTTATAAAAGTTAAATAAATTTAAATAAATTAGAAACAGCACAAAATACCTTAACACATAATAACACATATTTAGCAAAAGGCAGTCATATTGGTAAAATAACGAAATCTCAAATGTGTCACAGACGGTTAATAACAAACAATTCAAATCTCTCGCTTCGCGTTTTTAGAGACACCTGTGCGATCAATCGAAATTAGATCAATCGAACAGACATCCCCACTCCCCGGGGAAAATTTGAAATTCTTACATGTACATAATAAATTAAACGACACAAATGACTCGAATCTGCAAGTAAATTTGATTAAATTTGAGCGATAATTTATTTATAAATTATAAGCTTAGATGATGATTAAATAAATTTATTTGCTGTGTAAAAATTTTTTTATTTCTTACATGTAATTCACTTTTAAATTTGCCGCGTCACGCATGCTCAAATTGTCAATCGCGCATGCTCCAACGCGCAACTTGATCCATAGCTAGGCATCTTATGATAAGTATAATTAAAAGCTATGTCACTAAAAAAAGATATTTTTCTCACAATTTTTATTTTAATTTTATATTGTTAATAATGTTATTATAATGTTGGCTTAGATTCATTTTTCAGCTTTTGCATTAATTGTATTATTTTCTGACTTGAGATTGATTATTTCCGATATCAGTCTTTTATGCCAATTATTTTCAGTGTCTAATACTTTAACGTCATTAGAATTAAAGGAATGATTATTCGTAAACATATGATCATTTATTATATAATGAGAATCTGGCTTATGTATATTGGCTTGATGCTCTTTAATTCGGCACTGTAACTGTCTTTTCGTTTCACCTACATAACAAGCATCACAATCTTTGCAGTTAATTTTGTAAACAATATTAGTTTTTGTTAATTTAGCTGTAGCATCCTTACTCCTTACAATAATATTACCGAACTTGTCAATAATTTATCAATAAGTTGACAATTATACATTTAAATAAATAATTGTCACCATGTTTTCATACTCATTTATGGAATATTCCACTTACTTTGTGTGTTGGCATGTGTGGGTGTGCCCATACATAGGTACATATTGTGTATTCAGGGGACTAAATGTGAGTGTACGGGTGGTAGAATAAATCAACAATTTTAGCCCAAAAATACGGGACCGATGCTCGGTAGGAGGTGAACCAAAACGGTGCATTTATGGAAAATTCCACTTTATTTCTGTGTTGGCGTGTGTGGGTGTGTGAATACATGCATATGGGACATTGTGTGTGTTCAGGGGACTAAATGTGAGTGTGCAAGTATGTGTGTGTACTTGTGGTAGAATAAATTTACAATTTTAGCTCGAAAACAACAGGACCGATGCTCGGCAAGAGGTAAACCAAAACGATGCATTTATGGAAAATTCCACTTTACAACACGAGTGTATGTGTTGCGGTATGCGTAAGTGTATGTGTGTGTGAAAAATGCAGGTGTCGGTGTACCCTGGAAGGAAGTAGGGTTACTTAGACACGTGCGGTCGCAACAATTAGGCTCTTAATATAATGTGAGATGAGATGAGATGTGAGATGAGATGAGATGTGAGATGAGATGAGATGTGAGATGAGATGAGATGTGAGATGAGATGAGATGTGAGATGAGATGAGATTGTGAGATGAGATGAGATGTGAGATGAGATGAGATGTGAGATGAGAGAGATGTGAGATGAGATGAGATGTGAGATGAGATGAGATGTGAGATGAGATGAGATGTGAGATGAGTGAGATGTGAGATGAGATGAGATGTGAGATGAGATGAGATGTGAGATGAGATGAGATGTGAGATGAGATGAGATGTGAGATGAGATGAGATGTGAGATGAGATGAGATGTGAGATGAGATGAGATGTGAGATGAGATGAGATGTGAGATGAGATGAGATGTGAGATGAGATGAGATGTGAGATGAGATGAGATGTGAGATGAGATGAGATGTGAGATGAGATGAGATGTGAGATGAGATGAGATGTGAGATGAGATGAGATGTGAGATGAGATGAGATGTGAGATGAGATGAGATGTGAGATGAGATGAGATGTGAGATGAGATGAGATGTGAGATGAGATGAGATGTGAGATGAGATGAGATGTGAGATGAGATGAGATGTGAAGATGAGATGAGATGTGAGATGAGATGAGATGAGATGTGAGATGAGATGAGATGTGAGATGAGATGAGATGTGAGATGAGATGAGATGTGAGATGAGATGAGATGAGATGTGAGATGAGATGAGATGTGAGATGAGATGAGATGTGAGATGAGATGAGATGTGAGATGAGATGAGATGTGAGATGAGATGAGATGTGAGATGAGATGAGATGTGAGATGAGATGAGATGTGAGATGAGATGAGATGTGAGATGAGATGAGATGTGAGATGAGATGAGATGTGAGATGAGATGAGATGTGAGATGAGATGAGATGTGAGATGAGATGAGATGAGAGATGAGATGAGATGAGATGTGAGATGAGATGAGATGTGAAATGAGATGAGATGTAAGATGAGATGAGATGTGAGATGAGACAAGATAAGATTATTGTTATATATAATTATTGTCTCAATAGCTGTGGCGCTCATTGCCCATAATTATTGCGCACCATTTTTGCTCGTAAATTTTCGGGTGGCAGTTTTGTGAAGCTATCGGTATGGACTTCGCTTAACGGAGGTCAAATTCCCACTCAGACTGATGTTTATGTTAAAAGTAAGTGCGAGTGCGAGAGTCCTAAACGTTCTGGGGATTCAACAGATGGAAAAGTCTTGGAACACAGCTTGCCAATTCCACCCCAGCTTGGCAATGTAGAACAGAACTAAGAGCCTTATTAGACCAACATAAGCGTGAGGCTAACGATTGGGCTAAGAAACTTCAAAGGCAAATATACTCTTGTATCAAAGATATAATTGGTGAAGAGCGTGTAAAGAGATTGTTACCTCTGCCGCTTAGCACCAACGGAGTGAACGATTTTAGTCGTTGCTCATCGTCACCCCGTAGTGACACACCTAGTAAAGAGGACAAGAAGCCCTTAGTGGAGAAGGAAATTGTCCTGAATAAAGAATCCTTGGTGAAGACTGTAGTAGATGATGGTGTGCATAGCATGAACCGTGCAAATTCGTTACCGATTAGTACAGTTCAGGGGGGTGGGGGGGGGGGCGGTGCCGTATTCCATACATCCAATATGACGCACACGGCATCGACCCCTAACGACGATAGTCAAACAGATCAAATGATTGCTGGCATCCACTTGGATGACCGGCTACTCTGTTTGGTTCGACTCGGTGGGAAGGACTTTAAAGCACTTTTCGATCCTGGTACTATGGTCGCTCCAGTCCTTAATTATCCTACTCCTCGTAATAGCTGATATCCTTTCTCAGAATGGTAGGCTGCTATTCTCGACTCTCGATGAGAAGCTGCCATTAGGGCTCCTCTTAACAATTTGCGTCGAGACCAGGCTTGGGATTGGAGCGTGGAGCAGGAAGAGGCGTTCCAGCAGCTTAGAGATGCGTTAGCTAAGGCGCCTGTACTAGCCCGTCCAAAGTGACGCAAGTGACTTAGTAATAGGTGCGGTGTTACGGCTTACGAGACCCTGTGCACGGTTTATCCGCAGCAAGGTTAATTAAGCGGTTCCGTGTATGTACCGGATATACCCGTGTGTAATTGTATTGTAAATGTGGACGTAGTCGTGTTCGAGTGCAAGCGCGGTTCGCGGGAGTGCTCACCGCGGCATTAGGCCGTCTTAACAACAGCCTTTCGTTCGACCTCCGTTGCCCAGGAGGTCATCGAGAACCGAAAGATTGGCTGGGCCATCGCAGACTGCAATATTCGATTTTCGACCATTGGCTAATGATCAGAACTGGAAGGCAATCAAAATAATGCACTTAAGAGAAATCTTAGTAATGCCTACGGAGAGTCATGTTTTAATAAAGTATGAGTATGATGATGAGGCAAAGAGAATACTTATACCAACAAAGAAGAGTGCTGGTAAGCAATACCCTTTAAACAGACTTTATTTTGAAAAAACACAGTTAGATAAAGATAAAAAAAAAGATTTAGAATTCATGTACTCTACAGGAGTAATTCCTGCGAGTTACCATGAGTATTATAAATCACTAATACTCTAAGTGGTTTCGTACCCTTCATTTATTACTTGTATTCGAGTTACACTTCAACTGCCACATCAGTATTGTTCTCTCCATGTACCTTTATTTGAGTTATTCGAAACCAAATAAAACATCTAATTCCTTGTATGGTAGCCAAGCAGAGAACTGTAGAATAAGCGAATTCACTTGCAACGGCAAGTAATGGTGAGATGCTTTAGAAAACAGTTGTTTATGGTCAGTGTCACGTCATAAGAATTCAAATTCATAAGCTTGATTCACTGCTTCAAATATAACCTGTATTTTGTTTAACTTATTAATTAAGATTTATTGACAGTTGTCTTTACAATTAAACTGTGTTATGAATTTTTTATTGGGACAAGAAACTTACCCTGCCTTGTAAATTTTTATCCGGATGGTATATTTGAACTAATTTACAGTATTATTTTATAACTATAGCTTGGTCCTGATCATATCCACTTTGTAATCCTAATACTTTATAAGCTTCATCAACGGTGATAATGAGAGATTTTTCAAAACATTCTTTTTCAAGCATCCAATACGTCTTTCAATAATTTAACCTAGAGGAAGTAAATATATGTTAGAATATTAACGTTTTTTATATTACACACAATATTCTTATTATTATTTCATGAATTAATGGTGAATATTCTATTAAAAATTATTACTTATTGAAATGTTATGCACTTTTAATATTATATACTTACAGGTTACGAAATTGCCATTGAAAAAATTTCAGAGTATCAAATAGATGCCGCAAACAATTTTTTCATCGCCTTTTTATATTTTATTCCAAAACGCTTATTATTTGCTTTTAAAAGTTAAGTTTCAAGTTTAACTAATTATATTTAAACAAATATTAAACAATGCTTCCAATAAATTAACAATTTGATTTTTAGTCTAGCACCTGCGCATGTTTAAAAAAAAGTCTTCAGTGAATTATTTTTCATCTTTAATAAGTGATATGGTTTACTTATATATACATATACAGTGCAACCTCCATTTCTTGCTCTTTTAACGTTTGATTCGATTTAGAATCTAGTTCCCTTCATCTGTTTCGCGTCGTCTTATGAATTCTTTAAAATCATAATAGTATAAAAATTAAGCCATGCAAATAAATTAAATAATTGCAACCTCGTAACCAAGCAGGAACAAGCAGCAAAAGAGTTTTAATATAAATAAAAAGCAAAAAATTTTATTGCATGCATTAATAATTTTCTTTATCTATTATCGAGGCGAAATGGCGAAAATAATATTTTACGATATATCTAAAATTATGTATATTTGTTTAAAAAGTATATTTAAAATCTTAAACGAATACCTCTGTATTAGCATGTTTTTTAAAAAACACTACATCTTTTCACAAACATAAAGAATATTCCTATAATTTTGGTCAATATTCAAAAGTGATTTACATGAAAACAAAATATTCATATTTGCATTTGTATAAGTTATTGACTAAATAAAAACTGATATAGAAAGTTTTGCTTTACATACATTTTGTTAGCTCATTTAACTAATTAATTTCCAAAAAACAAAATCATTAAAATTTTTTTTTTAAATAACAAAAAAACTAATAGATATAATAGTCAACCCAAAAATGAATTATTCAAAAATCGATTATTGTCTTTAAAAAAAACTACTTGGGGGACAAATAATTAAAAAAAAATAAATAAACACTAGCCAAAATTCTCACTCGCTCACGCTCGCTCGCTGAAAAATCATTATATAATAGATAATATTAAATAAAACTAAACAATATTTTATTATTTAACTACATTCAAATATTATTTATTAAATTGTACCCATATAGATTTATTATCATATGTATAATAATTAATGAATTTATTATTATACGATGAATTAAAATGATAATATTAAAAAAATAGAAATTATCTATAAAAATAATTATTTTTGTATGAAATAGAGTTTAATTATTATTGCAATAGCACTTTTCATAGAGGAATTATTATTGATTTTTTATTGTCATGTGATATGTATACATCCTTTGCAAATGATTGTTTTATTTATTTAGCAGTACTTATTAATTTGTGTGTTATCGGTAATTTGGTAATAGCACTTTTTATACACTGAGAAAAATATTATAATAAATATTAAAATAATCTATATTAAAAATTAATATATTGTATAGGAAAAGTGTAACATTTTAGCAATATAATAATTTTTGCTATGTTATATAGTAAAATTTAGATATAATATCTTTTAATATCCAACATCGTAATTTTTGATATTCAATATAGTAATTTTTATTATATAAGTCAGCAAATTTTATTATTCAATCTGGTATTTTTTAAATGCTAATTTAAGGAAGTAAAAATGAATTATATTTTGTTTTTAATTAATTCGAAATAGAATGTATATATTGGGAGAATTCCTTTTGTCAATTAAGTACTACACAAACATTTAATATTTGGAGATTTAATTATATACTATTCTTACGCAGTTGATCGCAATTTTTATTCACTCGCATATATTTATTCATTACACTTATTAGTCACAAACTTAAATATTATTTCAATCACTATCATTGCAATACGCTGAACGGACGATACATTTTCGCATAATAACTAAATATCTTGTTGTTTCTTGTATATAATTGACACATTTTTGAGCATTTGCGAGAAGAACTGGAAAAATAGAAAATTTTATACACGCCACCTATAGGACGAATGGAGTAATTAGAATAGCCTTAAATTAAAAAGTCGTCTCAAAACAATTAAATACTGAAAAAGAAATGAACATATACGCGTATATAAAATATTTCTACAATACTTATTATACAAATTTTAATATATGTAGTATATACATTTCACTATATATGATGTAAGAACTTTTGCTATTTTGATATTAAAATTTGCTATTTACGTAAGATTGATTATAACATTACATATTAAATATTGTAAAACTTTATTTTATAAATTTTATAAAATAAAAAAATATAGTATAAATATTTTAATAATTTTTGTCTATATATATACAACTAATTTATATAAAATTCAACCAAATAATTAAATATTGATCATACATATATAATTATAATTTACTTATATATTAGGTAGTTTATGTTATTATGTATTATGGTATTTATAGTATTTATGGTATTTATGTTATTTATATTATTTTATTACTATTTATTATAATTTTTATTATTATCTACTGAAACGCACATTACGAAATTAAAAAAAAAAATTAATTTCTTCCTGTAAAAGATGTCCAGGTCGGTAATGTTACCTCCAGGTCATCGGGGCAACATTTAGAGAAAGACTTATTATGAAATAAAAAAAAAAAATTTTCTTCCTATAGAAGATGTCTACGTCCCTACTGTTACCCATAGGTCGACGGGGTATCATCTAATGAAAGGCCTATTACGAAACCAAAAAAAAATTTTTTTTCCTGTAGAAGATGTCCAGGTCGGTAATGTTACCTCCAGGTCATCGGGGCAACATTTAGAGAAAGACTTATTACGAAATAAAAAAAAAAATTTTCTTCTTGTAGAAGATGTACAGGTCGGTAATGTTACCCTCAGGTCATCGGGGAAATATCTACTGTAAGACCTATTACGTAAAAACAAAAATTTTTCTTCCTGTAGAAGATGTCTAGGTCCCTACTGTTACCTCCAGGTCGACGGGGCATCATCTACTGGAAGGCATATTACGAAATAAAAAAAAAATTTTTTTCTTCCTGTAGAAGATATCCAGGTCGATAATGTTACCTCCAGGTCATTGGGGAAATATCTACTGAAAGACCTATTACGTAAAAAAAAAAATTTTTCTTCCTGTAGAAGATGTCTAGGTCCCTACTGTTACCTCCAAGTCGACGGGACATCATCTACTGGAAGGCATATTACGAAATAAAAAAAAAATTTTTTTCTTCCTGTAGAAGATATCCAGGTCGATAATGTTACCTCCAGGTCATTGGGGAAATATCTACTGAAAAACCTATTACGTAAAAAAAAATTTTTTCTTCCTGTAGAAGATGTCTAGGTCCCTACTGTTACCTCCAAGTCGACGGGGCATCATCTACTGGAAGGCATATTACGAAATAAAAAAAAAATTTTCTTCCTGTAGAAGATGACCAGGTCGGTAATGTTACCTCCAGGTCATCGGGGCAACATTTAGAGAAAGACTTATTACGAAATAAAAAAAAAATTTTCTTCCTGTAGAAGATGTACAGGTCGGTAATGTTACCCTCAGGTCATCGGGGAAATATCTACTGTAAGACCTATTACGTAAAAACAAAAAATTTTCTTCCTGTAGAAGATGTCTAGGTCCCTACTGTTACCTCCAGGTCGACGGGGCATCATCTACTGGAAGGCATATTACGAAATAAAAAAAAAATTTTTTCTTCCTGTAGAAGATATCCAGGTCGATAATGTTACCTCCAGGTCATTGGGGAAATATCTACTGAAAGACCTATTACGTAAAAAAAAAAATTTTTCTTCCTGTAGAAGATGTCTAGGTCCCTACTGTTACCTCCAAGTCGACGGGACATCATCTACTGGAAGGCATATTACGAAATAAAAAAAAAATTTTTTCTTCCTGTAGAAGATATCCAGGTCGATAATGTTACCTCCAGGTCATTGGGGAAATATCTACTGAAAAACCTATTACGTAAAAAAAAAATTTTTTCTTCCTGTAGAAGATGTCTAGGTCCCTACTGTTACCTCCAAGTCGACGGGGCATCATCTACTGGAAGGCATATTACGAAATAAAAAAAAAATTTTCTTCCTGTAGAAGATGACCAGGTCGGTAACGTTACCTCCAGGTCATCGGAGCATCATCTACTGGAAGGCGTATTATGAAACCAAAAAAAAATTTTTCTTCCTGTAGAAGATGTCCAGGTCGGTAATGTTACCTCCAGGTCATCGGGGCAACATTTAGAGAAAGACTTATTACGAAATAAAAAAAAAATTTTCTTCCATGTAGAAGATGTCCAGGTCGGGAATGTTACCCGTCCAGGTCATCGGGGAAATATCTACTGAAAGACCTATTACGTAAAAAAAAAAATTTTCTTCCTGTAGAAGATGTCAAGGTCCCTACTGTTACCTCCAGGGTCGACGGGGAAATATCTACTGAAAGACCTATTACGTAAAAACAAAAAATTTTTCTTCCTGTAGAAGATGTCTAGGTCCCTACTGTTACCCATAGGTCGACGGGGTATCATCTAATGGAAGGCCTATTAACGTAAAAAAAAAAAATTTTTCTTCCTGTAGGAGATGTCCAGGTCGGTAATGTTACCTCCAGGTCATCGGGGCAACATTTAGAGAAAGACTTATTACGAAATAAAAAAAAAATTTTCTTCTTGTAGAAGATGTCTAGGTCCCTACTGTTACCCATAGGTCGACGGGGTATCATCTAATGGAAGGCCTATTACGTAAAAAAAAAAAATTTTTCTTCCTGTAGGAGATGTCCAGGTCGGTAATGTTACCTCCAGGTCATCGGGGCAACATTTAGAGAAAGACTTATTACGAAATAAAAAAAAAATTTTTTCTTCCTGTAGAAGATGTCCAGGTCGGTAATGTTACCTCCAGGTCATCGGGGAAATATCTACTGAAAGACCTATTACGTAAAAAAAAAATAATTTTTCTTCCTGTAGAAGATGTCAAGGTCCCTACTGTTACCTCCAAGTCGACGGGGCATCATCTACTGGAAGGCATATTACGAAAAAAAAAAAAAATTTTTTTCTTCTTGTAGAAGATATCCAGGTCGATAATGTTACCTCCAGGTCATTGGGGAAATATCTACTGAAAGACCTATTACGTAAAAAAAAAAAATTTTTCTTCCTGTAGAAGATGTCAAGGTCCCTACTGTTACCTCCAGGTCGACGGGGAAATATCTACTGAAAGACCTATTACGTAAAAACAAAAAATTTTCTTCCTGTAGAAGATGTCTAGGTCCCTACTGTTACCCATAGGTCGACGGGGTATCATCTAATGGAAGGCCTATTACGTAAAAAAAAAAAAATTTTTCTTCCTGTAGGAGATGTCCAGGTCGGTAATGTTACCTCCAGGTCATCGGGGCAACATTTAGAGAAAGACTTATTATGAAATAAAAAAAAAAAAATTTTCTTCCTATAGAAGATGTCTACGTCCCTACTGTTACCCATAGGTCGACGGGGTATCATCTAATGAAGGCCTATTACGAAACCAAAAAAAAATTTTTTTCCTGTAGAAGATGTCCAGGTCGGTAATGTTACCTCCAGTTCAGTCGGGGCAACATTTAGAAAAGACTTATTACGAAATAAAAAAAAAAAATTTCTTCTTGTAGAAATGTACAGGTCGTAATGTTACCCTCAGGTCATCGGGGAAATATCTACTGTAAGACCTATTACGTAAAAACAAAAATTTTTCTTCCTGTAGAAGATGTCTAGGTCCCTACTGTTACCTCCAGGTCGACGGGGCATCATCTACTGGAAGGCATATTACGAAATAAAAAAAAATTTTTTCTTCCTGTAGAAGATATCCAGGTCGATAAATGTTACCTCCAGGTCATTGGGGAAATATCTACTGAAAGACCTATTACGTAAAAAAAAAAATTTTTCTTCCTGTAGAAGATGTCTAGGTCCCTACTGTTACCTCCAAGTCGACGGGACATCATCTACTGGAAGGCATATTACGAAATAAAAAAAAAAAATTTTTTTCTTCCTGTAGAAGATATCCAGGTCGATAATGTTACCTCCAGGTCATTGGGGAAATATCTACTGAAAGACCTATTACGTAAAAAAAAAAATTGTTTCTTCCTGTAGAAGATGTCTAGGTCCCTACTGTTACCTCCAAGTCGACGGGGCATCATCTACTGGAATGCATATTACGAAATAAAAAAAAAATTTTTTTCTTCCTGTAGAAGATATCCAGGTCGATAATGTTACCTCAGGTCATTGGGGAAATATCTACTGAAAACCTATTACGTAAAAAAAAAATTTTTTCTTCCTGTAGAAGATGTCTAGGTCCCTACTGTTACCTCCAAGTCGACGGGGCATCATCTACTGGAAGGCATATTACGAAATAAAAAAAAAATTTTCTTCCTGTAGAAGATGACCAGGTCGGTAACGTTACCTCCAGGTCATCGGAGCATCATCTACTGGAAGGCGTATTATGAAACCAAAAAAAAATTTTTCTTCCTGTAGAAGATGTCCAGGTCGGTAATGTTACCTCCAGGTCATCGGGGCAACATTTAGAGAAAGACTTATTACGAAATAAAAAAAAAATTTTCTTCCTGTAGAAGATGTCCAGGTCGGGAATGTTACCTCCAGGTCATCGGGGAAATATCTACTGAAAGACCTATTACGTAAAAAAAAAAAATTTTTCTTCCTGTAGAAGATGTCAAGGTCCCTACTGTTACCTCCAGGTCGACGGGGAAATATCTACTGAAAGACCTATTACGTAAAAACAAAAAATTTTCTTCCTGTAGAAGATGTCTAGGTCCCTACTGTTACCCATAGGTCGACGGGGTATCATCTAATGGAAGGCCTATTACGTAAAAAAAAAAAAATTTTTCTTCCTGTAGGAGATGTCCAGGTCGGTAATGTTACCATCCAGGTCATCGGGGCAACATTTAGAGAAAGACTTATTACGAAATAAAAAAAAAAAATTTTCTTCTTGTAGAAGATGTCCAGGTCGGTAATGTTACCTCCAGGTCATCGGGGAAATATCTACTGAAAGACCTATTACGTAAAAAAAAAAATAATTTTCTTCCTGTAGAAGATGTCAAGGTCCCTACTGTTACCCTCCAAGTCGACGGGGCATCATCTACTGGAAGGCATATTACGAAAAAAAAAAAAAATTTTTTTCTTCTTGTAGAAGATATCCAGGTCGATAATGTTACCTCCAGGTCATTGGGGAAATATCTACTGAAAGACCTATTACGTAAAAAAAAAAAATTTTTCTTCCTGTAGAAGATGTCAAGGTCCCTACTGTTACCTCCAGGTCGACGGGGAAATATCTACTGAAAGACCTATTACGTAAAAACAAAAAATTTTCTTCCTGTAGAAGATGTCTAGGTCCCTACTGTTACCCATAGGTCGACGGGGTATCATCTAATGGAAGGCCTATTACGTAAAAAAAAAAAATTATTTCTTCCTGTAGGAGATGTCCAGGTCGGTAATGTTACCTCCAGGTCATCGGGGCAACATTTAGAGAAAGACTTATTATGAAATAAAAAAAAAAAATTTTCTTCCTATAGAAGATGTCTACGTCCCTACTGTTACCCATAGGTCGACGGGGTATCATCTAATGAAAGGCCTATTACGAAACCAAAAAAAAATTTTTTTTCCTGTAGAAGATGTCCAGGTCGGTAATGTTACCTCCAGGTCATCGGGGCAACATTTAGAGAAAGACTTATTACGAAATAAAAAAAAAAATTTTCTTCTTGTAGAAGATGTACAGGTCGGTAATGTTACCCTCAGGTCATCGGGGAAATATCTACTGTAAGACCTATTACGTAAAAACAAAAATTTTTCTTCCTGTAGAAGATGTCTAGGTCCCTACTGTTACCTCCAGGTCGACGGGGCATCATCTACTGGAAGGCATATTACGAAATAAAAAAAAAATTTTTTTCTTCCTGTAGAAGATATCCAGGTCGATAATGTTACCCTCCGGTCATTGGGGAAATATCTACTGAAAGACCTATTACGTAAAAAAAAAAATTTTTCTTCCTGTAGAAGATGTCTAGGTCCCTACTGTTACCTCCAAGTCGACGGGACATCATCTACTGGAAGGCATATTACGAAATAAAAAAAAATTTTTTCTTCCTGTAGAAGATATCCAGGTCGATAATGTTACCTCCAGGTCATTGGGGAAATATCTACTGAAAGACCTATTACGTAAAAAAAAAATTTTTTCTTCCTGTAGAAGATGTCTAGGTCCCTACTGTTACCTCCAAGTCGACGGGGCATCATCTACTGGAAGGCATATTACGAAATAAAAAAAAATTTTTTTCTTCCTGTAGAAGATATCCAGGTCGATAATGTTACCTCCAGGTCATTGGGGAAATATCTACTGAAAAACCTATTACGTAAAAAAAAAATTTTTTCTTCCTGTAGAAGATGTCTAGGTCCCTACTGTTACCTCCAAGTCGACGGGGCATCATCTACTGGAAGGCATATTACGAAATAAAAAAAAAAATTTTCTTCCTGTAGAAGATGACCAGGTCGGTAACGTTACCTCCAGGTCATCGGAGCATCATCTACTGGAAGGCGTATTATGAAACCAAAAAAAAATTTTTCTTCCTGTAGAAGATGACCAGGTCGGTAATGTTACCTCCAGGTCATCGGGGCAACATTTAGAGAAAGACTTATTACGAAATAAAAAAAAAATTTTCTTCCTGTAGAAGATGTCCAGGTCGGGAATGTTACCTCCAGGTCATCGGGGAAATATCTACTGAAAGACCTATTACGTAAAAAAAAAAAATTTTTCTTCCTGTAGAAGATGTCAAGGTCCCTACTGTTACCTCCAGGTCGACGGGGAAATATCTACTAAAAGACCTATTACGTAAAAACAAAAAATTTTCTTCCTGTAGAAGATGTCTAGGTCCCTACTGTTACCCATAGGTCGACGGGGTATCATCTAATGGAAGGCCTATTACGTAAAAAAAAAAAATTTTTCTTCCTGTAGGAGATGTCCAGGTCGGTAATGTTACCTCCAGGTCATCGGGGCAACATTTAGAGAAAGACTTATTACGAAATAAAAAAAAAATTTTCTTCTTGTAGAAGATGTCCAGGTCGGTAATGTTACCTCCAGGTCATCGGGGAAATATCTACTGAAAGACCTATTACGTAAAAAAAAATAATTTTTCTTCCTGTAGAAGATGTCAAGGTCCCTACTGTTACCTCCAAGTCGACGGGGCATCATATACTGGAAGGCATATTACGAAATAAAAAAAAAATTTTTTTCTTCTTGTAGAAGATATCCAGGTCGATAATGTTACCTCCAGGTCATTGGGGAAATATCTACTGAAAGACCTATTACGTAAAAAAAAAAAATTTTTCTTCCTGTAGAAGATGTCAAGGTCCCTACTGTTACCTCCAGGTCGACGGGGAAATATCTACTGAAAGACCTATTACGTAAAAACAAAAATTTTCTTCCTGTAGAAGATGTCTAGGTCCCTACTGTTACCCATAGGTCGACGGGGTATCATCTAATGGAAGGCCTATTACGTAAAAAAAAAAAATTTTTCTTCCTGTAGGAGATGTCCAGGTCGGTAATGTTACCTCCAGGTCATCGGGGCAACATTTAGAGAAAGACTTATTACGAAATAAAAAAAAAATATTCTTCTTGTAGAAGATGTCCAGGTCGGTAATGTTACCTCCAGGTCATCGGGGAAATATCTACTGAAGACCTATTACGTAAAAAAAAATAATTTTTCTTCCTGTAGAAGATGTCAAGGTCCCTACTGTTACCTCCAAGTCGACGGGGCATCATCTACTGGAAGGCATATTACCGAAAAAAAAAAAAATTTTTTTCTTCTTGTAGAAGATATCCAGGTCGATAATGTTACCTCCAGGTCATTGGGGAAATATCTACTGAAAGACCTATTACGTAAAAAAAAAAATTTTTCTTCCTGTAGAAGATGTCAAGGTCCCTACTGTTACCTCCAGGTCGACGGGGAAATATCTACTGAAAGACCTATTACGTAAAAACAAAAATTTTCTTCCTGTAGAAGATGTCTAGGTCCCTACTGTTACCCATAGGTCGACGGGGTATCATCTAATGGAAGGCCTATTACGTAAAAAAAAAAAATTTTTCTTCCTGTAGGAGATGTCCAGGTCGGTAATGTTACCTCCAGGTCATCGGGGCAACATTTAGAGAAAGACTTATTATGAAATAAAAAAAAAAATTTTCTTCCTATAGAAGATGTCTACGTCCCTACTGTTACCCATAGGTCGACGGGGTATCATCTAATGAAAGGCCTATTACGAAACCAAAAAAAATTTTTTTTCCTGTAGAAGATGTCCAGGTCGGTAATGTTACCTCCAGGTCATCGGGGCAACATTTAGAGAAAGACTTATTACGAAATAAAAAAAAAATTTTCTTCTTGTAGAAGATGTACAGGTCGGTAATGTTACCCTCAGGTCATCGGGGAAATATCTACTGTAAGACCTATTACGTAAAAACAAAAATTTTTCTTCCTGTAGAAGATGTCTAGGTCCCTACTGTTACCTCCAGGTCGACGGGGCATCATCTACTGGAAGGCATATTACGAAATAAAAAAAAATTTTTTTCTTCCTGTAGAAGATATCCAGGTCGATAATGTTACCTCCAGGTCATTGGGGAAATATCTACTGAAAGACCTATTACGTAAAAAAAAAATTTTTCTTCCTGTAGAAGATGTCTAGGTCCCTACTGTTACCTCCAAGTCGACGGGACATCATCTACTGGAAGGCATATTACGAAATAAAAAAAAATTTTTTTCTTCCTGTAGAAGATATCCAGGTCGATAATGTTACCTCCAGGTCATTGGGGAAATATCTACTGAAAGACCTATTACGTAAAAAAAAATTTTTTCTTCCTGTAGAAGATGTCTAGGTCCCTACTGTTACCTCCAAGTCGACGGGGCATCATCTACTGGAAGGCATATTACGAAATAAAAAAAAATTTTTTTCTTCCTGTAGAAGATATCCAGGTCGATAATGTTACCTCCAGGTCATTGGGGAAATATCTACTGAAAAACCTATTACGTAAAAAAAAAATTTTTTCTTCCTGTAGAAGATGTCTAGGTCCCTACTGTTACCTCCAAGTCGACGGGGCATCATCTACTGGAAGGCATATTACGAAATAAAAAAAAATTTTCTTCCTGTAGAAGATGACCAGGTCGGTAACGTTACCTCCAGGTCATCGGAGCATCATCTACTGGAAGGCGTATTATGAAACCAAAAAAAAATTTTTCTTCCTGTAGAAGATGACCAGGTCGGTAATGTTACCTCCAGGTCATCGGGGCAACATTTAGAGAAAGACTTATTACGAAATAAAAAAAAATTTTCTTCCTGTAGAAGATGTCCAGGTCGGGAATGTTACCTCCAGGTCATCGGGGAAATATCTACTGAAAGACCTATTACGTAAAAAAAAAAATTTTTCTTCCTGTAGAAGATGTCAAGGTCCCTACTGTTACCTCCAGGTCGACGGGGAAATATCTACTAAAAGACCTATTACGTAAAAACAAAAAATTTTCTTCCTGTAGAAGATGTCTAGGTCCCTACTGTTACCCATAGGTCGACGGGGTATCATCTAATGGAAGGCCTATTACGTAAAAAAAAAAAAATTTTTCTTCCTGTAGGAGATGTCCAGGTCGGTAATGTTACCTCCAGGTCATCGGGGCAACATTTAGAGAAAGACTTATTACGAAATAAAAAAAAAAATTTTCTTCTTGTAGAAGATGTCCAGGTCGGTAATGTTACCTCCAGGTCATCGGGGAAATATCTACTGAAAGACCTATTACGTAAAAAAAAAATAATTTTTCTTCCTGTAGAAGATGTCAAGGTCCCTACTGTTACCTCCAAGTCGACGGGGCATCATATACTGGAAGGCATATTACGAAATAAAAAAAAAATTTTTTTCTTCTTGTAGAAGATATCCAGGTCGATAATGTTACCTCCAGGTCATTGGGGAAATATCTACTGAAAGACCTATTACGTAAAAAAAAAAATTTTTCTTCCTGTAGAAGATGTCAAGGTCCCTACTGTTACCTCCAGGTCGACGGGGAAATATCTACTGAAAGACCTATTACGTAAAAACAAAAAATTTTCTTCCTGTAGAAGATGTCTAGGTCCCTACTGTTACCCATAGGTCGACGGGGTATCATCTAATGGAAGGCCTATTACGTAAAAAAAAAAAAATTTTTCTTCCTGTAGGAGATGTCCAGGTCGGTAATGTTACCTCCAGGTCATCGGGGCAACATTTAGAGAAAGACTTATTACGAAATAAAAAAAAAAATATTCTTCTTGTAGAAGATGTCCAGGTCGGTAATGTTACCTCCAGGTCATCGGGGAAATATCTACTGAAAGACCTATTACGTAAAAAAAAAATAATTTTTCTTCCTGTAGAAGATGTCAAGGTCCCTACTGTTACCTCCAGGTCGACGGGGCATCATCTACTGGAACCCATATTTCGAAATTAAAAAAAAATATTCCCTTACATATTAAATATTTCCATATATTTGTTGATGATGTCCAGTCCTTAATGTTATCTTCAGTTATAACTAATCGACTATAAAAAAGTAAAAAAAGTAAATAAAAAAGTATTTAAACACCCAGAAAAAAGTTAAAAACTATTTCTAATTAATCCGTGTGGTTCCGCGATGACTTTCATTAAAAAAATTCATTTTTTCGAAAATCCAAGTGAGATATAAGAAGAGTTAAAAAATAAATAGTCGCCTTTACGGACGTACGGACGTACGGACGTACGCTCAGACTTAAACTTTAAAACCAATAAGAAATTAATTAAATACCTATAAAAAAGTCAAACACTATGTCTAATTATTCCTTTGTGTGCCGCGATCATATTGAATTAAAAAAAAAATAAATTTTACAAACTATTTAAAAAAATAAAACATAATTTATACTTAAATCGTCATTTTGACAGTATAAAATTTTAATATAATGTGGATGTGGATATTTATAACATCTTTTTAGAGAGTCAAAAAATTGTACAATTACAAAACTTTCTCTATAAGGAAGCAAAAGGGATTAAATAGTGAATAAAATTGAATAAGATGAAGATAGATAATTGATTAAAATAAGTAAATAAGAAAATAATTGAAGTGTACTTACAAGTGCACTAAGATAGTGCATACTTTATAAAATGATGAACGTTTAAAATTTCACCGGGATCAGCTGCGTTGTTGACCGCGCCAAAGACCTGTAAACGTAGTGGACTGTGTCACATGGGAGGCCGTCCACTTGCGTATATGAACACATTCACAAACACACCACTTTGCGTCACTGCCCGGGGTAACGTCCCCGACGGTAAGGATCGCGCGCACATGGTGAAACTTACTCGAAGCACTTTGTTTACGTGCTGGCCCGCGCTCAGTTGCCGCCATCTTGAATCTAACTACATTCAAGCGCGCGCATACTGAATACACGCGGTCCGTGCTCGTATCGGCACAGTGATTGCGTATATCGAGTATAGGGAATTCGGAACGCGTGTAGTGGGGGAACCCATTAGTATTGCAATATAATACACATGTTATTGTATAGCGAGTTTAATTTATATTCGAATTATCTATGGTACAAATGACATAAATTTTAAAAATAAAATGGGCAAATTAATATATGCGTAATATATGTAAAATAAAATACATTTACTAAATAAAATGGGCAAATAAACTTGCGTATATGATAGCATTAGTCACATATTACTTCCAAGCCAAGGAAAAAATTTATAAATCGTTTATAATTTCGATTCAACTGAAATCGACGACCAGAACACTACGAGGCACGCTCCCACGTTTGTTCATTCGCGGGACCGTGCCTCACGGTGTCAAATATATTATCTATAGCTAAATATAATTCATTTAATAAATAAAATGCGCAAATAAACTTATGTACATGACGGCACTACTCAAAATTTATTTACCAGCAGAAGAAAAAATTTTGAAACTATCTATAACTGCCGATCTACTTTAATCGATAGCTAAAACACTACGAGGCAGGCTCCCTCGTTAGCTTATTCGCGGGAGCGTGCCCCGCAGTGACCAATATATTTTCTATAGTGAAAATAAACTACATTTAACAAATAAATTGACAAATAAACGTATGTATACGATGACATTAGTCACATGTTACATCCAAGCCTAAGAACAAATTTATAAATCATTTATAATTATGATTCACACTAAAATCGAAGACCAGAACACTACGAGGCACGCTCCCTCGTTTGCTCATTCGCGGGAGCATGCCGCGCAGTGTCCAATATATTTTCTAAAATAAAAATAAAATACATTTAATAAATAAAATGCGCAAAATAACTTATGAATATGATGGCACTACCCAAATTTAACTTCCCAGCAGAAGAAACAAATTTGAAACTATCTATAACTGCCGATGTGCTTAAATCCATAGCTAAAACACTACGAGGCACGCTCCCTCGTTAGCTTATTCGCGTGGTTAAATCCATAGGCTAAACACTACGAGGCACGCTCCCTCGTTAGCTTATTCGCGTGAGCGTTCAGCTAGTACCAATAATTTGATGTTCTACTAGTTAAAATAAATCACTTTATTAACCTAATTAGCCAATAAAACATATGTTATACGATGACTTTAGTCACATGTTACATCCAAGCCTAGGAACAAATTTATAAATCGTTTATAATTATGATTCACCTGAAGTCGAAGACCAGAACACTACGAGGCACGCTCCCTCGTTTGCTCATTCGTGGGAGCGTGCCGCGCAGTGTCCAACATATTTCTATAGTAAAAATAAAATACATTTAATAAATTAATTGACAAATAAACATACGTATACAATGACATTAGTCATATTGTACATCGAAGACAAGGAAAAAGTTATAATTCGTTTGTAATTCCCATTCAGCTGAAATCGACGACCAGAACACTACGTCATATATATTTATTATTTATATATATATTTTCTACAGTAAAAAAAATACATTTAATAAATAAATTGGGCAAATAAACATACGTATACATTGACATTAGTCACAATGTACATCCAAGCCAAGGAAAAAATTTATAATTCGTTTGTAATTTCGATTTAGCTGAAATCAACGACCAGAACACTATGAGGCACGCTCCCTCGTTTGCTTATACGCAGGAGCGTCCCGCGCGGTGTCCAATATATTTTATACGGTAAAAATGAAGTATTTTTATTAAATAAGGTGAATACATTGACATTATTCCTGACAGCACTTCTGAAATTTAACCTTGAGAGGGAGTGGGAGAGAGAGAGTGAGAGAGAGAGAGAGAGAGAGAGAGAGAGAGAGAGAGAATGAGAGAGAGCAGCATGCGAGCAAGCCGTTATAGCCTCTAAATCAAAATAATTTGCTTTTCCAATCGTCTTTGTTTTTCATTGTTTCCCTATTCCATGTCCCACGTCCTTGTTTTCTTGAATAATAAGTAAATTATTTTTATTTTTGTTATTATCGTTAATTTGGTTATTTTTAATTTGTTATATACGTCTTTACTCAGTCGGTAAACGTTACATAGAGGGCTCCCCACCCATTCACTCATATAGTCATAAAATGTGTCTTTACAGTGACGTCACAATGACGTGCAAAGGCATACGTGGCAGTGCCTGATGATATCAAGGATTAAAATAATCTTGATACGTATATGTACAATAGCGAATGTACTGGCAAAACAAATTAGTGTTTCAATAATACATAAGCATGATATTTATTATAATTCTATTTATTGACATAGGTCCGGTATATTACTTATGGTATTTAGCGCCATCCTGCAACAACTATTTGCGCAAGTGCTTTCACTCTAAGTATAATACCACAGACTAAGCGCGTCGCGCACTCTGGTGACGAAATTGGTACTAAGAAAACTTTATCAGTAATGTAAACTATTTATTTTTTAATGAAATAAAACTTCGATTGATCTCTGCGAACTCAGCTTTTTATTTTGTGCCTACGTTTCGGACGTTTCTTTGGCCGTCCCTTTTCAATTTTAACGAGTATAATTTTTGTATAGCCTTGAAAAGGGACGGCCAAAGAAACGTCCGAAACGTAGGCACAAAATAAAAAGCTGAGTTCGCAGAGATCAATCGAAGTTTTATTTCATTAAACTAGTTTTTGACGAACAATAAATTCTTTTACCATCTATTTATTTTTTGTTAATATTTTGTAAAACTCAAATACAAAAGCACTAGATAATGTTATAATATGTCTGTCTACAGAGTTCCAGATCAATACAACAAGGACATCCTAAAAAATTTCTGCACGGAAAAATGACTATTTTTTCCGTGCTAACTTTTTTTTAGGGTGTCCTTTACATATTGACTTCAAATTTCGTATAAATACGGATTATGTTATTATCTAGGGCTTCTGTATTTGCGTTTTGCAAATAGTACCATAATATGCCCATTATATGCAATAATGTATCTAACTCACTCAGTCGGTAATAATCCAGTTTGGCACCCCCCTAATGCTAATTTACCAAAGTTGAAATGATTATTTAATAGTTTGGTTTCAAAACCTTGTATAGTAGTATGTACGCAAACATGGATTTTGATATATCCTCAAATGCTCAACTTGCACGGTTACAAAATGTACTATAACAATAGTTGTATAATTAAATCAGATAAAGTTGAATACATTTAACATCATATAATTAAAAAAATTGACACGATAATAGCGAAGTGTTTGAGATTAATAAACTCCCAGCGCGGGGTGTCCTGTCCCTATATGCGGCGCGTTTCCCGGGTAGCGGATGGGGGAATGCTCATCACGCTTGCGTGAAGGGTAAAGGTGAAATGAAATAGCCTCCGTGGACCAAACAGTTCAAGCACAATTATGAGCAAGCGAGTTTCAAGCTAGGACAAAATCCTGCCGTCGGTTCCGATCGGGTGAAAATTCCGTCATGGATTTCGGGAGAGGCCACCAACTGCTTAGTTCTACAAACACGTCAGTGGTGCATCCATATATGATTTTCTGGAATGGGAATTTATTTCAGATTTAAAAAATTTTATTGATTCACATGTTTTTGACAAAAATCATTTAATTATAGGTGATTTCAATATAGATATAATAAATAATAACATATAGAGCCAAAGACTGCTAGAAGATTTTCTAGAGATATTGCATGTTCCAAGTATTGAGGGTATAACTAGATTGCTTAACTGCATTTAAAGCTGCAGTTTTAGACTCTAATGCTCTTTTTTCGAGATATAAGCAAATAACGAAAACATTCGTTAAAAACGCCCTTAACTTTAATCATTTATGATTTAAAAACAAATAGAAATAGATACTCAAATTTAAGTTCAGAATAAAACTGAAATCAAATAGATTAAATTTAAGAATAAAGCTTAAATATCTTGATTTGGTCAAAAGTTATGAAAAAAATCAAAGTAAGTAGACAATTTGGCCTAAACAATCAGTAAATTTTTTAATTCGAAATAGTAATCAAAATATCATTAAATTCATTTTCCTTTCATAACTTTCGACCAAATCAAGATAATCAAGCTTCTCTTTTTTAAATCCATTCTATTCGATCTCAGTTTTCCTTAAACTTAAGTTTGAGTATCTATCTCTATTTGTTTTTATCGTAAAAAAGAGCGTTAGAGTCTAAAACTCTGGCTTTCTTCATATTCTTATAATAGGAAACATATCCTAGAGTTTGGTAAAGATCCGTTTCCTGGCGATGTAAAATTCTCCATGTTAGTTGTGTTGTATACTACCTGGTATAAAAAGTTTGAATATACCTTGATTTATTTTGGCAGTAGATATAAAATCGACGAAATGGAGACACCGCACAATTGATTTTATATAATAGAAAAATAAATACCATGATTTACGTTATAAGCAATGCATTATTTTCTGATTCTTATTTGGTTTTACTTAAAACATATTAATGAAACTTTTTTTATTTTAAAAGTGTACATTATATTGTAAGTTTACCTGAAGTTTATTTAATCTGTTTAAGGTATCCTCTATATCTGTCCGGAACAAAAAATGTGAAATTTGTTATTCCCATGGAATCGGAAAAAAAAGCTGTGTTTCAATATAAAGTTATCCTTCCTGCTTACCTTACGTGTTCTCATTGTGTGATTCAATGGAATTATTACACAGGTAGTATTAAAATATAAATCAAATTAACTATAGGAATGCAAGGTCTCTATGTTGTAAATATTCCTAAATGTTTTGCATTTACATTTTTTATCAACGCATTTTTTTATTTCTTTATTAACTATTATAATGCAGGGTTATTTTAAAACATAGGTAACATATATATTTACTTATAGAGCAATCCACATCTAGTGGTCCGATAAAATTTTTAGAACGCACAAAATTTTAGGTACAAAATGGAAATGTTTTTCAGAAAACAGAAAAAAATTTTTAGTTACTGAAATCTATTTGTCCAAAGGTTTTCTAACATTAAAATGTTAAATTTTCCAAGTTCTTTTCAACACCAGCTGTGTTTGCCGCTATTTACCTCAAAACCTATGAACTTTTACTGTACAATATTTTATATAATAACGATTGCTGGTATGATACAAGCAGCACTGTGGAAATGCATGTTTCAACAAGTACTTTCTTAACAGATATCGTGTACTCTCCATTGCTGATTAGCACCAAGTTAAAAGCCTGAAAAGAGCGATATTAAATAAAATTGTTTTATTGCCAACATACTGTTTAAATTAACTAACGTATTACCAATATATTACGAATTTATGGTAAACGTATTTATTGAAATTCAATTCAAAATGTTATTGTCTTAAAATCTTCAACCAATATTTTTTAAAAATCAATAAAAATACAAACAGAATAAAAACTGTAATTATTTCTTGTTTATAATACATAGATATCATTTATTAACTAACTAATTTAATATTTGTAATAATAAGTTTATTAGTTTGCAGTTATATATGATGAGGAGGATCACTAATAACAACGAGTTATTGGTTATGACTTGAATAAAGTAGATTTATTAATTAGAAAACTATCGTTGTTTTATATATATACACAGTCAGTGTCGCGTCTACAAATAAGAGCGAGTCAATCCGGGCAGGTGTGCTCTCTATCGCGTCTGAGAGCGAACTAACCTTGGAGCACATTCGATAATAACGAATACGGTAACGATACAAGTCAACAAGATATACATATATATATATATACAGATATGAAACTATGAAGGGTACAAACTTAACACTCCCGCTCCCTTCATATTGTTTCGCAGTCAGAAGGAAAAACGGACATACCCATTTTATTGCGTAAGGTCTCATGTCGATCGCGGGGAAGTGATTTTGTCATAATGTCAGCCAGTTGTAAAACGGATGACACATATTTTACATCGATTACCCCACTCTTGTATTTTTCGCGAATGAAGTGGTGTTGAATGTCTATGTGTTTCGTTCGACGATGAAACACCGGATTCCTAACCAGCTGTATTGCACTCTGATTGTCCACGTTCAAAATAGTTGGTTTTTCATTTGGAAGTCCTATATCATTTAGTAAATATCGCAACCATATCGCTTCTCTACATGCAGATGATGCAGATACGTACTCGGCCTCGGCACTGCTGAGAGTCACAATTTTTTGTCTCTGTGTATTCCAAGAAATCAGACTATTACAGAAATAAAACAAGTATCCAGAGGTCGATTTACGCGTCTGCACATCTCCCGCATAATCGGAGTATATCTCCCGCATACTCGACTACTCCCGCTGTTTTTATAAACCAAACCGTAGTTTAATGTGCCTTTTACATAACGCAAAATACGCTTAGCAATATCCCAATGTTTTTTGTTATATTTATCCAAAAAGCGACTCATTAAATTAACAGCGTAACTAATATCGGGGCGAGATACATTTGATAAAAACAGGAGAGAGCCTATAAGTTCCCTATAAGGCAACTTTCGATCACTTGAATCATGCTCCTCCAACGCAGACGGATCAAAAACTCTTTGTAATGGAGTACTTACTGCGTTAGAATCTATCATATTAAAACGTTTAATAATTTTGGATGCGTAGTCTGCTTGATGGAGGAACATGGTTCCATTCGCTCGATTTCTGACGATATTCAAACCAACAAAAAGTTATGGTTTACATTCGGTGATTTCAAAACGCTCTTTAATGAACATTAACATTTTGTCAATAATATTGCAATCTTTACAAATCAATAAACCATCATCAACGAATAACAATATGTACAAACTCACACCATCCATTCTTCCTACATATACAGAATTATCAGATTTGCACGAGAAAATATTATAACGTTCGAGAAAAGTCTTAAATGTGTCATTCCAGCATTTGGAGGCTTGTTTTAAACCGTACAACGCTTTGTGTAGTTTACACACATACTCGGTGGGATCATATTTAACATTGAGTCCTTCGGGAAACTCCATATAGATATCTTCTTGTAAAGGTCCTCTGGCACAGAGTCAAGCTTTAAACTTCTTGTTTTTGCCAGCCTTAAAGTCTTGGATCTTGAAAACCCACCTGGAATCAATAGGATCCCGATCATTCGGACGTTTTACTATCGTCCAAGTACCATTTTCTTCGTGGGCCTTAAGTTCTTTGTTAATGGCACTTTTCCAGAATATTGCACCTGGGCAGGTGACCGCTTCGTTGTATGTGGTTGGTTCGACAAGTTCCATGATGTTGCAATCGTACCTTTCTATTTTTCTTAGGTTCTCTCTGTTTCTGAGCTTGCGAGGTGTGATGTCACTGATTTGGTCAGGAGCCCTTTTTCGTACACGTTTAGATGTTACTTGGCTTTCGTCGTCTTTAACGGGTAACACTTGACTTTCGGCAGCATCCTCAACAGGTATCTCTTGACTTTCGACAGCGTCTTGAACTGTTTCGTCGTTGTGGTTTTGACATTCTATGAAAGGCACAAATGGATTCTTTTGATCGTTGGAGATATCATTTTTAATATTTTGTTTACTTTCAATAAACACAGCATCCCTTGACCTGATTATTTTACGAGTGGTCTGATCGAAAAACCGATATATTTTTGTGCTGTTTTCATAACCTACAAAAATGGTCTTTTTTGATTTTGCCTCTAACTTATGTCGAAACTGTTTTGGTATGTGGACATAAGCTGTCGATCCGAAAACCCTCAGGTATGACATGTCGGGTTTCTTTTTATTCCAGATTTCGTACGGTGTGATATTAGGCTTCTTTTGTGATACTGACATGTTTAGAATATGAACGGCACAGTTTACAGCCACAGCCCACAGAAAAACTGGTGCATCGTTATGTAGGAGCATAGTCCTCGCGCTCTCAGTTATTGTTTGGTTGTCTCTCTCTGATTTACCATTCTGTTCTGGTGTGTACGGAGCGGTGGTCTGTAGCTGGATACCGTGTTTTTCGAGGTAGCTTGTCATCGGGCCATTTATGTTTTCTCGACCGTTGTCACAGCGTAAAACCTTAAGTGATCGCTCAAACTTGTTTTTGATTAATTTCTCGTGCACCTTAAAAACATCAAAAACGTCAGATTTATGTTTGATAAAATATACGCATCTGTATCCAGAACATTCATCTTTAAAAAGGGTAAAATAACGGGCACCACCTAAAGATTCTGTCTTCATGGGACCGCAGACGTCACTGTGCATGAATTCACCTGGTTGCCATATCTCCTGTTGGCTTGGTGACTTAAAAGGAAGTTTGTGTGTCTTGCCGAGATGACATGCTTCGCACGAAGACGAGCTGTTGTTTCCAATGTTGATGCCTGTCACAGCTCCATTCGCTGCCATAGATTGTAGGGTCCGCTTATTTATATGACCCGCTCTCTCGTGCCACAATTGTAAAGCATCGCTCGATGATACATTTGCCTCAGCCTGCGTAATAACTCTAAAAATCATGCGAACAATGTTATTCGATTGCTTAATACCCATTGCGAAACATTTTTCTTCGTTCAGTATTTTCAGTTCGTTTTTCTCCCAATGGGTATTATAACCTTTCGACGTACATACGCCCAATGCGAATAGGCTTCGACGCGATCTCGGAACGTAAAATACATTATCTATCTTACCAGGCATCCATTTTCCATCGACAAAACGTTCGATTAGAACTGTTCCTACACCCTCGACCTTGCAGACCTCTTCGTCGCCGAGAATAACATCTCCGTGATCACAGGTCTTGAGAGTGTGAAACCAGTACCTGTAATTGGTCATGTGGTAAGATGCACCACTGTCGGCAAGCCAGGATTCGGTAACGTTCGCTTCCATGGTACGTGAAATTTCTACCTTATCGATCATTCTAAAATTGTTTATTGTTTCGTCACTACTCGACGCAATGAAAGCGGCCACTTGACAGTTTTCTTTCGAGTCATTATTTTTCGATTTATCTCCGTCCCTTTTCTTTCGACGACAGTTTCTTGCGATGTGTCCGGCACGCTTACAAAAGTAACATACAATCGATGACCTTTTAAATGACTGCGGCTTTACATTCTGTCTCTGCTGGTTCGGTTTGTTTGTGTTTTGATATTTAGCGACGAACGCGCTTATTTCGTCCTCATGTTCAGTGAGCCTTTTCTCTTCCTTTATGAGTCTAGATTGTAGGATGTCTATTGTTTGTTTTTGTGGCTCTACGCTGTCCCAGGCCGTTACAAAATTGCTGTATTTGGAAGGTAGACTCCCGAGAATCTTCGAAATAATGGCAATGTCGGAGAGAATTTCGTCGACATCCTTAAGTTCCCTGGCCAGATTAAGAATTTTTGTAATGTTTTGTACGACGGATTCTATAGACTCCATGCGGCATGAATAAAATTTTTGGAGTAGCGTGGATTTGTCCGCAGCAGATTTCTGTTCGTAGATGATTGATATTTTTCTCCACATTTCGCACGCCGTTTCGCATGTTAAGCAGTTTTTTACCTGGCTAGGCACCATCGCGAATGATAATATAAACATGGCTTTCGCGTTTTCTTTGGACCACTTTGCGGCTTCCGTCACATTCTCCGGCCTCTGGTTTGCACCGGTTACTATATCGTATATGCCATTGGCCGTTAGCACTGCCCGGATTTGAAATTTCCAGATTTGGAAATTTGTTCCATCAAACTTTGACACGTAGTTTGTCGAGATATCTGAAGACATTTTTGCACAACGAAGTTTTCGAGATACGTAAAACTTTCGTTGTTTTCACGGGATACGTGGGAAACTATATGGCCTGGATATCACAGACAAACTTTTACACTCGCGCGCTTCTTTCCTCTGGGCCCATAACCTGATGAGGAGGATCACTAATAACAACGAGTTATTGGTTATGACTTGAATAAAGTAGATTTATTAATTAGAAAACTATCGTTGTTTTATATATATACACAGTCAGTGTCGCGTCTACAAATAAGAGCGAGTCAATCCGGGCAGGTGTGCTCTCTATCGCGTCTGAGAGCGAACTAACCTTGGAGCACATTCGATAATAACGAATACGGTAACGATACAAGTCAACAAGATATACATATATATATACAGATATGAAACTATGAAGGGTACAAACTTAACAAAATACAAACTTAAATAAAAATTATTCGCTTTCGCAAATTTTGATTACAGTTTTTATTCTGTTAGTATTTTCATTAATTTTTAGATGATGTTGGTTGAAGATTTTAATACACTAATATTTTGAATTGAGTTTTAATAAATATGTTTATCATAAATTCGCAATATATTGGTAATGTATTAGTTAATTTGGAAAGTATATCAATTAAATTTTTTTTTATTTAATGTCGCTGTTTTTAGGCTCCCAATTTGGTGCTAATCAGCGATAGAGATCACACGATGTCTTTGTTAAAAAAGCACTTATTGAAAAATACGTTTCCTCAATGATGCTTGTACTAATTGGTCGGGGCCGGGATTCGAAGCTAGGACCTCCAGATTACGAGCGCAACGCCTAACCGACCGAACCATCGCAGACCTCTGGTAATGAAATAATATCTAGTCCGCGTAAAATAAAGTTGTTGTAAATATTTCAAATAATAATTGCAAATTTTGACGAACGTGTGGTAGAAATCTGCCGAAAGTAGTTTTTTTAGCAGGCGTGGTATGTAGTTGTCTGTTGTGTCCTTTTAGAGCTGATATTTATAATAATTTTTAGTTTGAATTTTAATAGTAATTGTTTTTTAATAATAGTAGTTTTTGTGCCAAGGTCGTAAAGTAGAACTTTTGCGATCCTCGGACCTGCTTTGCAAGTCCTCGGACTCTACTTTACACGAGAGGCTGAAAAAGTTTACGGTCGAGGCGCGAACATTACTTTTCGAAAGAGTATCCGTAAAGTTCTTAGCAATTTCAATACAATATTGTTTTTCGTACACGTGTCAGTGAAAACTATACACGTGTTCGTAAAGTCGCACTTTACGTCTGCAAAACAGTACATAAAGTCATATACTTTACGGATACGCTATCAAAAAATAATATTCCGTATATTATACTCACTGTATAAGATAATTTGTTAACTTTATTTGCAGTTCAAGTATTTATATACTTATTTTTAAAATTGTTTATAAACTTCAATAATTTCTCATAATTATTTGTAAATTTTCTTTAAATGTCATTCAAGGGATAAAGTTACAACTGTAATTTGTTTGATATGTGAAAATATTCACCATAAAAGTGACTTTGACAGTACAAAAGGTGGTGTAATAATTAGTAAAACTTTAGTAATTTGTCCAGATCATTCAAATTCAAATTTAACCTCAATAAAACAGAGTGACTTAGCATTAAATGAATCCGCGAAGTGTATTATTGCTCAAATTAAACTTCAACAAAGACTGCAAATTAGTGAAGAATATCTTAAGGACATAATTAATAAATCAAACAATATGAAATTAAATAGTGATAGTGAACAATCCGAAATTGAAACTCCAAAAATAGAAAATTCGTTATTAAAACAATTGGTATCGGAAATGAGTGACAAAAATCGTATACTAAAAGATGTGTTAGAAAATGAAAAATCCGATAAAAAAGATGTGATAAAATAAACTTGCTCAAGTCGTTAGTGGGAATATTATTAAACCTATAATTTTTCTAAATTGGTTGTCAAAAGGAAAAAGAAAGACGATAATAATGATTTAAAGAATGTGTAACTCACTACTTGATAAAAAAGAAATCAATTCAAACTACAAATATATACATGAAAAATAATAACGGAATCATAATTGATTGTATGAAGGAAGCAAGTGCTATTGAATAAAAAAAAATATTAAAAAAAAAATTGTCTAGTATATGTGAAACCAAAAAAGAAGAATTAATGAAACCTAAAATGAAAATAGTCGGAATTGAAAACATCGAACATATGGAAATTAAAGACATTAAAAATGATTTAAATAAAACAAATTTTAAAGATCTTAAATCAAGTTGCAAAGTTATACATAGTTTTGTTAACAAGAAAAGTAAGCAAAAGTAAGTGTAATCATTCAAGTTACTAGTGAAATTTATAAAAAAAATTAGAGAAAATAATTACAAAGTGTTTATAGGTTATCAATGCTGCAAAGCATATGATATGATTAATGTAAGACCTTGTTTCAAATGTGGAAGGTATGGTCATAGTGGATATAAATGTATTAATGAAAAAATTTTTTTTAAATGTTCTGGTCCTCATTACACAATTTATTGTAATAACACAGACAATTTGAATTGCATCAATTGCAAATTCCATAACAGTAAGTTCAAAACGAATTATAATACTCAACACGTGGCTAACGATAGTATGTGTTGCCAGGTGCTTAAAAATAAAATCAAGAATTTTTTAGATAACACAGATTACCCAACGAGTCCAATTATACCAAGATATATCGGTAAAGTAGAAATCGCATCAGCATTTAATCAGAAGAAAAGTAATTTGAAATTAAAATCAACAGCGTCTGTCTTATCTGTTGCGTCAAGTAATTCTACAAAAAGTTCTACTAGATAAGATTTAATTTGATTTCTAGATAATAATTTTGAATTATAAGTAACAATATTATAAAGGAGAGCATTTTCAGCAATGTAGACAATCTTAATAAATTTATTAATTCAAACAAAGATAATATTCTATACTTTCATATAAGAAGTTTAAATGCTAATTTCAATAAATTAGAAGTTTTTAATAATAATCTTGTCAATAAACCATTTATGATTGTTTGTACAGAAACGGATATAAAATTTATTACAATTATAGTAAAATTAACAAATCGGATGGAGTTGTTGTGTACATTGCTGATGATATAACTGAGACTACAAATGTAATTCAAATAGGAAACCTAAAAATACTAAATACTTGTATAAATGCTGATTATTTAAAAATGTTGAAATCTCTTCTTTGTACAGATCTCATGAGATAAATAAAACAGAATTCTTATTGAACATAAAAGAATTTCTAAACTTAAAGAAAAATGTTAATAATCATATGTTAATAGGAGATTTTAACATTGATATCTTAAATATAGACAATATTAGTTAAGAATTTCTAAACAGTTTTCTTGAAAATGGTTACATACTAGGAGTTCAAACAATTACAAGACCAGGCAACTCTTTGATAGATGGATCATGTATTGATAATTTTTTCATTAAAACTAAAAACATAAATACGAAATCTTGCAAGTTAATTCATTCTATAACAGACCATTTTCCGTTGATTCTATCATTTAAAAAAATAAGAATAAAAATAACAATTAAAGAAAAAATTGTATTCAATAAAATAAACTTAATAAGAATGCTAAAAATTATAACTGGAATGAAATAATTACAATGGAGGATCCATGTCAAGCAATAAATGTCTTAATAAATAATATAAAAGACTGTATTAAAGATTCTACCATAATTAGCAATAAAAATAAGAAATTAGATAAATCAGAACCAAGAAATATATGGGTAACCAAGGCAATTGTAAATTCATGCAATTAGAAAGAAATGTTATATATAGAATTTGGAAATTAGATACAAGTAGAGAAAGCTATCAAAAAGTTTGAAAACTTCTGGTCCATGATCAATCAAAAATTAGGTAAAAAAGAAAAGAAACGAGAACAAATTTCTGTAATTTATGATAAATTCAAAAATAAAATTTCTAGCAGTAAAGAAATTGCTAACACTATTAACAATTATTTTACTAACATAGGTAAACAATTAAGTGATAAAATTATACAACCAAGTAATATGAATATACAGGTGCCTAAAATAAATAATAAATCAATCTTTTTAAGTCCAACTGATCCACACGAAATCCAAAAAATTATAAATAATTTTGAAATAAAGAAGGGTGGCATTGACAACATAGACAGTAAGGTATTGAAAATATTAATTACGTTCATTATAAATCCTTTAACTCATATATTTAATCTATGCATAGAAAAGGTTATTTGGCCTGACTCTCCAAGAATGCAGAGATTGTTCCGATTCATAAAGCTGGAAATAAACTAAATGCTGAAAACTATACAAAGCCATATTTTACTTTAACAGAGGAATAAGAGGAATTCAGAGTTTCACAAACTCTATGTATTCTGAAAAACATCAACCACCTCACAAAGACGTTGTAGTAATAGATGATATTGTTTTTACATCAATCTGCAAATGTGACTCAGCATTATAACACAGAACAATGTGTCCGCACTATAGAGTAACCTATGCAGTTGGACTTACATGTCCTGCAAGACTAAATAGCATTGAAAAAATAATATTTGCCAGAAACAAAAATGCATCAACAGAAACGTATACAACAGCGAGATCAATGCTAGTAAGGTATTGGTAAAACAATATCGTCGCAAAAATTTACAAAATATAAATTTTATTTTTCTTACAATAAATTAAAACTACAATATAGAATCTAAGAAGAAGTGCAATATAATTTTATCAAAAAAGTAAAAAGTAAAAATAAAATCCAAAAATACAAATAATAGAATAATTATAAGTATTTAAACAAATTCCCTAAAACAAGGCTATTATCATTGTTAATAGATAGATTATATAATTATTAATACTTAAACAATATATAGAAATGGAAAAAAAAATAAATAAAAGTTTGGTTATGGGAGTCAGATGGACCTCTATAATCTCGAGATCCGCTTGGTAAACGCCCTATCTCGCGATCCGCTTGAAAAACGCCCTATCTCGTGCCTCGGTTGAAGAACGCCCTATCTCAAATGAAATTTTTCGCTTTCAAATTTTGTAGTGGCACGACTGCGCAACTTAAAAATACGATCTTTCTAATTAAAATAAATTAATTAGTAAAGTGTTTAAAATTCGGAAAAAAATTGTTTACGCGTCATCGGGACTCCTCAGAGAAAGTAACTTCTCTGACTTTATCTGTCTATTAGCGGCGATGTATCGAGTACTTATTATATCAGCCGACCTATGTGCAATTTAAAAAATGTTTTAAGTTTATAAAGGTTAAAAAAAAAGTTGAGAGAACGGATGAAATTTTTAAGCTTAGAATTTTTAAGTTGCGCAGTGGTGCCACTACAAAATTTGAAAGTGAAAAATTTCATTTGATATAGGGCGTTTTCCAAGCGGATCGCGTGATAGGGCGTTTTCCAAGCGAGTTCCGAAATAGGACGTTTCCCAAGCGGATCGCGAGATAGGGCGTTATCCAAGCAAGTTCCGCGACCGGGCGTTTTCCAAGCTGGTTCCGAGATAGACTGTTCTTCCACTCAGCCGACGATATGATGTATGTGGAATCTATGTAACTCTGGACATAAATAAATAAATAAATAAATAAATAAATAAATAGACCTATTTAATTGATATCTAACATAGACAAAGTATTTGAAAAAATAATTTTTAAACGGATTTTTAACTTTTATAAAAGTTGTAACATTTTCTCGAACAATCAATTTGGATTTATAGAGAATAGGGGCACTAAGGATGCCTTAGTAAAATCACAAGTACAATTTACAATAGTCTAGACAATAGTAAGCCAGTTGCTATTGCATTCTTAGACTTAGCCAAAGCCCTCGATACTGTAGATCATGCCATTCTACTAAATAAATTGTTTAATTATGGTATTAGAGGTAATGCGCATAAACTCATGAAAAGTTATCTAAATAATAGGCAACAAAAAGTTAAAATTAATGATGGTTCAAGTTTTAATAATTATGTGATAACTGGTGTACCGCAAGGAACTATGCTAGGACCTCTATTATTTATAGTTTACATTAATAATTTGCTAAAAGAAGCACCATGCAATTCAGATTCTGTAAACATAATAAATGGAATATAAACATCCTTGCATTTAATAGTTTTGAAGTATTAACACAAAATAAAATAATTACACTTACCGAATGAATCAGGTAATGTAAAGTCAAGATTTTGTTGTGAAAAAGATATTCGACTTGATGTTGGTACATCAATTTCCCTTACAGAATCAAGCCTTGGCAGGAGAGGAATAAAATCTGCTGCAAATATGTAATTGAGTTATGTAAAAATATTTAATTTTATTAATATCACTTAAAATATAAAATAAATTAATTTACCTTTATTTGTTAGTAATTCAGGTACCATTGTATTTGTAACTTCTTTTAAAACCTTTTGGTTATTTACACATTTTATGTTTATATTTTTGGAACTATAAACTCAACTATATATATGTATATTAAGATGGATAATTACCTATTTTTGTTGTTCGGTGATTACCTAAGTCATCTTTTATCTCGTTAGCAGCTATTTTTAACCTGTACTGTTTGATTAGATCGTTGGTTCTCTTTTCAGCTTCTACAACATCTTCATCTGACTCTAATGTCAACACGTTTTCATTACTTTTGATCTTTTCTAATTTTAAAAAAGCTTCATCAAGGCTTCCTGTGAAAAAACATGTTTACTTTAAAAATAAAGTACAATAAATCAATAATAATTTAATAATCTTACTTGCTCTGCCTATTATTTTTATCCTATATATGATTCCCATTCAGCAGGATCATCTTGAAGGCGAGAAAGTGCCACATCATACAGTTTGGCATTTTTCTTGTCATACGGGGGAGCAGGATATTTAACCATGCACTTTTTTTTATGTTGTCATAGTGCATTTACTTGGTAGCAACAATATCAGTTTTGCGCATCTTCGATGGTCTCCCTGGTTGCACAAATAGTACTACATGATATGGGTAGCTGTTCGCTAAATTTACTGACATACTGAAAAATAATTAAATTTTATTAACCATAGTCATTTCTTTTGCACACACACACATGCAATATGACTATGAAATTCATGTAGTTTATTTTGACACATATGTAAATCTATATGAATATAATACATACTCTACCCTAAATATTCCATGCGTACAATATATACATATATACTGTAACGGTAACGGTTCACGCGAGACGAAAATCGTACCGATCACGTGAGTCTACCGTTGAAGACGCGTAAGGCGCATGCGCGAGCGCATCAGAGAGCCGGTGTGCACGATACACCGGCAGTATTGTTCGAGCCTTGAACGAACGCTATACCGCGAGTACCAGGAGAAAGAGAGAGAGAACCGAGAATCGGACGAGAGAAAGAGCCGACGGAGAGGCAACTAGGAGGAGAGGAAGGAGGAACCGAACGCCAAGAAGTAGTCAACCAGGTCGTCTCGGATTACAAGTAAGTCCTGGCCAGGCGTGCGCGAATATTGCGAGTAGGGTAAGCGTGTTTAACGACGGGATACGCGCGGTATCCCGACGGCGAGTCAAGCGAGAGAATAACCGTTCTCGTCGCGTCTCTCTCTCTCTCCGCAGCTTAGACGCGTACGCGGCAGGCCGGAGTGCTTAACACTCCGGTACAATCCTAACCGCGTCAATCCGTTGTGCAGCCAGGTAACTCGTACCTGGTGAGTAGTCCTCGTTCTCGAGATCGACCGACCCGTCGGGTCTCAACGCGAATAGCGGCGGGCGCACACACACGCATACTTGTTAACAGCCGGATAATTGTTTACTTTTGGGCCAAGGAATAGCATCGCCTTGGCCCGACCTTGTACTTTTCATAATCAGTCATTGCACCGTTTATTCCACGTGATTGTAATAAATTTGTTTCATAATAGTACACCCGATATAGTATTTTATTGATTTCCCGACGAACCCTATCCCGAAGGCGAATACCGCTATGCCCCGCGGGTGTCGTGCATTGTATTTCGCACGACACATAGCTGAGTAGCCGAGTACGGGTATCGGCGAAAGATAACACTTGTTATCGAGGAAAAGCGTCTACTAGGTAAGTACACACGCTGTACACAGGGAAGACGTCATCGTGCGGAGCTTGAGGCTAGCTCGCACCACTCCAAGGACGGTTCTGCCGATCGGTTAGCTGTCTGGTAAAACAGCTGATCGTTATACTGAGAGTATTTCCTATGCATTGAGGATATGCACAGGACAATCAAAAACCTCCCGACAAGTAGGAATTAACCCTGTTACAACTGGCGCCCAACACGTGAGTTTCCTTGTGATAGGGAAAATTATTGCGAATAAAACGTGAGTTTCCTCGGGATAGGAAAAACCTTTTCAAATAATTTTGTACTTCGGACGTTGTTATACATATAAACCGCAACGAGTGGTTGCGAGTACGTTGCGAGTTCGTCCCGACGAACATATGTAAACAACAACACGAGCCGAGTACAAACGAACATAATTCTTGGAATTAACTCGAAATAATACTTATTATTTTCGAAATAAGACTTATTATTTTCGATTTAAATTAAATTTAAAATATGAATTAGATAAATTTGCCAAAGTAATAATTTATAACATATATAAATTTTATAAACAAATTAAAGTTTTCCCAAATTAAAAATTTTTGTTCAAGTTTCCCAAATTTTCCCAAAATTTGAAAATTTTCCAAATTTTCCGAAATTT
The DNA here is from genome assembly GCA_026168455.1 of Theocolax elegans. Taxonomy (NCBI): domain Eukaryota; kingdom Metazoa; phylum Arthropoda; class Insecta; order Hymenoptera; family Cerocephalidae; genus Theocolax; species Theocolax elegans. Next base: position 38,657,565 of record CM047428.1, read on the forward strand.
TCAACTTTTTCAAATTTTACAAAATTTTCAGAATTTTTCAAATTTTACAAAATTTTCGAATTTGCTCAAATTTTTTGGAAGTTTTCAAATTTTTCCGATTTTTCAAAATTTTTAATTTTTTTTACATTTGTAAATTTTTTTGTAAATTTCAGAATTTTTTCGAATTATTTCGGAACTTTCGAAATTTTCTTCGTATATTTTATTTTTTTTGCGGTAATCTGGAAAATTTTTTTAATTGAATAGTACGATTTTACAAAGCGAAAAGTAAAGTGTGTGCGTCATAAAATCGTAGACATCGCGAGCGATACCATATAGAAATTGTAATTTCTCGTCGTATATTTCTGCGTAGCACAATAGGCGAGAGAGAGACAATAGATTTGGTGTAAAGTGTACGCTAAGCTTTAACCAATTAATTATTAAAGTATTATTAAAGAAATAAAATGAATACTAATATTAAACATTTTATAAAATTTGTTTTTTTTTTCTTAATTAAATTAATTAAAATTTTTCTGTGGCACGTCTCAATAAATTCAAATAGACGTACTGAAAGGTTGTGCGGGCAAAAATAAAACACTTATTGTTTTATTCGGGTTATTTTAATTTTGTTAATTAAAGAGGTGATTGTAGTACCCACATTTAACATTTATTAGTTAATTATTAAATTCCTACTCTGGTATAATCAAACCAGATTCGCAATAACCCACACAATCTTACCTTAGCGTACACGGTAGGACGAAGCCAGAGCAATCCAATAATTAGGCCGTATAGTCCGTATATATATATATATATTTTTATATTTTACGATTGTAATTGTGCGCCTTAGGGAAAACGCGAGCGAACGACCCCACAATAGCCGCGCAATTGGACTGCTCTGGTAAAGCGAATTAAATTATTTTTTATATTTATTGTAAATTATTTATTTAAATCGTTATTATAAATATAGGTATAAGGTGCTTGTTTTATAGAGACAAAGATATATGTCAATATCTTAACGACCTGTCACTTAAAGATACAGGCAATAAATTTGACAAGTTAGGTCGTCTGACAAAATGGCTCCTAGGAGATTACGAGCCAAGGGATTTCGTTGAAGAACCTGAGCAGGATGAAATCACCGTCTGGTACCATCGGGAGGAACTCAGGCAAAATTTCATCAATTTAATATAGTTCGGCAGAACACCCGTGGGAGAATTCGACAATGGACGACAACACAAGTTACCCGTTGGTAACTCTTAACAACGATGAAAGAGTCAAAGAAAATATGGAAACAAGTCGTAGAAGAGTTCACCACCTCCAAGATAATATAACCACGGCAAGGTTGCAAGAAACCACGGAACCGTCATCAATAAATAACAAAACTGCCGACAATACCACAAATGAGGATAAAAATTCAAGCAGAATAAGACTCACTGCAACAGACGGAGGATCATTTGAAATCCCACTAGAATTCGCAAATTTTATGCAAGGAATGTCAGACACAGTTAAGGGGATGTCGGAGCTATAGCCTCCATCAAAAGCCGCTCGATCTCGCGGCTTCGAATGGCGCTGTAGTCAGGTGTCGATTCGTACGATAAACGTACTTAAAACATTAATTATAAATTTGACAGCTACATAGAGCTGTTGAAAGATACTTTCCCCCCTAGCTATGACTAAAATAAAGGTAATTGTAATACTACTCTTGGCAGCAAATGTTTATTTTTTTAAAGAAATGTGAAATACGTCTGGTATTCATTGAGTCTATATCTGCCGTAATGCTACATGCAACGTATTTCACATTTCTTTAAAAAAATAAACATTTGCTGCCAAGAGTAATATTACAATTACCTTAATTTTAGTTATAGCTAGGAGGGAAAGTATCTTTCAACAGCTCTATGTAGCTGTCAAATTTATAATTTATGTTTTAAGTACGTTTATCGTACAAATCGACACCTGACTACAGCGCCATTCGAAGCCGCGAGATCGAGCGGCTTTTGATGGAGGCTATAGCTCCGACATCCCCTTAAGCAATTAACTGAAAAAGTAAACGCGCTGACAGCAGCGCAAGCACAGCCTATTTTAACAAGCACTAGACTGGACCAGCCACGACACAAAGCCCGTAGCCAACGACAGCAAGTAGGATTCCAGGACACAATGACGTACCATTACCTGGACAATACAACCGAATTACCACAACCTGACCTCCCAACATCACTCGCAAGGAGAGTCGGCCAAGCCTGGGAGGGGGGGGGGAACTTCCAAGGTCAGGAAAGACTTGGAAATACGAGTGGTACCAGGACCGAGAACAGTACCTGGCAGAGAAGTGCAGGACAGTCACTGAGATACGTCGGTCAAATTGTTCGGAAATGGGGACTACAGTTCTCAGCAGATGGCGACCAGAGCATTGACTCATTTCTCGAACGGGTCGAGGAATGTCGGATTCTGGCCAATCTTTCAGAATCTAAATTGCTAAGCTCACTGCCAGAGTTATTCAAAGGCGTTGCAGCACTCTGGTTCCAAAACGAAAGAGATACGTGGTCTACGTGGTCCGAATTCCAAAAAGAAGCTCGTCACTGGTTCGGAACAAATAGGCGGTTTCAGAAGAGGTTGATTGCCGAAATAAATTCTCGCTATCAAGGACCCGGCGAGAAAACACGGGATTATATTACGTGTTTAGTACACATGATAAGAAGACTCGATCCAATCCCAAGGATCGAGCAGCAGTTAGATACACTGCACGGCAACCTGCGCCCCGAAATACAAAATTTGGTGCGCAGGACAGATTGTGATTCGATCCACACTCTTCTCGATCTTGCTGTCGAAGCCGAGCTTACGCTGGAGGGACAGAAAGCGTATAGACACCCTCCGCCACCCGAGACGGCCCTAATACCCGAGTCGGCTTACAAACCGAAAAGAGGGCCACGACGAAGATTGCAGCGGTGCAGCCGACAGCACCAAATCTGCAGATCAAGAAGAATCCGCCAGAGGACTTGACGAAAACCCTGGCCAAAGTTCACGAAGAGAAGATGAGAGAATTCGTCCTTTCGATGACCACATCCCGGAGCGGAATTGGTAAACCGAGGGAACCAAATCGGACGAAGAATGCGAAGGGTTCCGCCGAAAGGACGTACGGCGGATCGAAAGAGGAAAAAGGCAATCAGACCGTGAGCGCAAGAACGCAGGCCACACAACCATTGAAATGCTTTGGTTGTGGACGGCTAGGGATAAGCGCGCAGATTGCCCGGACTGTTCGGGAAACGCAAACAGGAGCGGTAGAAAAGGGTCGTTCCCGTTCCTACCCCGCGTAAGACCCGAACAGATATCCCGATCACAACGGAGCGTCGTGAGGAGAGCTCGGCAATAAAAGAGTCGTCGGAAGTGCCGACGACATCGGCTGAGTCCGAGAGAGATAGCGGCTGTCTCAGCCCGAATTCTGTGGGATCGACGGAAAAGTCAGATCAACACCAGATAGCGGCCGCTACCAGAGATCATGATGATAGGGCTGGAGGAGAAGACCCTCTGAGTGAAAAAGAAACTCGTTGGTGGGTCCAAGTGGGCATTGCCGGCTACCACGTACGCGCCTTGTTCGATACGGGAGCATCGCGCACGGTAATGGGTTCGATTGGTCTACAATTGGCCACGTCCTGCGTCTGTCCACTCATCCCGAGCAACGGAAGGAAAGCGAAAGTGCCAGGGAACCAGACGGTAGCGATCGCTGGTTACGTAGACCTGCCTTTCGAGGTTGCCGGGATAAAGCGAGATATTCGCGTAGCCGTACTTCCGGACGATCAAATCGACTGTTACGTCGGAGCGGACTTCATCCGTGGTTTTGGCGCAGTTTTGGATCCAAACGAGAATAAACTTTGGATCAAAGCGGCCAACAAGTCCGTAGATCTGGAAGTAGCGAGCACATCGCGAATCGATGCGTTCGAGGTAGCATCGATCGGAGTAGCAGACTTATTGCCAGAGGAGCAAGAAAGACTACATACACTGGCTGACCGATACCTGGGTACAACGGGGAGGCCGTTGGGATGTACATCTCTGATTGAGCACGCGATCGACGTGGGTGTGACGCGGCCAATCAAACAGAAATATTATCCCGTCTCTAAGCGAATAGAGGAAGAGATGCACGCCCAGGTTAAGGAGATGCTCGACGCGGGGGTGATCGAGCCATCAACCAGTGGATGGTCGAGCCCCGTAGTAATGGTCCGTAAACCTAACGGGAAGTATCGGTTCTGTATTGACTATCGGAAGGTCAATGCAGTGTCAAAAACCGATGCTTATCCGCTGCCTATCATGGACGGCATACTACGGAAGCTCAAGAACGCGAGGTACATCAGCACGCTAGACTTGAGTAGCGCGTACCACCAGATACCGCTAAGACCGGAATCAGCGGCTATAACCGCGTTCACAGTACCTGGGCTAGGCATATTCCAATTTAAAAGGATGCCTTATGGCCTATCCCAGGCGGGAGCCACGTTCCAAAGGTTAGTGGACAAAATCATAGGGCCTGAGCTCGAGCCCTATGCATTTTCGTACCTCGATGATATAATTATCGCCACAGAGACCTTTGAGGAACACGAGAAGTGGCTAAAGTATGTCCTGAAGAGAATCAACGAGGCTAGTCTCACAGTGAATCGGGATAAAAGTGTGTTTGGACGTACTGAGGTGAAATATCTCGGAATGCTGGTGAATCGCGATGGAATCAGACTAGACCCCGAGAAAATCGAGCCGATCATCAATTATCCGGCGCCCAAGAATCTAAAACAACTTAGAAGATTCCTTGGTATGGGTTCGTGGTACTGGAAATTCTTACGAGACTTTGCTACCTTGGCCGAGCCGCTGATAAGGCTTACCAAGAAGTACCGTAAGTTTGAATGGCTCGAGGAGCAGCAACAGGCATTCGATCAGATTAAGGCGCTGATCGCAACTGCTCCCGTCCTAGCGAGGCCAGAGTTCGATGTGCAGTTTGTCATACAAACGGACGCGAGCGACACCGGCATTGGCGCAGTACTTCTCCAGGTGATTAATAGGGAAGAGAGAGTACTAGAGTTCGCCAGTAGGACGTTAAACCAGGTCGAACGCAATTATAGCGTTACGGAACGAGAGTGTCTGGCGGTTATATGGGCGATTGGTAAATATAGACCTTATATAGAAGCTATCATTTTCGCGTTATAACCGACCACAGTAGCTTACGTTGGCTGCGTAGTTTACACAGTACAACGGGTAAATTAGCACGATGGGCACTTGAGTTACAGGGACACAGCTTTGATGTGGAGCATCGAAAAGGCGCCCAGAACTACGTACCCGACGCGCTATCACGGATGAGCGAGGAGGAGGCCCTCGCCATCGACGCAATATCTTGGGTAGAGGAGTCCCAAGACGAGTGGTTTCAGAATTGGCTGAATCGAGTAAAATCTAGTCCAAGGGATTTTCCTCGTTGGAAGTGTGTCGGAGGGCGACTATACTTTCACAAGCCAAACGAGTTAATCGACGAAACACTCGGAGACGAGGACGCGTGGAAGTTAGTGATTCCAAAGGAACACCGAAAAGCGGTCCTCGAAGAAAGCCATGACTCTCCTACGTCTGGCCATGCTGGACGTGAGAAGACGTTTGCCAGTCTGGCTAAGTATTACTACTGGCCAGGTTATTACGCCGACGTGAAGGACTACGTGCGCCGCTGTCTCGTCTGTCAACAATGCAAGGTGGATTAGCGACCACCTGCAGGACTGATGGGAAAACGCACGGTCGAGCGTCGCTGGCAAGTCGTGGCAGGGGATATCACCGGACCCTTTGTAAGGAGCAAGGGCGGATACGAATACATCCTCGTATTCTTGGATTTATTCACCCGGTGGGCGGAATGTATACCGATTCGCAAAGCCAACGCGAAAACCATTCTCAAGGAGTTCAAGAAGAGAATAATTTTGCGGTTTGGTACACCCGGGGTATTCCTTTCGGATAACGGTACCGAATTTAAAAATAAGGCCGTCGACGAATACCTACAAGAGGTGGGGATACATCATACCACCACTCCGCCATATTTCCCCCAAGCGAATCCGGTTGAACGCGTCAACCGAACGCTGAAAACCAGGATTGTGGCTTTCATCGAAGAAAACCACAATACCTGGGACGAGAAGTTGCCGGAACTTGTATTCTCGCTGAACAACACCGTCCATGAGTCGACGGGTACAACACCGGCAATGCTGAATTACGGACGAGAGCCTATGCCTCCCGGCACCATCAAGAGGAATCAAGACCAGACTGGCATAGAAGAGGAGCAGCACCATAAGATAGAATTATGGCAAGAGCGACTTCGAAAGCTCAGGGAAGTACATGAGTCTGCAGCCGCACGAGCAGATCGACAGCATGAGCGGCAAGCAAGCTACTACAACGCTAAAAGGAGAGACACGCCCTTCACCGTAGGAGATCTGGTGTGGAAAAAGAACAGAGTCCTGTCCTCAGCAGCTCAGGGTATTTCAGCTAAGCTGGCTCCGAAGGCGACAGGTCCGTATATCATAATAGGCCAACCAGGATCCAATACTTACACATTGTTGGGTAAAGAAGGTAAAGTGACCGACCTGGCACACGCCGAACACCTCAAACACTGCGTTTCACCGGATCTCGACGTAGATGAAGGTGAACATCTGCCGAGGGACGTCGTGGGAGAGGGGCGACGTGCGACCCGCCCCATGCGAGCGTACAGTCACCAGATTGCGTGCGCACTCCTGCGCGAGTCATAGCGGGTGACACCAGCGTGCGAAAACAGACTCCTGCGAGAGTCAAAACGCCGAACGTACAAAAACGCGGCCGTCCGCGAGAATCCGCAAAAACCGTCGCGAGACCCCACGAGAAGAACATAGTGAAACGCGGTCTAGAAAATAATGACGTCGAATCCGTACTCGGGAGATCAGGGTCATCGGTAGTCCGTAGAAAGACGCGCGCGCAAGCGAAACGGCAGTGAAAAATGTATTAATCACTGTATAAATAATTTGCTGACGTAGACGGATGTCAACACTGAACCCGATTCAACGAGTTCGCCGTCGAAAAGATGAAAGAGCACTAACGCTATTTTGTGTGTGGTTGGCAGGGGAAGCATAACCTATGTACATGCCCCAGTCGGTCGAACCACCACTAGCTAAGTCAGAAAGAGCCGATAGCTCCTGACAAATCTGAATCAGGACGAGATCACCAGGGTAAAAATCCCCTGGCTATCGAACTCGTGAAATAAAGCGATTTCAGTCAGTATCAGACCCCTAACCACATCCTGACGCGTCTAGGAAAGGTCAGAGCATGATATATAGAAATATACCTTGCGTCTGGAAGGGGGTGTAACGGTAAACGGTTCACGCGAGACGCAAATCGTACCGATCGCGTGAGTCTACCGTTGAAGACGCGTAAGGCGCATGCGCGAGCGCGTCAGAGAGCCGGTGTGCACGATACACCGGCAGTATTGTTCGAGCCTTGAACGAACGCTACAACGCGAGTACCAGGAGAAAGAGAGAGAGAACCGAGAATCGGACGAGAGAAAGAGCCGACGGAGAGGCAACTAGGAGGAGAGGAAGGAGGAACCGAACGCCAAGAAGTAGTCAACCAGGTCGTCTCGGATTACAAGTAAGTCCTGGCCAGGCTTGCGCGAATAATTGCGAGTAGGGTAAGCGTGTTTAACGACGGGATACGCGCGGTATCCCGACGGCGAGTCAAGCGAGAGAATAACCGCTCTCGTCGCGTCTTTCTCTCTCCGCAGCTTAGACGCGTACGCGGCAGGCCCGAGTGCTTAACACTCCGGTACAATCCTAACCGCGTCAATCCGTTGTGCAGCCAGGTAACTCGTACCTGGCGAGTAGTCCTCGTTCTCGAGATCGACCGACCCGTCGGGTCTCAACGCGAATAGCGGCGGGTGCACACACACGCATACTTATTAACAGCCGGATAATTGTTTACTTTTGGGCCAAGGAATAGCATCGCCTTGGCCCGACCTTGTACTTTTCATAATCAGTCATTGCACCGTTTATTTCACGTGATTGTAATAAATTTGTTTCATAATAGTACACCCGATATAGTATTTTATTGATTTCTCGACGAACCCTATCCCGAAGGCGAATACCGCCATGCCCCGCGGGTGTCGTGCATTGAACTTCGCACGACACATAGCTGAGTAGCCGAGCACGGGTATCGGCGAAAGATAACACTTGTTATCGAGGAAAAGCGTCTACTAGGTAAGTACACACGCTGTACACAGGGAAGACGTCATCGTGCGGAGCTTGAGGCTAGCTGGCACCACTCCAAGGACGGTTCTGTCGATCGGTTAGCTGTCTGGTAAAACAGCTAATCGTTATACTGAGAGTATTTCCTGTGCATTGAGGATATGCACAGGACAATCAAAAACCTCCCGACAAGTAGGAATTAACCCTGTTACAATATATATATATATATATATATATATATATATATAAATTACTACTATACAACTATAATAGATTATTAATTATATTTTGCCCTATTACAAAATCTCACGTGAGAACTCATGCCAAAATCTCATCCGACTTTTCACCCGGACCGCTGCTTAAACTTCTCAAATAATAGGAAATCAATTTATGTATATGGTGAGTCACTTATTAAGTGATAACACCCCCCAGATGAGTTCAAAAATCAAGGTTTCAAAGCGTTTTAAGCATATTTTCGATTTTTAGAAATATTTTCCATCGTTGAAAATTTCTCACGTGAGTTCTCACGTGAGATCTCATGTGAGAAATTTCTAAAAATCGAAAATATGTCTGAAGTGCTTTCAAACCTCGATTTTTGGACTTATCTGGGGGGGTGTTATCAGTAGTAGGTGTTATTAGTAAGTGACTCACCATATTCATAAATTGATTTCCTATTATTTGAGAAGTTTAAGCAGCGGTCCGAGTGAAAAGTCGGGTGAGATTTTGGCATGAGATCTCACGTGACTTCTCACCTGAGATTTTGTGTTAGGGTGACCAAACAGTAATTACAATTAATTATATTTACGATTAAACTATTTAACAATTGTTGAGCATTCAAGTTATTAATGTACATTATATTATATTACTATAGGTTTACATTTTTCAAAACAAATTGTATAAAATTAAATACACAATTTTAGAAAACTGCAATAAAATTTTAAAAATTTACTTTTATTTTATTTTTAACAATAATGTTATATCCAATTATTAGAAGAATTTTCTTAGTCGTCATCACACCTAGAATTCAATGTACTGACCTTGCAAAACATAACCAAGAACAAATTTTTTACATTCCATTTCTAAAGCATTTTTTATATTAATATTTAAACAAGCTAGAAATTGCTGAAGTACTATCTACTTCATGTAAAATTACAATTTTTATAATATATTAACTTATTTTTAAATTCATTAAAAAATTATTTAATTAATAAATAGAAAATAAAAAAATAAATGTGTTAATATATAATATAAACATATAATTACATAATATTTAAAAATTAATTTAATTTAAAAAATAAGCATATAAATTATGACTAGTTTAAAGTAATATTTTTGCATTTAATGATTAATAGAAAAATCATCAATAAATATTAAACAAATTACCTTTGACAAGAAGTTTAATTTTCTATATAAATAGATATGTTATGCATGCATATATAATTAATGCAACAGCGGCATGACGAAAGTTCTTTTTGGGATTTCTGGAGCATAACTAATTGAAATTTGTACCAACTTTTGTGCTATTTGGTCCAGTTTAATTGTGCTCGTTTCATTAAATCTATCTTCTATTTCTAATATGTTGAGTATCGATGAATCACAAGGTTCACTATAAACTGACTTTTTAATTTTATATTTTTTAACTTGTAAATGTATATTATTTTGACCCTTCAACATTTTACAAATTTTAACAATACCATTTTTTAAAATAGCATTATTATTAGGATGATTAGTTGAATAATACTGTTGTTTATATTTTAATTGAATAATTCCATTTGTTGGATGTTCTTTTAAAACTATTATGTCAGAAAAAATTACTGCTATTTGATTCAGTACCTGTCTTTCTTCATGTATTCGTCGACAGTACTGGGCTAAAGTTTTATTTGGCGATAGCAGCAAGTGCTTAATTAAACCCAGTTCATTTTCATATGGGAATGCAGAAAGATCACTTAAACTACACTGAAAATTCTCCACATCATCTGCTATGTGACACAAATTGTGTACATTCAATGAAACAAAACTTGGTCCATACAGTTTTATGGCATTGTTCACAAATTTTACAAGAAAGTATCTGGATACGTTGACATACTTTACTGCTTCTTTTGTATTTAACATTCTGTATCCAGCATGCAATAATAAAAAATGTTCATACAGCTCATTGGTAAGTATATGTTTAAGCACTATGGGTCCACAATATAATAAAAAAAAATCTATGTCAGTGTTGCCAGATAGAGGTGTTTTTTCTTTTTTGCACTCGCACAGTATGACCTCATTTACATTAGATAATAGAGGATAGAAAAACCCTAAATAGTAACCCTGATCTATGTTCTACAGCCTTATACTTATCATAAAAAACAATAGGTCGAAGCTTTCTCTGAAATTCTCTTGGTAAATCATTATTTAGCTGCAAAATCCTACGAGTAAGCTCTTTCTTCTGAGTAGCACTAAATCTGGTACTTATACTTTTGTCCATCCAATTTTCAAGTAGCCGTAGAATTATTCCCAAGTAAAGTATAAGTGCATTGAATCAAGAACAAACTGTTTTACAAAATCAATACATGGTGTTACAGCTAATAAAGGTGTTGCCGCTAGATGATGATCAACATCTGTAAAATTTGTAAAAGTTTCTACTGTTCTTTTACTGCCCAACGATAAAAAGATTGTAGTGTTGGCAACTTTTTCTGCAACAGTATCACACCTTTCACATCCCTTAAAACTTGAATGGCCTTTTACACATTTGACAAAAGATCTTGCTGGCGTGTCACAGATAAAACCTCTAACTTTTATTGTGAACTGATGCGATTGAATGTTTTTCCATTTTCTAATAGAAGATTTAATTCTATGAAGAACGGTTTGAAATAATCCAATACATGTTGAGGTTTTGTGTTGTCATAAAATACAACCACTGCAAATAGTCTGTATACATTTGGAGCATTTTTGTAGTAAGATCTACACAGAATTAGCCACATAGTCATTAAGCTAGATTTCTTTATCTTCACACCATCAATATTAAAATCTAGTTCAATTAAATCTTTATGCATATTTGAATGTATACATATGCCTGCAGTCCTTGCTCGATTCCTAAATATACATATTCAGCTGGTGAAACATACGAATCAATTATTGATAGAACGTCTTAGCAGTTTGTGGAATATTTGGCAATAATCTTCGTTTTAAAATTTTTAATAAAGCAGTCAAATGTATTCTGCATTTCACCGCCCAAATTCTAATTTCATTAATTTCTGGTTCTTCATCAAGTAAATCATTTTGTTCTACAGTATTACTTATATCTACATTATTAATTGTTTCATCTTGTTCAGGGTCATCATATCTTACATCACAAGCTTCTCTGACGTACATATCATTATAATCACTTTCATTTAAACTAGAACTGTCAAAATCCATATTGTAAGTATCCTCGCTAAAATCATCTTCATACACCACATCAACATTTAAATTATCTGCACTATTATTTGAAAACTTAAATTTAATTTCAGGATCACTTTCTGTATCTGATGATGAAACATTTATATTTGACACTTTCACTTTTTTCACTAATTTTTTATTTAAGCGGTGCTTACGTACTCGTTTGTTATAGTCTAATAACAATTTTACACTTTTTTATTTTAAACACTACAGTTAAAAAAAGGAGCACAAGCCAATATTTCTGAAGCTAATTTGTTTTAGGTTAAGTCACAAACTATATATATATATATATACATATACAAGAGAGAAAAATCAGATATAATATATAAATCACATGTAGGTTTCAATATTAAACGCAAATATTGTAGCTTATATAAATAAATATATAAATAAAAAATTTGTTTAATATGAAAATGTATTTTTTTTTTGTTATTTAACGTCGCTCTATTTATGCTGCCAGGGCTAATCAGCGACGGAGGTGAACGGTGTGTCTGTAAACAAAGCACATGTAGTTGAAACAGTGGTGCTTGTGTCCATCGGAAGATATCATCGGTCACTGTAATTAGTCTAATAATTACAGTTTCCTGTCCTCCCGATGGAACCACCGCGATCCTCTTTACATCTTCGCGTCCCTAACGTTCCCTATAGTTCAGATGCCCGTGCCTCTCATGCACTGACAAGTGCACGAAACGCACGCGCACCTGAACTGGCGTCACATTATAGTGACACGCCGAGCCACTGAATGAAAATGTATTATTCGTTTTATAAACAAGTTTTGTATTTAGTTTATAGAATGTAATTTGTAATTATTAATAGAAATACATTCTATTTATGATACTATATATTAACTACTTTCTAACTAATAAAAATGGATGCATTTTTTATCCATTAAAATTATGCAGAATGTTAGCATTTTTTAAGCAATATAATTGTATACATTTTTACACAATTTTTTATACCTACTATCTATTTTAAAACCATTTTTAATTCTTTTATTGCTACTAATGTCCTTAAAAATTCAGTATTTAATCAATTCAGAATCAGTGTCAAATATCAATACCCTGTTAAAAAAATTCACGTTGATTCAGTACTGATTTCTCTAAAAAATAAATAAAATGAAATTTTTTAGATAATTCTCTAAAAAAATTAGGTGAAAACAAATAAAATTGTCAAAAAAACATAAAATAAATAAAAAAAAGTATTACACCTTTTTCTGTTTATGTTAGTTATTCACCCATGGTGAATGCTGCTTAACTTTCATGATCAATCATTTCTCAGTCTATTCTCAATGCTACATTCACAAACTGTGACAAAGATAATAAGAACATATTTGTAGACATTTCAAAAAGCCCAGTTCCCTAGTAGAATTGAAATCCATTAGGTGAGCAGTACCAAGCTAGTTAAACTAGAAATAGGCTAAAACTAGGTATATTTTTGGGCTTGCGATGAAACGCTTTTTTTTAACCTTTCCTAGCTATTTTATAGAACTAGGGGGGTACCCCCTACTTGCTTCGCTCGTCAACCCCCGATTGCGGCTTGAAAATTGTACATTTGTTATAATTTATAGTATTATAAATTTTATTATAAAAATAAACTTGCTTCAAAAGGTTAAAAATTGTAGTTTTCGGAAGAAGTGTGAAAATAGAAAATATTCTCTCACAAGTGTGTCGAACGATATTATTCGATATCACACACTGTATAGAAAATAAATTATATAACTTCTGTTTATATGTGATAGTAATGTAAAAATATATGCAAACTGGATGGTAGTTTTGAATCTCTGTATCATCACACATATGCTGACATATCCACATTCACTCACCCACACCAACTCTCACACCGCAACACCTACCTATACTCGTCCCCATCTACCCACCCACACTAACATCTACCCACACACGCCCACATCCAACCATCCACGCCTACCCTCGCACATCCACATCAACCCATACACACACTTACACCTACCTGCACCCACCCTCACATACCTGCATCCACTTCCAAATCCACATACATATACCTATCCATCCTCATGCACTCAAGTTTCACTTTTCACATTCACATCCACCCACGCACGTGTCAAAATTTAGATTTTAAATCTGCATTTGCCTGCAATTCGGGTCAGTCATCCGCTGTATATATAAATCCTAGAAAGTATACATCCAGGGTAACAAACACATGATTCAGAATGATCACCGTTTATATTCAAATTTTGTCTATAGCGGGTATTTTTGAATAATGCTGCATCTTACACACCCATATCCAACCATTCACACCTTTCCACACACACCCACCACCCACACTCGCCACTACCCACCGATCGTCATGCACTCACATTTCACGTTTCACATACATATCCACCCACACGCACATGCTAATTTTAACATTTAATTCAAATGTGTAAAAGCCTGCAATTCGGGTCCGTTATCCCCTGTATATAGAAATCCCGTAACGTATATATACCGGATGGCACAAACATGATTTAAGAAGATGGGTATATTTGAACTCTGTATCTCATGCACATGCTCACACACCCATATCCAACCATCCACACTTACCAGCACACATCCACATCAACAAATACATACTCACTTCTACCTACCCGCATCCACCCTCACACACCAATATATACTTCCAGATACACATACATACATCTATCCATCCACACACACTCAAGTTTCACGTTTTACATACACATCTACCCACGCATAAATTCCATTATGTATACATAAAGGGTGGCATAAACATGATTCAAAAAGATCACCATGTTTTGAATACATGTAAGTGATAAAGTCTTCTAAATGTATATATATACCCCATTCAATAGTATTGTTCTTGGTCTATTTCGATATAAATTCTATATTCAATGTCTAAGGTAGATTGCCAGTCCTTACTGATGAGACCAACTGGCAATTGTGGTCGAAACATTTATTACAATTTTATCATACACTTTCTCTATATTTATATTTAAAATTATCTTAATAATAATTTTTATTTCCACATCAATTTTTAGTCTCCAGAATTAAAATATCTATACTCATCGAACTTGGTGTAGAGGCTGCAAATTTGTAGCACACCATGGACTAATGATTAGGAATATTTATATATTCTGGCTCGTACAGACCGTTAAAAATTTAATATAACATAAAATTCACGAGCGTATTACTCTTTAAAATAGCATACTTATTGTTTATAAATAAGAGGAAAATCTTCTAATGTGCCTGTCTTAGGTTTTATATTATTAATTCTATATAAAAATTGAATAATCGTATGGAATTAGTCGTATAAAAATAAGTGTTGTTTTATTTTTTTAAACCTTTTTCTTTTATATACATTGTTTGATTAAATCTGTATTTATGAACAAAGTATTAGATTGAACACTAGTATGAACTACATTGGCATAAATACTAAATTGTACAATTTTAATTATTATTGTTTTTATTAATAGTTTAATTTTGAACCTTATCAACAAAATTAACTAATTAATCGAATTTGCTGCATTTTTTTATTAACATTAATATTAGAAATATTCTCATACTTTGAATTTGAATCGATGATTTGATCCGACATGTGTATTGATACTATTGGTAAATTTACTTTACTTAGTTACTTTAATTAATGAAGTTTTCAACTTTTTTTTTTTTTAATTTTAAAAATCTGTCTTTTCTTTCCTCTTCTCGTTTCTTTGCAATCGTTATTTTGTTGTACAGATTCTCCTAAGTCCAGTGAGCCTAGTGTTAGATTATTTTTTTCTATTATGCCAAACTCTCCTTATATATTAATACCTGCGCGTCCAGTAAGAAAATATGAATAATTAACAGAATTACTAGAGTCAAGGTAAGTTCACTTGTAATTATTTATATAGGTTTACATTTTGAACGGTATGAAGGAAGGATATGTGACCGTGTTGCTGGAGCTTTTACCGCAACGAGGATGAAAGGGTGCAATTAAGCACTCCTTAGGAAGGATAAGTGACAGTGTTGCTGGAGCTTTTACCGCAACGAGGAGGAAAGGGTGCAATTAAGCACACCTTAGGAAGGATAAGTGACAGTATTGCTGGAGCTTTTACCGCAACGAGGAGGAAAGGGTGCAATCAAGCACTCCTTAGGAAGGATAAGTAACGGTTGTTGATGGAGCTTTTACCGCAACGAGGAGGAAAGGGTGCAATTAAGCACTCCTTAGGAAGGATAAGTGACAGTGTTGCTGGAGCTTTTACCGTAACGAGGAGGAAAGGGTGCAATTAAGCACTCCCTAGGAAGGATAAGTGACGGTGTTGCTGGAGCTTTTACCGCAACGATGTGGAAAGGGTGCAATTAAGCACTCCTTTCGAAGGATAGGATATAGGTTTTAGGTTTAGTGATATGTTAGACTCCAATGATTCTATTTGATTGTAAATCATTTTTTTTATAGCAGTTAAATTTAAATTTGAATAAGCTCAACTGACAAATTTAAACCTTTTCCTTACTTTCCTTTATACATTAACATCATTGTTATCTTAGGCGAGAAGAGTAAAGAGAAAAATACCTTATTTTTTTTGTTATTTGCCTTATTCGTTTCTAATTTAATCATCGCGTATTTATTTAATTTAAGTGAGTATATGCTTTTCTTGTAATAATCTTTCTGTATAATAAAAAATATTATTTCCTTGTAGTTTATTTTCGTCGTTAATTTAGATATATACATATTATTTTTATATCGTTTCTTTTGTATAAAGTCAGATAAATTGAAATAATTTTATTTTAAGTTGAATGTATGCCAATTGTGATTACAAGATAGTAAATATTATTCTATTAACAACCTATTAGAACTGTAAAATATATATATATAAGTGCGTACACATATTTTCAAGCACATTGGGGCTATTATATATTATATACCTATGTTTAGGCACTACAAAGGTTCCATATATGAATATCTTAACCTATTAACATGCACTATTTTCGTTTTATTATGAGCTAGCTCTTTTTTTACATTTCCCTTGTTATTAACTATTTATAAAATCCGATGTGGTCCAGTATATTCATCGCCTAGTTTGTATTTCTTCCATCCTTTTAATAACCAGACATTATCCCCTATCTGAAATTCTTGATGATTGGCTTTCCTGTCGTAATAGAATTTCGACCTATGTTTAGAGGCTATTAATTTTTCTCGCGCGATTCCCTGTACTTCGTTTAAACGTTGTCGTAAGTTTATAATGTAATCATCATACGTTGGAACTCGTTCTCGTGGGTTTAAAGGTTCGTTTGATGGTAGTCGCGCTTTTCGTGCAAAAACAATTTCAAAAGGTGTGTAGAGATGACCCTCATGTACCGACGTATTATACGAAAACGCGGCTAATTCGCATAACTCATCCCATGAGTCATTTCTTTCTATCATTGTTTTTAAATAATCTGCTAAGCTGCTATGAAAACGCTCAACGGAGTTGGACTGAGGGTGATAAGCCGTGGTTTTAACTTGTTTAATCTTAAAAATTTTCGCTACTTCTCTCATCAGACTACTTAAAAATGAAGTACCTTGGTCGGAGATATTTAACAACGGGGCGCTAAAAATTGAAAAGTGTGGACGGACTAACGCTTCGGCGATCGTGGCCGCGGTCGCGTCTGGTATGGGTATCGCCATACAGTATTTTGAAAGGTTACATTGAATGGTTAATATATTATTGTTATTATTTCGAGATCTGGGAAATGGTCCCACAAGATCGACCGATATGGATTCCATAGCCGAGTACGGAGTATCTGTTATTATCATACGTTGTTTAGTTTTAACACGAACCAATTTTTTTAGTTGGCAAGTTAAACAATGTCTAATGTAGTTTTGTACATCTTTCTTAATATCTGGCCAATAAAAACGTTGTTTTATACGTTTAAAGGTTTTTGTTACCCCTTTATGCCCTGCACAAGCAGACTCGTGCATTTCGCGAATAATATTTTTCCTATTACTCTCTTCCACACATTTTTGAATCCTAAACAAATAATTATTTTTACATTAATTTTTCGTAGAGTTATACTTATTTGTTTCAATATTTCGTTCCATGAAACATTTTCAATAAATTCGCTCTTCGCGATACTTATTGAACGTAATTTTTCTTTTAATATAATATTTTTCAAATTTAATAGATTCGTTTTTAGATTATTAATAATTTCTGAAGTACTCAGTCGCTCTTCGTCACGTAACACCATAGCAAAATGCATTTTTCCGTTTTTGTTATTGATTCTTATTTCTCCTGGATTTAAATTGGAAAAATGAGGTAGTAATAATTTGGAAGCCAAATTTCTGGATCCTTCATCTAAAGGCATTCCAGTCGTAGTTATGAAATAAACGTAATTATCCTTTCTCATAAAGAGTTGGTCTTTAACTTCAATGAATTTCTTTTCATCATTTGGTTCTTCGTAAACATCCTTCTCTTCCCAGGACTCGTCAAATTTGTTGTTAAAATTATTTATCTCCATGGGTTGTAATCTTTTGTCTGAGTTGACTATCGTTTCAATTTCCTCGGGGACTTCTTATATTATAGGACGGTTTTTGACTGGTTTTTTTTTTGATATATTTGACTTGTTGTGTCGTTTTGCTCTCTTTTCGTTGTAGTTTGACCGCGCTATTTTTCCTGCACGACTGCGTGTTTCCATAGAATGATTTTTAATAACATAAACGGGTTCTTCTATTGGATTTCTTGATAACGCGTCAGCATTAACGTTACTTTTACCGGCTTTGTATACGATGTCAAAGTCGTATGCATTCAGTTTTATTCTCCATCTACTAACTCTGGATGTCGGATCTACTGAGTTTTTAAACCAAACAAGTGGTTTATGATCTGTTATAATGAGGAAACGACGGCCTCTTAGATAGCAATCGAACTGAGTAACGGCATACAGTATGGCTAATGCTTCCCTTGAGTAAGTATCATAATTTTGCTCGGCTTTGTTTAATATTCGTGAGACATAAGCAACTGGTAGGGTCGGTTCCTACCTCTCCTTGTGATAGAATTGCTCCGATCGCTGTACCGCTAGCGTCACAAGTCACTATAAATGGTTTATTAAAATCTGCGATTTGTAGTATTGGTTGTTTACACAATTTTTCTCTTAAATCATCGAATGCCTTATGAACCTCGCTGGACCATAGGAAGGGTGCGTCTTTCTTTAATAAATTACTTAATGGTCTAGCAATACCCGAAAAATTCGCAATGAATCGTCTATAATAACCTGCTAATCCTAAAAATTGACGTATGTTTTTCACTGTTTTTGGAATTGGAAATTTTTTTACTGCTTCTAATATTTTTGGATCCGGCAAAACACCTTCTGGTGATAGTACGTGTCCCAGATACATTACTTCTCTCTTCAAAAATTCACATTTGTCTGGCTGTAATTTCAGATTTGCGGCGCGTACTCTTGCAAAAATTTTTTCTAATTTTTCGTTATGCTCTTGAATATTTTTAGCGTATATAACTGCGTCGTCAAGGAATAAAAATATTTCTTTGCCTTGCATGCCTTCGAAAACACGATCAATCATTCTTTGAAAAGTGGCTGGAGAATTGCATAATCCCATAGGCATTGTTTTAAATTGAAATAAACCGAATGAAGATGCGAAAGCTGTTTTATGTCGATCTTCTTGAGCTAACGGAACTTGTAAAAATCCTTGACATAAATCCAAGACGGTGAATACACGATTTTCTGGTCCGATTTGATCGATAATATCTAGTATATTAGGTAATGGGTATCGATCTTTACGGTTTTATCGTTTAATTGTCGAAAATCGACAACTAGTCGGTATCGTTTATTACCCTGACTATCAGGCTTTTTGTTACTAAAATTATTTATCTCCATGGGTTGTAATCTTTTGTCTGAGTTGACTATCGTTTCAATTTCCTCGGGGACTTCTTATATTTTTTTTTTTTTTTTTTTTTTTTTTTATTTATGTTATTTAACGTCGCTCTATTTATGCTGCCAGGGCTAATCAGCGACGGAGTGAACGGTGTGTCTGTAAACAAAGCACTGTAGTTGAAATTCGTTTCATTTCTCGGGGACTTCTTATATTATAGGACGGTTTTGACTGGTTTTTTTTTTTGATATATTTGACTTGTTGTGTCGTTTTGCTCTCTTTTCGTTGTAGTTTGACCGCGCTATTTTTCCTGCACGACTGCGTGTTTCCATAGAATGATTTTTAATAACATAAACGGGTTCTTCTATTGGATTTCTTGATAACGCGTCAGCATTAACGTTACTTTTACCGGCTTTGTATACGATGTCAAAGTCGTATGCATTCAGTTTTATTCTCCATCTACTAACTCTGGATGTCGGATCTACTGAGTTTTTAAACCAAACAAGTGGTTTATGATCTGTTATAATGAGGAAACGACGGCCTCTTAGATAGCAATCGAACTGAGTAACGGCATACAGTATGGCTAATGCTTCCCTTGAGTAAGTATCATAATTTTGCTCGGCTTTGTTTAATATTCGTGAGACATAAGCAACTGGTAGGTCGGTTCCTACCTCTCCTTGTGATAGAATTGCTCCGATCGCTGTACCGCTAGCGTCACAAGTCACTATAAATGGTTTATTAAAATCTGCGATTTGTAGTATTGGTTGTTTACACAATTTTTCTCTTAAATCATCGAATGCCTTATGAACCTCGCTGGACCATAGGAAGGGTGCGTCTTTCTTTAATAAATTACTTAATGGTCTAGCAATACCCGAAAAATTCGCAATGAATCGTCTATAATAACCTGCTAATCCTAAAAATTGACGTATGTTTTTCACTGTTTTTGGAATTGGAAATTTTTTTACTGCTTCTAATATTTTTGGATCCGGCAAAACACCTTCTGGTGATAGTACGTGTCCCAGATACATTACTTCTCTCTTCAAAAATTCACATTTGTCTGGCTGTAATTTCAGATTTGCGGCGCGTACTCTTTGCAAAAATTTTTCAAACTTTTGGTTATGCTCTTGAATATTTTTAGCGTATATAACTGCGTCGTCAAGGAATAAAAATATTTCTTTGCCTTGCATGCCTTCGAAAACACGATCAATCATCCTTTGAAAAGTGGCTGGAGAATTGTATAATCCCATAGGCATTGTTTTAAATTGAAATAAACCGAATGAAGATGCGAAAGCTGTTTTATGTCGATCTTCTTGAGCTAACGGAACTTGTAAAAATCCTTGACATAAATCCAAGACTGTGAATACACGATTTTCTGGTCCGATTTGATCGATAATATCTAGTATATTAGGTAATGGGTATCGATCTTTTACGGTTTTATCGTTTAATTGTCGAAAATCGACAACTAGTCGGTATCGTTTATTACCCTGACTATCAGGCTTTTTCGTTACTAGAAAAACAGGTGATATATAATTGGAACTCGATGGTTCAATTATGTCTCCTTCAATCATTTCTTTTAATTGTTTATCAAGTTCGCTTTTGAGAGCATGAGGAAATCTATATGGCTTAGCTGTGACTGGTATGTCGTCGACAGTCGGTATCTTATGTTCTATAGCATTTCTCACGCCTAATTTTTCTCCTTTTAGACAGAAACAATCCGAAAACTTATAAATTAAATTTTCTATAGATTGTCCTTGTTCCTCGTCCATTTTATCAAAATGCAAGGCTTCTTTTAACCGTTCATTACCATTAAGTGTACTTGTATCCTCCGTTATGTTAAGTATCCTCGCTTCAGATCGATCGTCAGAAATGTCGTGTATGTCGACCTCTTCACTTTCATAACTATAAAAATTAATAATATAAGGTTTATTTGAATAAACCAAATAACTGTTATTCATTTCGTTTTCGTGTATGGCTTCAACAAATTCACTTCGTAAATTTTCGTTTATAACTCGTTCATTCAATAAAAAATCGCTAGGGTCCTCATCCTGTTCATTTTCTTCCTGTATGTTTATTAAATTCTCATTATTTATCTCATTTTCAGTTTCTTCAGTTCCTTGTTTGTTTATCCATAATATTTCGGTTCTCGGGATAGTATCTAACTTTTCCGCCGACATAACCACTTCTTCGTTATTCAATTTACAAACATAACTAACATTTTTATCACGAGGTCCGCATTTATCGCCCTCCTTGATGTCGTAATCCATTCGTACTTGAGAATTCAACTTTTTATCAACAAAATCTTCCTTATTTTCACGAGGTCCGCATTTATCGCCCTCCTCGATTTCATAATCCATTTGTACTCGACAATTATTAATTGTCTTATCCAATAAATTTTCTTCATTTTTATTTCATTTTCATATCATACTTCAGGTCAACTTCGTTTTCATAATTAGTACAGGATGGACTCTCAGCCATCCTATCGAACAATGGTGCTTCAATAATACCATAATTTTCAGTAATTTCATCAAATTTTTCTTTAATACGTGGCTCAGTCACAGTCACATACCCGTGGCTGCGCCTTTCCATTATTTATTCGTAATCGGGTTCTTCCTTCATTATCCATAACAATTTTCACTTGCTTTACATGTATTATTCTTAGATCAACTTTTTATCAACAAAATCTTCCTTATTTTCACGAGGTCCGCATTTATCGCCCTCCTCGATTTCATAATCCATTTGTACTCGACAATTATTAATTGTCTTATCCAATAAATTTTCTTCATTTTTTATTTCATTTTCAATATCATACTTCAGGTCAACTTCGTTTTCATAATTAGTACAGGATGGACTCTCAGCCATCCTATCGAACAATGGTGCTTCAATAATACCATAATTTTCAGTAATTTCATCAAATTTTTCTTTAATACGTGGCTCAGTCACATCACATACCCGTGGCTGCGCCTTTCCATTATTTATTCGTAATCGTTCTTCCTTCATTAATCCATAACAATTTTCACTTGCTTTACATGTATTATTCCTTAGATCCGACTCCTCGTCGATCTGATGTACTTGTATTTCGTCATCTTTATAATCGTCATATAACTCTTGTTTTTTTTCACTGTGATTGTATAGGTTTTTGTCGTTGCCATTTTGATTTCTTTCATTTTTTTCTTCTTGTTCGTAGATTTCATACGATTCGTTTGTGTCAAATTTTATAAACGTTTCATCATTTGCGTGTAATTGAAAATCACTTGACGTTTCTGAGTCACTATCGGTATAATTATAAAATCTTGAATTTTTCATGTTCGTATAACCATTGTTTTCCCTTGGTTTTGGCATATATCGTATTGATTTTCGGTCATAATTTTCGATATTCTCCATTATATATATCGATTCATCCGTTTGCATATTATTTGCATTTTCAAAGGGGAGGATAATCCGTTAAATTCTAAATATTGTTCCAAATAATTGATTTTTGCATCGTTTCTACGGAAAAAATCGGTGCCTAAGATTCCGTTTTGTTGTATAGGGAACGAATCATGTACTAAATTGAGTTCCACGGGAGATCCTTCGAAATCTATTTTAATTTTACCACGAGTAGTTAATGAGTGGTCAGTTATGCTTTTAACAATATAATATCATTTGCTTCAAATTTACGCGAGAGTCTACCTCTGACTCTTTAATTAGACTTACCGATGCTCCTGTATCTAGCAAGAATTTTAACGGACGTCTTAACTGACCGGTATCGAAGATTACGACCAGGGCTGAACTTTGTTGGCTTAAATTTATTTTCGCAATGCGGAGGGGACATTTGAGCGGGTTTCCGCGCTCGAAGTAGAGGGAATTTGATTCGTAGCCTCTCTCTCGACCTCCTCGGAGAGAGAGTGTCGGTGTTTCTCTGATTTTGATTTCCTTCTCTTATCTCTCTTTGTAACTTATAACAATCGCGCTTTATGTAACCGGGTTTTCCACATTGAAAACAAGTAACTGGTGATCTTATATTATTATTCGATTCGTTATTAATATATCGTGATTCTTGGGAAGTTGGATTAACCGGCTCGCGCACACCGCGAGTCCCGGAATCAATTCCCCGATGTTCTTTGTTAAATTGCTCCGATGAATATTTATTATTATTATAACGAACAAAGGAATCATTTTTATCTCTGTCCCTATTTGGTAAAAATTCCGTCTGATTTTGATACTCGTTCCAACCACCAAATTGTAAATTCGGTCTATTATAATTACGACTGTTATCCGAGCGATTTTGTGGGCTATATGAACTGTTTATGGGATTGCGTCGGTTGTTATTATCGGGAAATCTTTCCGCAAAACTTCGTGCTAATTTGAAACAATTTATGGCTCCATGACCAGTCTTAGAACAATATTGACATACAATCGGAGAGTTATTCGAAATATAGTTTACTTTACGCGTTTCTCGGGTTGAACGAAAACGAGCCTCTTCTCGGCTCGGCGTCTCCTCGTCCAGGACGCTACAAGCGAACTCGCGCTCCACCTCGAGCGCTTGTTCACGAGCTTGTTTTATAGAACTTGGAGTCCCTAAACGCGCACGAATTTCCCAACGAAGCCCTTTTAAAAAGAATTTTAAACAATCTCGTCTTAGTTCAAGCATGAAATGATCTGCTATCGCGACTCTTCCCTCTCTGTCGGCCGCTTTGACTATTTCATTTTTTATTTCTTGTAACCGATTAAAATAAGCAACGACTGTCTCATTGTTTTTCTGTTTTAATTTAGCAAGTTCTCCCGTCCACTCGTAATATGTATTTATCGATCCGAAAGTGTTTTCGAAAAATTCGGATATATCTTTGATAGAATTAAAATTTTCTCCGCGCGCACAAGTTAAAGCTTCCCCATATAAACGCATTCGAATAAGTTTTGTTAATTCTTTCTCGTACTCCGACGGTAAAATTTCTTTTGCTTCATTGCATTCGTCCAAAAATTGTGATAAATTTATGTTATGACCGTTAAACCGCGGTATTAAATCTAGAGCGTCCTTTAGCGATAAACCTCGAATTTGAGACGTCATTGTTTTATTATTAATTTGTTTTTTAATTTCACTCCTATCTAATTTTCTTGGTTTTGTTCCGGTGTTTGTTCTTAATTCGGTTAAATTAATTTTATTAAATAATTCGTCTTTAATCTTAGAAGAGTTTGCTTGTTCGGGTGATCTTTTAATTAATTGATTATCGAAGGGAATTGTAAAATCTGTCGCGCCTTGAATTAGTTTTTCGTCGAGTACTTTCGCCGTGTCTGTCACTAGTGCCTTTGCTTCCTCAGTCTCTTTTTCGATCGGTGCGGAAAAAATATTTAACGCGCCTTTAATCTTATTTATGATACCTTGAAAAGTTGTCCCTTTTTTTACACTTTCTTGTAAACTTTCTATGATTTTAGGTTCCTCGAGATAAGAATCTAACAACTCTTTTTTTACTTCAGTCGCGAGCCGTATTCTTACCGAGCTTATAACGTTATCCGGTGCTAAAATCAATGATTCATATGGACGATAAATTGGGGCTGGCGTACTAAAATTTACAGGATTATTCGCGATAAGTTCTTTTAGTGTGATAAGTAATTATTGTGTCTTCTTGTTCGTCTTCACTAACTTCGGAAATAGAAAGATCAGTTGGAAAAAAAGGGTCTCTATATTCAAAATCGCGAGGTATTTTTATAGATAATGAAATATTTGCTGCACTTTTTTCTAGACTATCCTTTAAATAATTTATTTCTTTTGTCAAATTTTGCACTGTTTCCCTAGGAGTTTTAGTTAAATCGAGAGTATCGAGAGTCTGAACTTTTTCTTTGTATGAATTTAATAACGTATTATTCATAGAAAATTCTAAACTCGTGTTTCTTTGTTTATTTACATAACAATCAGTATTTTTAGGCGAACCTGACATTTTATATCTAAAAACATTATTCCTTCAATCTCTTTATTTTTCTCTCAAAAATGTGAGTTTCCCGGCCGATGCACCAAATTTATTATAATAATTAATACAATTTGTCACGTTCAGACTTGCACCAATCACTATAAAAAATATTACAAGAAGGCAAATGGTTAATAAACCATTCTCGTTCCTTTCGCTCTTGTTTGACTAGGACTAGCCTTACGTCTCCGGGAGTAGCGAGCGAAGTTATTTTGAGAGTAGAGATGCAGGATATAATGTGGGATAAATAAAATAATATATGTTTTATTTCGTATTAATCATGCATTATTTATTTAAATATAATATGCTGTTTTCCTTTAAATGAACACGTGCAACTAAATTATTACAGCTTTTTAATGGGCAAAAACACATAAATTCACACTATTTTATTAACAAGTGCATACATTTATTTAAGTCAAATAACGACTTTAATTTTGATTAAATAAACAAGTGAGCGGCGAACACGTTAACACATTATAGAATAAAATATTCGCAAGGTTATTTTATTATAAACATTAATAATTAATAATCGAAATAAGAATCATTATAAATAAATGCAGATTAAATTAAAAAATTGTTGTCGTTTAAAACATGAATTATAGTTAATAAATTGCAATTCAAACCGTTAATATTTCAAATCAAATGCAGTGCAACGAATAATTATTATAAATAAATTGTAATATCAAATAATAATTGTTTTAAAAGAAAACGGTTGGTTCAGCAATCGAAATAACATAAAATATCAGGTTTGCCTTTACGAATAATACAAGCGTATAGAAAGCCGAAAAAAATATGCCTTAAGTACCCAAATATATAGATATACATATAAGTATAAATTGACCAATCGGTACTTATGCCGACAAATTCTTACGGGAAATGGGAATTGTGCTTACTTTGGGGTAATTATGCCGACGTCAGCATAATTCCACTAAAAATTCAACCATGTATCCGTACTTATGCCGACACACAAAAGATCGGAAAATTATCTTTGTGAGCCCCGCTTTGACGTTATAATATTTATGAAGGATTGAAGCTATAACGTCTTTCGAGGTTATAACTTCAATCCTTCATTAATATTATAAGGTCAAAGTGTGCTTTTTTACCCGTGAGGGGTATTTAGGTATTTGGGTTATTGGTTTTTTATGCATTATTCTATCAATTAATATTCTCCCCCTTATATCTGAGTCGTTACATATGTTTTATAACCTCAAAACACCAAGATAACACGTAGTGTCACCATAAGTACCGATACTGGTGTTTATATATATATATATATATATATATATATATATATATTTATCCCAATAGGGGTTTATGCAGCCCAAGAAAGAGAGGGAAGATGCTTACTTTAGCACGTGCGAGAGAGACCTTCGGGGTTATGCAGCCCGGGCTGCATAAACCTGCCATACCCCCAGTGGGTGTAAGGGAGATAGGGTTATTGGACAGTAACACGTCGGGCTGCATAACACCCGGTGGGGAAATATATATATATATGTTTGTATTCGATGAGGAACGAAGGTCCGCCTCGAACGTGGATAGCGGTGTCAAATTGCTGGATAATGCCCTGCTAGACCTGCGGGCGTCGACGTTAGATGTGTATGCGGTTGGAGTCCTATGATTTCCAGATGTCGAAGTCGTAGTTCCTTGACTATGGCTCGTAGATGTCAACGATGCGTCTCGATTCCCGAATAGAAGATCTCTCTTGATTTTGGTTGCGTATTGTTTTAAAGTCCGAGTAGCAGTGCCACGCCCTCGGATAAAAATCACAGAGTTGACGAGCAGAGCTTCGCCTTATAAAAACTTTAGATGAAAAATTAGGAGTGGCTGTGTCTGTTCTGGGTCCTCTTTATATACCCTAAAAATCTATGCATCTGTCCTTGTCTTACACTTTGCCTTATATGGAAATTGTGTAAGTAGTTCTCGATTTTTCTGTGCTTGCACCCGATTGGGCCGTTAGATGTGCGAGATTAAAAATTATCGAATCCCGTGCATTTTCTGTATCGCTTCGTAGTTAATTCGGAGAATTTGCTGTCCCCCTTTTATTACTGCGACGTTACCCAAAGAACGGCTTAATTTATTACTTCCTTCTAATGCTCGAATTTTCTAGTCGATGTTTCCCATCGCCGGCTCTTCTCCGAGCATTGATTTTATAGTGCAGTACAAAAAATCTCTTGCGTAACCCTTCGTTTCGATCTCACTATCGGCGATCCCGCTTATATGCATATTGGCTTTGAATAATATCTTCAACTCTACTTATCAGTCTCTTTTTCGTTTGAAACACTCGTAAAATAATCTGTTCCTTAGCTCTATAAATTATATTGTATACTACTGCATTTACTTAGAATCATTCTTTATCAACCTTATTTTGTTCGTCTTCTACGCCGTATTTTTATTCTAAACTACGCAGTACTTTTTACGAAAAATAATAATATAATTTTCGTCGGGACGCGACAATACATTATTAATATATTGCAGCAATTTCATATTAATTGTAACTAGGCTTTTTGAAACATCTACAAATATGTTTTCATTATCTTATTGTAACTGTTTGTGAATGTAGCAGATAGAAGATAGTAAATCATGCAATAGAAAATACTAAAATCAGTATGGAAGTAATATTCATTCACTTTTACGATATTAAGTTCTCCACAATGTATTAAAACGTAAATATCTCTATTTTAATGGTTTAAAATAAGTACAAAAAATAATTTTAAACCAATAAAAAGAGATATTTACGTTTTAATACATATGGAGAAATTAATATGCACAAATAAATATTATTATTAATATTATATTGTTTATTTATTGATGTAAGATACGCCTGGGCTAACAATTATGAAATTAATTTTGTGTAGTATACTTCTTGAGTAAATGTACTAAATTTTTTAGGAATAAACTTGATGATTCCATTTTGATTTCAGTATTTTCTGTTGCAGTAAGTTTTTATAAAGTAAGATAATCTAAAGTGTAATTGAAATTACATCATACTTGCGAATTTTTACACCTTTGTAGAAGGTCTTTTTGATATTTAACAATTGGATTAATAAAATATATGTACTTGAAATGTTAAATAATATAATCTTAAAGAGATGTTATTACTTCCATACTGATTTTAGTATTTTCTATTGCATGATTTACTATCTTCTATCTGTTACATTCACAAACAGTTACAATAAGATAATGAAAACATATTTGTAGATGTTTCAAAAAGCCTAGTTACAATTCATATGAAATTTCTGCAATATATTACTAAATATATATTTGTTTAAAAATATGTTTATTCCATTAAAATTAATACCATTAAAATAAATTATAACTGGGATTTTTGAAATGTCTACAAATATGTTTTTATTATCTTTGTAACTGTTTGTGAATGTAGCATTGAGAATAGACTGAGAAATGATCGATCATGAAAGTTAAGCAGCATTCACTGCGGTTGATAAAGTGGATGGGTGAATAACTAACATAAACAGAAAAAGGTGTAATACTTTTTTTTATTTATTTTATGTTTTTTTGACAATTTTATTTATTTTTACCTAATTTTTTTTAGAGAATTATCTAAAAAATTTCACTTTATTTATTTTTTAGAGAAATCAGTACTGAATCAACGTGAATTTTTTTAACAGGGTATTGATTTGACTCTGATTTTGAATTGATTGAATACTGAATTTTTAAGGGCATATTGCCCTTCTTCAATTGAATAATTGCAAAATTGATACAGTACTGATTCCGTAATGATACAACACTGATTCATTACTGATTTTGTACTAATTCAGTAAGAAATCAGTTTTGCGTTTTGGTGAGAACTTACTTCTGAGTCAGTATTGATTTTGATCAATATCAGTAGCTATTATTTATTAATTTCATTATGATTTCATCACAGAATCAATATTGAATCAATAGGAACTTTTTCAACGGGGATATAGATATACATTTGCGATTGAATTCGTAATTTACAGTTCTATCTTTATTCGCACATTTATAATGATTTAAACATTTTTCTTGCATAATTTTTTAATCATTTATTATCGAATTTTGAGACTAGAAATAGTCATTTGTACATTTCTTAAATTTTTTGGTTTATCAAGTGATTTATCAAGTGATAAATAGCGCCAAATCATCAAGTGATATATCACTAAATAAATCACCCGATAAATCACTTGATCAATCACTCGATAATTCGCGTGATTAATCATACAATTATTATCGCCAGTGACAAATAGTCGAAATTTATTATACAATTTACAGAAGAAAATCATTAAAGTTATAAATAAGAATAATTTTATTGCAAACAATAATTTATTAAATTTGGGACAATTATATGACTTAGAATCTTTAGTGTATCATTATGAAAAATTGAGGCCTGCGATGGCTCGGTCGGTAGGGCGTAGGGCTCGTAATCTGGAGGTCCCAGGTTCGATTCCCGGCCCCGGCCGATTAATACAAGCACCACTGGCGAATGTATTTTCAACAAGTGCTTTCTTCTGTTGAGTCGAGACGATTATTCTTCATTACCTCTTTATCATTTATCATTTTGTCGCATAATTCTCCTCATTACCTAGCAGATCACTTCATCAAACTTGGCAGCTCATCTGATCAACGCATCTCATCTCGTCATCCCCCTAAACCGTTGACCTACTTTCCTCCTCGCACTGAATCGCTTCACAAATCATTTGTCATCACGGCCACTAAGCAGTTAAATTCGCTTTTTTTCACGTCATTCGACCCATCCCACATCATCACATTCAAATCATCTGTCTTCGCTCATTTTCTTCGTCTCGACTCCATAGCTTGGGAGGAAAGAGCAACTCTCGAAAATCTAATCCGTCCCCACCTAAGCGACTTTAGTGATATAAGTGTTATGTATAATATTAGTAATGTAAGCGATCTGTCGATACTGAATGAGGAGAATGCTGAAGATTAATGTTTAAACTTGCGCTGTGATATTTATTAACTCTTGTGATATTTACCTATCTTCTGTTTATTATTTCATTTTATTTTATTTTATTATTTTGTCTTATTTTATTTTCTTTTGTTACTTTTATTTGTTAATTTATTTTATTATATTTTTTCAACGATGTATATATTTTTGTGTTTACGGGGTTTCTACCCCTAAAACCTAATAAAGTTTTCTATCTATCTATCTATCTTCACCAAGACATTGTATGAACTCCGTCGCTGATTAGCACCGGTTTGAGAGCATAAAAAAGAGCGACATTAAAATAATAAAAAAAAATTATCAAAAATTGTCATTGTATTTATCTTCCAATAGTCGAACAAGAAATAAAAATATAATTATTCCAAGACGAAATGAAACTGTTAGTAGTAAAGACAGTTATATCAAAGCTATTGGTATATTTAACAGCTTACCAAATAATTTAAAAATGCTAAGTACTAAAAATAAGAAGTCTAAACTTAAAGACTGGATTGTTACAAATATTCAAATTTAATTTATTTATTACATTAATATTTGTTATTTTCACGAATAAAATTTTATTATAATGTTATATATTACAAAATGTTTATTAAAACAAGTAAAGTTCTAAATTATATTACAGTTGTTTTAAAATTCAAACAGTAAAGTTGTATTACGTTAATTAGATATAACTACATAGGTTATAAGGTAGTTTTTAGGTTATTGTAATGGGTGAATGGCTTTACTAGCACACAACGTTGTAGCAACTTTGTGGCAACGTTGTTTTGACAACGTTACAACGTTGTTATAAAAGTTGTTGAAACGTTGGAGCAACGTTGCTACAACGTGGGATATATCCGCTAAGATTTATGTAAGTTGCCGTGATAGTTGGAAATAACGTTGTGATAACGTTTCAGCAACGTTGAAAATGCCATGAAAAATGTATTTCATATAAACATTTAAAAAATGTCCTGGGCAAGCGAAAAAATACATTTTTTAATACACAAAATTTTAACTAATAAAAAAAAATAAAAAAAATTTTCAACCCGCGG
Source organism: Theocolax elegans (assembly GCA_026168455.1). Taxonomy (NCBI): domain Eukaryota; kingdom Metazoa; phylum Arthropoda; class Insecta; order Hymenoptera; family Cerocephalidae; genus Theocolax; species Theocolax elegans. The sequence continues at coordinate 38,688,886 of CM047428.1, forward strand.
GAATTGAACCTCGGATCTTCAGCTCCGAAGGCTTGCTCTCTACCAACTGAGCTAATTTGTTGTTCCTGTCATTAAATTAACTTTTTATTATTAATTTCGGAGCATATTTTGATAGTAGTTTATATTTGATTATTAAATCTTTTAGCTTTGCTTTTTGTGTTATTTGAAGAATCACACATGTTAATTTTGTCATAAAATTCATTTATAGAGATATCGTATTATGAATAATCCTTTTTCTCGAAATCATCATTAAATTCTACTAAAAATGCAGTATATTCTTTCGCATCGATATGCATAGTTTTATATTTTAATAAGCTGCTTTCTTTATATACGTTATATTTTATTTCTTCATTTCTCGTGTTTATTATTAAATTTAATTGTTTTCGAGAATCATACCCTAAAATACAATCTTTTACTAATTTTGGTATTATTAAATAAATTAAATTAATTTTAATTCCATTTATATCTGTTTTCACTAATATTTGTTTATTTATTCTTGTTGATTTCAGTCCCGTAGCACATTTTATTATTTTTCCCGAAATTGGCAATATTTGACATGTTTTAATGTATCTTTATTTTTTATATTAAATTCTTCAGAAATACATGTAACTTCAATCCCAGTATATATTAGTGCCTTTATTATTGTATTATTTATTTTAATATTTATTTTAGGGCAATTATAAATGATAATTTGTTTGTTCTCGTTATTTTCGTTTATATTTGGTTCAATATCATAAAATAAATCCTCTCTTGGATCAGAGTAAATAGTAATAATGGGTAATAAATAAAAAGTAATGATCTCATCCAGCTATTTTTATTTTATTGCCAACGTTTCCACCGATTAAATTCCTTGGTACGGTCATCTTCAAGGCTCTAAAAAGACAAACAAGACATAATTTAAGTTGGTTGATAAATTTGTAATTTATGGTAAACAAATTTGAGACATAATACTTTTATTCGTTACATTGCAGCTAGTACTACTATTATCATTTGAAATTTTGCAAAGCCTTTATTTAATATGTAAATTGATTAATTTATCTGGATAATTATTATTTCTTAAAAACTCCTTAATAAGTTCAATGTTTATGTTATGAAACTGAGTATGGGAAAGCTTTATGCTTCTATCCACCAAATTGTAAATTATAGCTTGTGATGTAGTATCCCGCGTATCACACCACGTGGAATATACTTCTACCTTGTGCAATTTTCTTGATCGTAAATATTAATAATATATGTATATTTCGTTCTCCTCACTGCTGTAGCCGACTCTGGTCTCGGGTTCGTAGTGTCGTCGTTGCGGGAACGACACTTAAAAGAAAAAGGGATGAGGAGACTCAACGGTTCGAAGAATAATTATAACAAGAATATATGAAAAAAACCTCTAATACATTTATTATAATTTACTCATACGGATATATATACTCATATATATTTATTACAATTATAAATTTTATTTTTCATACATTTACTCCCGACAAACAACTTTTGTATATTAAAACAAAATAAATTTAACGTTCGGTGATAATTTATAATATAATTATCGGTTCTTCCGAACTAAATGCTTTATTTTTGGAATAAAGCAGGCCCATTATACCCTTTGTTCACTATGGTTGATGAAATTTGCCAGAATAACGGCCTTTTTCAAAAATTAAAACAAAAAGTTAAAGGCGTTTCGTTCGCGATCCCCAGTTTGGAGTCCACAGTAAGGAACTGGAGATCATACCTTATACGCCTGTCGCAAGATAACTGCGACGCCAGCAAGATGTTATGCGGCTATATATATATAGAGAAAGACGACCATCTCTCCAACGAGTATAGTCGATCCATCTAGCGGTGGGAAAGACCACCAGCAAGAGTGCGACGTATTAGATCGAGTCGCAGGTTTATTAAAACAAAATAAATTTAACGTTCGGTGATAACTTATAATATAATTATCGGTCCTTCCGAACTAAATGCTTTATATTTGGAATAAATATACTAATTTTAGGCTAATACGTCGCACTCTGGCTGGTGGTCTTTCCCACCGCTAGATGGAAACGACTATATACTCGTTGGAGAGATGGTCGTCTTCCTCTATATATATAGCCGCATAACATCTTGCTGGCATCGCCGTTCATCTTGCGACAGGCGTCTAAGGTATGATCTTCAGTTCCTTACTGAGGAATCCAACTGGGTATCGAGGACGAAACGCCTTTCATTTTTTGTTTTAACTTTTGAAAAAAGTGCTTTTTCTGGGAAATTCCACCAACCATAGTGGACAAAGGGTATAATGGGCCTGCTTTATTCCAAAAATAAAGCATTTAGTTCGGAAGAACCGATAATTATATTATAACTTTCGTATATGTTATCCCGTTATACGGACCCGATGTTCGCGTTACACTATTTATATACGTATATATATATATATATATATATATATATATATTAATTAATTATACAAGAATGCATCATATTATATAAGAATGCATCAATTAATCATATTGAACTCAACTTAATTTACTATCAATACAAAATCCCGTAAATCTATTCTCCCGCGCGTGAGGAACCCAGTTCACTACGTAAAAATATAAGATGGCCAAGTGCAGACCACTTACCGCTATTTTCCTCTATTCTTCTTCTCTGTTTCAATCCTTCTCCTCCTTTCCTTTCCTTCTAAACAGGACTATCGATTTATAATAGCTTGATACTCTTTTATTACTAATTTCCTTATTATTTCCTTCAACTCTCTGTATAACTTCAACTATCTTCAAATTAATTATCTCTGGATTATCCCGGTGCTTCTCCTTACAGGTATCGGCGGTGAGTCCACGTCTCCGTCTAGGTATCGGCAGTGAGTCTCTCGTGGTTCTTCTTCTTCGATATCATTTTCCATTTTTTCGTTACACGGCGCTGCTGATATCCTTCTTTGCCGTTATTCTTCTCCAATCCCGTTCTCCGATCGTCTGATTCGAATTTCCTGCCAACTACTGCATCGCCACCTATTCCTCTCTTCGGCAACCTCTCTCCTAGTGGCGGTACGACTCTTGTAAAAATGATCCGCAGCGAGCGAATTCTCCGCCTCCCCTAATGCATTAGTATATCTTCTTTCTCTCTCTTACACGTGGGGAGTCTATATGGATCATTCCCGCTCGTTCCTCTATTCCCCCGCGGCGCACCACCATTTTGCGTCAAGCATGTGCGCGAGAGCGAGAAAACTCCCCCCACTGTCACGCTCGACAAAGGATATAGACGTGTTGTTTATCTACGTGCGCGTATACCCGTGTGCAGTTTCCTCGATCGTGAGATTCACCGGTGCTCTACGGGATCAATCTCTTCGCCGGGGGATCTCCGTACCCGGACAGGATCACCGCAACGTTGGCTCCCGTGGACGAGGACAGGTGTAGACGGCATCGATGGACACAGGTAGACTTCGTCTGTACGGTAGGTGGTATCGTTTCGTGTGTAGCCTTCCATATACTTTCATCTCTTTCCTTCCCTTACATTTTCCTCAAACATATATACATAAAACATAATTATTTCCCATCCTAACCTTCGGTGAAAGTCGGTGACGAGAATGGCTCTGACCCATATTCTTAAACCAATGTTTACCTATTCCTAACCTCAAACTTCCCTTATAAAATATATATCTTATATTTCTTTATATATTCTTATATTTCTTATATCTATTATATTTATCCTAACCTATCTTACATTCATTAATATTGTTTTACTTATGATTATCTTATTTACAGGAGGTCCAGGAACCATCTACGAGCTCCAGCGAACACCCAGGATCATTAGCGAGGGCTACCCAAGGAATCCCCCAGAGTACGAGTGGTCATCGTTAGACCACTATTGGACCCCAAGATTCCAGTCCGTAATAATGTAATAGTACATTACATATATTAATTTCTTATTGTGCTTATTTCTATCTATCATATTAATTTACATTCATAAGTTATTGTTTACCTATTACTAATATATATATATTTGTTTCAGGTGTGCCCCGCTCTGTCAATCTCCCCCCTGATAATATATACATTTATCTGAGCTAGTGAGGCTCGCCTCACAGTACCCCTTCCTAAGTCGGGATACGCTCCTGTAAGGAGGGTGGACTGCACTTACAATTGGCCATAAGCGATTTTCGTCATCGATTATCCCATTAATTTATATAAATTTTCACTCTCATACCAACATCTATTACATTCATCTGCCCAAAAAAAATTTTCAATATCAAATATTATAATCAATATATTAGTTAACAAATTTATCCTAAAAATATAAATATAATTAAGTAAATAACCTCTATTACCATAAATACTTACTACTCTTTCATTCATCTTTACGGACTATTCCTTTCATGCTATAAGTCAAATTGAAGTGTTTCATCGTCATCTTTCATTAGATTTTTCCTTCCAATTCTAAACTTCCAAAAAGTCATTTTCATCTCATTCTACCGTACATTTTAATCATTCCTTACATTTCTCTTCATGTTACCTGAAAATAAGGTTTTCCTTTCATTCATTATATATCCTTTCTATTTCTTTTACCTGAAAACAAGGTTTTCTTTTCATTAAAATTATCTCTTTCAATTTTTCCTTTCAATCCTCGAACCTCTCATAATTCTCCTACATATTTTCCGCCTCCATTTATTTCTTTTTACCTGGGAACGAAGTTATTATGACTGCCCTTCTAGATACTGCAGAGACGTCCTTCAGTATCTCCATTAGTTAGGCCGTCTGTTCCCGGATTAAAGTTGAGGGGAGGCTAGCGACAGAATGAGGTGTTCTCGATGGCGGGAAATCAGTCGATGCAGTTCTAGGTCGTACGGGGACGTCGCAATTGGGTAGACGGAGCCGGTTCCTCAGATTTCGCCTCTTCGGTCTGTTTGGGAGCTGCTGAAGCTTCCAGGTCCCTATACTTGGTCGGATTGAGGACCTTCAGTCGTTGGATGAGTCCGCGGCTACATCTAGGGCAGCAGCGAAGGGTTACGCCTCTCCGGCCGCAGTTGAAACATAAGGGACCTGGAATTATATTCTTGCAGGCTGGGTAGGGGTGGCCCAATTCCTAGCATCCGAAACTGTCTTGGGAATCGGCATTGGTGGTATTATCACGGGGGTCGGCGTTGGTTTTGGCCCACAACGCGAGACCTTGCATGGTACTGCTGGTGTCGATTCTTGCCGAGGAGGGGATTTACGTGACGGCCCCGGAAGACTCTTAGCCCGCTCGGTTGCTATCGCCGCCCTTTCTTGAGCTACTTCTAATCTCCACCTTATATCTTTCATTTTCTTTTTTCCTTCTTTTCTCTTTATTTCTTTTAATTGTTTTTCTCTCTCTTTCCTTTCTTCCATTATTTTCTTTTCTTCTGCCTTTTTCTGTTCTTCCAGCCTTCTCTTTTCCCTCTGATATTTTTCTTCTCTTTCTTTGTTCTCTCTTTTTCCCCTTTCTTCTTTATTTATTTTCCTTTACCTTTCCTCCTCCTCTTTCCGTTTTTTGAATTTCACTCTTTCTTCATTAATCCTTCTTTTCTCTTTTTCTTCTCTCTCATACTCTTTTCTCTTCTTCCTTTCTTCCCTTCCTCGTTCTTCTCTATCTCGTTTCCTTCTCATTTCTCCTTCCCTTTCTTCTCTTCCTCTTCTTAGCCTGTCTTCTTTTTCTCTCTCTCTATTCTTTCCTTTCTCTTTTTCTCTTGTACTTTTTCTCTCTTTTCTCTTACTCTATCTACTAATATTCTCTTTTCTTCCAATACTCTCGTTATTTTTCTCCTTTTTGTCTCTTGTTCCTCTCTCTTCCTTCTCTCCTTTTCTTCTTCTCCTTTTCTTCTTCTTCTTTTCTGTTTCTATCTTTTTCTATTTTCATCTTTTCCTCCTGGGCTCTGTTGAGATCCCTCTGACGTTCCTCACGACGGATTCTTCGGTCTTCGGCTTCAAACTTTCTCCTTTGTTCCAAGAGAAAGGAATCAGTTAATGGTCCGGGTGGTGATGGGGAGCGAGGTGGACTCAAGCCTCCGAAATAATCATCCATCGTGAGATGACGTCGAGGGTTATAACGCCTCGCTCTACGGTGTGAAGAGCGGCTCCTTGCTGGCGTTTCCTCTGGTATATCGGAGAGGAATTCCCTCGCAGGAGCCATTAGCGCTACCGTATTTGGGAGTGGTCTGTAACCAGTCCTTTGCTCTGCCGGTGGCCGTCTTCTCGGAGCTACGGCAGCGCTAGGTGGGCATTCCCTTTCCGGGGATTCCTCCTCGATTATCAGCGTTCCATTGATGAATGCTGATGCTCCACCAGGAGAGCGGGCCAGTGCGGTGCAGAGTTCTTCTACTGCGTCTTGACTGGCCTTCTCTTCCTCACTCACCGGGGGTCTTCGTGAATCGGGGATGCCCCATCTCTTAGGAATTGCACCCCTCGCACGAGCGGTCTTCACTTCTGTTGGAGTAGCCAAGGTGGTACAGGCTACTTCCGCTATCTTCACCAATTCTGCTTTAAGGCTCTTAATCGCTCCGGGTGAGTGGATGGCGTCAGAGGGAGTGTTTTGGGGTCCCATGGGTCTGTTCCCATGGTTTCCTCTGACTCTTCCTCCGTGCAGATCTTTGGGCCGCTCGTATATACCTCCATAGCTGTTCTTGGCCCAGGAGAGAGGAGGATGTCGCCCGGAGGGGCCTGAGAGAATTCAGTGCCTTGATTGGCGTTTGAATCTCCGGTCTGCTCTGCCATGCGATTATCTTCCTCCACGTAAGGCATTTCCTCATCTAGCGGTTCATCCGCCCAGAGCGTCCTACGAGGAGTCGGAGGAGCTCGCGGGATTATGTTATTGGTATCGACGTTCTCCCGAGCCGGCTCTGTCGTTTCCTCTTTGGGCGATGGATCCGGATTCACCGTAGTGGTTTGAACCGAAGGAGTCGTTCTCCCTCCCGAAGGCGAACGATCCCCTGAGCTAGCATGTCCTCGCGGAACATGGTGGCCAGTTGATCGGCCCACCCGAGGACTGGCGGAGAAGCGGGTTCGTCTACTGGTGCTGGATTGGGAAGGATTCCCAACCAGCGATTTAGTAGTACGATCGGGTCTTCCTGAACCGGCTCCATCTGCGCTGAGGTGGACCGATGTTGATTTACCACCTGCGGCGGACGATATATTGTCCTTGTACAGCTTCTATGACCTGTAACATGACAAAAACCAAAACAAAATGTACCTTACATATACGATTCTTTAACTTTCATTAATTACTTATAATGAAGTATACCGTAGGAGATAAAATTTTAATTACTTTATATGGATATATGGACCTTCATATCAAGCACCTAAGTTCGCGGAGAATTTTTGTGCGGCATTCGATAATAAATGTGTTTTTCTCAAAACTCAGTCACCCATTCGGAATTCAGCGTGTCGTTTGTTTTTATCATACGTTCGCTTTTGGATAGTGTGTGCCTGATCGAGATGTTTTGTCACTAAATCACGTAGTGCGTCCAGTCTTTTTGCACGGTCTATCCAAATTGTTGGGTCCACTTTTAGTATTGGTTTAGTTCCTTCTACTTCTCTTCTTAGACTTTTTACCGGTTTCGGGCTTCGTTCGTAGTTTAGGAATGCTGGAGATACTTTAGTTGACGTTTGAATTACTGTATTTATGGCATGACGTAATTCATGTACATGTTCGTCCCAACAACGATGGTCGTTCTTTACGAACATGGCTATCATTGTCTTTAGCGTCTATTGCAGCGTTCTACAGGGTTTCCTTGAGGGTGGTACGGAGATGTAGTGACATGTTTTATTCCATATTCCTCGAGAATTGTTGTAAGGTGTTTGTTGTCGAATTCTTTGCCGTTATCTGAGAGCAAATATTCCGGAGTTTTCCATCTGAATAATATCAAGTCTTCCAAGGCTTTTGCGACGGATTTTCCATCTGCTTTCCTTATTGGTTTTATTTCTATCCATTTTGTGAATGAGTCTTGGAAAACGATTAGATATTTATTCTGACTTTTACTTGGGGGAAATTCCATCAGATCGGCTGCTACGATACACCATGGCTTATCCATTACTCTGGTTCCCATTAATCCTTGTTGACCCGTTTGCTGTGTTTTATACGCTTAACAGACTGTACATTGTTGTATATATTTATATGCGTTGTGACACATTCCTTGCCAGGAATATGTTTTTTTGGAGCATGTTTTTTCTATTCCTAAGTGTCCAACTGACGGTATATCGTATGCTTTGTGTAAAATTCTTCCTCTATATTCTACTGGTACTAATAGTTTCCAATTATCTTCTCGATATGTTATGGGGTCTAGTAGAGGATCATTTCGAAATCTATATAACGTGTTTTCTTCAATATTGCAATTTTGATACCTTTCTGGGAATTGCTGTATTTCCTTAATTTTCTTAATATACCATTCATCTTTTATTTCTTCAAATGCCGCCATCTCTGCTGTCTCATTTATTATTTTACTTCTATCTTCCTCATACATTCGTGATAGTGCATCGGGGACTTGGTTAAGAGCTCCTCTCCTGTGCGCGATCTCGAAATCCCATTGCATCATTTCTAATGCCCATCTAGCCAATCTGCCTTACAGATCTCGTAAGTTCTTTAACCAGCGGAGAGCACTATGGTCTGCTATGACGGTGAATCTGTAGCCTTCTAGGTAGGGTCTTAGTTTTTTAATTGCCCAGAGTACTGCTAAACATTCTTTTTCTGTTGTCGAGTAGTTTCTTTCGGTTGCAGTTAATACTCTACTTATGTAGACTATGGGATGTTCATCGTCTTCTAGATCCTGGGTTAACCCTGCGCCAATCGCGTAATTACTAGCATCCGTTTGCAGGCAAAATGGTTTGGTAAAATCAGGTCGTGCTAGTACAGGTGCTTTTGTTAATGCTAATTTTAACCTTTCAAAAGCTACTTTTTGTTCTGTTCCCCATTTCCATGTCAAGTCTTTTTTCAATAATTTAAGTAAAAGGTATCTTCATTTCCGAGTCCTTATCCAGGAAACGAGCATACCATCCAACCATACCAAGGAATTTTCTTAATTCTTTCACATTTCTAGGTGCTGGATAATCTCTTATTGGAGCGATTTTATCCGGATCTGGTCGTAACCCTTCCTTATCAAGGACATATCACAAATATGTAACTCTAGAGCAACAAAATTCGCATTTTTCCCGATTTACTGTTAACCCATGTTTTACTAACTTTTTCAGGACCACCTCCAGCCATTTCAGGTGTTCGTCAAACAACTCTATTGCGATAATTATATCCTCTAGGTATCCGAATATGTATAGTGCGTATTCGGGACCAAACAAAGCATCGATCAATCTTTGAAATGTCATTGGGGCGTTAGTAAGCCCGAAGGGCATACGAGTGAACTGAAAGAGTCCTTTACGTGGTACAGAAAAAGCTGTATACTTTTTAATTGATCTGTCTAACGGAATTTGGTAGAATGCTTGTCGTAAATCGATTTTCGAGATAAATCGGGAGTGTCGCATTATATCTAGTATGTTATCCATATTTGGTACAGGATACGCATCTCTTTTAGTTTGTTTATTTAAGTCTCTGTAGTCTATACAAAATCTATATGCTCCATCTTCAGTGTGGGCCTTTTGGTAAGGTCGGAGATTTCTTCTTGTTTAAACACATATTTCATATCTTCGTCCGGAGTAAATGTATTCAGGGTAATTGTATTTTTTCTCCTTGTTTCATTTCGTCCATTCTTTTTATTTCTTCATCTTTTTGCATCTCTTCAATAGTAACTTTCTCATTCATCTCTAAAATCATCTTGTTTATTTTATCCGTCCAATTTTCTTCTATTATCCTATTATTTCTATCATTGTTCGCTTTATCGTTTCTTCTTTTATTCGCTTCGTCTATTAATGTTTCTAATAGATTATTCTTTATTTCTTCATTTATTGTCCTCTGTTGGATTGTTGGGGCCCTTGGTGCTGTTGCTAGGGGGACACGGTACTCCGTTGTCCCCCTGCAATTGCGCTTCTCCAAGCCTGTCTCAATTGCGCACAATTTGGGCAATGTGACAATGTGTGCCCCTGTTGGCCACATACTTGACATGAAAATCTTGGTTGGGCTGATCTAGTGGGACAAGTTGTTGCTTTGTGCCCTGTTTGCTTGCATATGTAGCAGTTTACAGAGGGACACTCCGACGCCCTATGGCCTACTTGGTTGCAATGGAAACACGCTCCTACAAATTCTTGGAGAGGTGTGGTGTTCCTTTGCGACGTAAACCTAGGTCTAGCTCCACTAATGCTTGGTAGATTTCTTTGAGGTTCGAAATTCCTCCACGTCATGTTGTTTCTATAATCACCATTCATATTGTATCTGTTATTATAGTTCCTTGCATTTCCTTCTATTCGTCCCTGATAATTATCGGACTATCTGATCCTATTTTGGGAACGTTGTCCTGTAATCAAAGGTTGGTTTGTAACAGGTAACATTGGAGGAGAGGTAATTGCCGCGACTGTTGATTGCAGTTTCGGCAACTCAATTGTTGCTTGTAACGTTTGATCATCGTTTGTTCTCGACTTTTCCTTTTTATTTTCCTTCGTATTACCAGTCACTTTAACCGGGTTTTCCGTATTCATAGGACATGTTTCATATTTAGTTTTCCTTTTTGATTCTAGTGATGATACCTTTCCCATCTTTGAGAATTCTGGAGCTACGGCCTCTGGGATTTTTGAGTTTTCTGGACTTGGGGGTGGTTTAAACCTCTTGTCTAGGTCTATCAGATCCTCGTAATGCCTGCCATATTTCTCGAGATCTGTGTAAGATTTCACTTTCTTTTCCGCCATATATCTGCGGTAATCTGGACGCAAGTTTCTCCATGCTACTTCTATCTGTTTTTTAGTCGAAGGAGCCTTTTTTAAATGGGAGAAGATATATTTCATACAGCTAATGTAGTTGGTTATATTTTCCGATTTTCCTTGCGTTCGTTTCCACGCCTTATCCCAGACATCTGTATCTGATAGTTTCTTAGTGAATTGCACTCTAAAGGATCTCAAAAAGTCATTCCATTTTTTCTTTTTCAATTCATCTTATATATTTTCGTACCAACGGCTTGCTTTCTTTGTAAAAATGTCATTAGAACGTTTTTCCTGAAATTGATTAGTCTTGATAAGAATTCATTTGGATTATCTTTCTCTTCTCCCGAGAATGAATGATTCCAACTTTTAAGTAGTCGGAGTATCTTTTCGCTTACTCCTAAATCAAACTTCTTTGATTTCTTTTTAGATTCTTTTGTTTATTGGTAGAAACTGCGTCCCCATCGCTATGATTGGAATCTGTATCATCACTATCGGTATCGTTATTGTTCTCTTCATCACCGCTTTCTTCACTAGATTCATCGTCGTCGGTATCATCTTTTTTATTTTTCTTATTTTTCTTCTTTTTCTTCTGTTCTTTTACTGATTTTTTGTCTTTCTCATCTTGTTTCTTTTCATTATTTTCTTCTTTGTTTGCTATCTCTTCTTCAACTATATCTGTTTCCTTATTGTCCTCTTGGTGTTTCTCTTTTTCCTCAAAAATTCGAGTGTTCGGCGCCGCATTTTTAGTTTTAGGAGCAAGAGTAGCATAAGGCATTGGTTCCTTTTCATATGCTGTTTTGGCCGTATCTCTGAGGTTCTGTCCTTGTCCTGCTGTTTCTACTTATGACGGAGTACTTGTTTTATGACTAATTTGTGTCATATCCTCCAATATGTTTAAAAATTGGTGTACTATGTTGCCGGTAGAATATATTCTATGTCTTTTGAGTTGCCTATATTTTTCCCATTATTCGTATTATTATCGCTACTTGGATTTACGGTATTATTTTCTTCATTCCAACGTCTCATGTTATTTCTATTATCTTCTTCCAAGTTGTCTTCATGTTCTGAATCCGTGTTTGAGTTCGAATTAGAAGCGGATGATGCATTGTAGTATGATTCTATTTATACTTGTGGATATAAGTTGATATTTACTAAGGTTCTGTGATTACCATTATTTATAGGGACTATTTCTTCTTCAATTTGCTTTTGTTGAGGTATTGGATTTTGTACAGTTGTTTCCATAAATGGTTGTGAGGAATCAGGGCTACTCGTTGTGTTTGAGTAAACTGTGCACTTTTATTCTGTGCAAAGCTTTGATTAGTTAACCTCTCTAATTCTGAATGAAGCATCAATCTTTCATTTAAACTATGTACAAGTATCCTTTGCACAGTTGATGCGGACTGGATTAAACCCTTTTGCATCGCGACCATTTTCATTGTCTTATTGCCTACTAATGTCGATGCAACCGATACCGTTGGAGTTGAATTCGTGGTGGTAGATGTTGCGACAATTCCATTGTTACAGGAGCTAAGGTTTGTTCCTAGCTGTTGTTACTAGTTAATGATTCTAGTGGTGATCCTTTATATGCTTCTGTATTCTTTATTGGTTTATCTTGGCTTGCTTTGCTCATCTGTTGAGCTAAAAGTTCCTCTGAACCGATTGATTCGATACCTCTTGTTGTAAGTGGGGGTTCCATCCCTCTTTCATCAATGTCGATGTCCCATGGTACTGATGCATCCGTGTGTCTCAAACCTGCTCTAAATAATCAACATACTAAGGTCTTCTTTTTTCCTTTTGTTTTCAAGTTCATTGTATCCAGAAGAACGATCAATTTATGTGGATCATAATTATTGATCCGTTCATAAGATATTAATGCTTCTGAATTTTTCAATTGTTCCCTCAGCCACGAATTTACTTTTCGACTGAAGAGCGTCATCGTTTCAGTTATTTTCTTGAAGTCTCAATTAAATTCTGAATATTCACGAAAGGGTAAGAGAGAAAACAAAATATATCGAAAATACGGTAGATTCCACCGTTTAAATATCAATCTTTAATAAAATCTCGTAATATACCGCTATTGTATAAAGTTTCGTGAAATTAATTTTAATATTAACGATAGACGTTTATAAGAATAAGGGATACCGGTTTTTATGAAAGTGCACGTATCTAGCCACCAAAACTGTGATCGGATGGTTAAATCTACCTAGATTAAGAATTATCAAAAGGCGCGATAGCGCCTGCACGCAAGTATGCAGGCGCGTAAGCCCTTATTATACAGCTAACTAACCCCTCAGATTTTTTATATTTTCGTACATTTAAAATTATATCAGATATACCTTTCAAATAACAAATTAACTTTCAAATAATAATATACCTTTCAATTAATAATATATCTTCGAATCAACAATATATCTTCTAATAATGAATAATTTATTTATATATAATAGTAAAATTTCAAAAGCAAATTTTAAAGATATTGATAAATGATAATTACCAGTAACTTTGAAATATGTCTTTTCACCTTTAAGTATATACTAATAATTCTTCTTGACGTAGTATCAAGGTTGAAAAATAAACACCGTGTCACACCACTCACTTTTATCTTTGTATAGTATTACATAATTATAATAAGTTAATATAAATATAAATGATACTGAAATATACCACTTCGTAATTCTTCTTTATAAATATTTTCTTCTGGATTATATTTTGTATTTTTCAATTTTGAGTTAATATATTTAAATAAATTAATTTTGTGAACTGTTTAAATAAATATTTATATATGTATTTATATATCTCTATAATATATAAATATTTCGCTGCCGCCGCCGCCGCCGCCGTGTCTAATAATTCAGAATTCAACATATATATATGTTTTATATATATATGTCATATATATGTTATATATATATGTCATATATATATGTTATATATATGTTATATATATATATGTCATATATATGTAATATATATATAAAAGTGTGTGTGTGTGTGTGTGTGTGTGTGTGTGTGTGTCTGTGTGTGTGTGTGTGCGTGCGTGCGTGTGTGTGTGTGTGTGTGTGTGTGTAATCAATATTTCTGGGCGTTCTATCTCTTCGAGATTTTAAAATTAACAATTGTAACCCAGGTCGATAAGTTCTAAAGATTATTTTGAACAAAAGTTGTTTATTATGTTTTTTCAAAAAAATCAATAGATTTTGAGATAAATGGCTTTTAAATATAGTAATTTTTCTAAAAAATTGAAAACTTTCCATTTATCATGGTGGAATAACTCTTCGGCAAATTATTTTTAACACTCAAAATTTTTTTTTAACCTAAAATTTAATGTAATGTTTTTTAAAAAAAATGCACAATTTTTCGAAGATAAAATAAATATTAATCAAGTATAACATACACTTTTCCAAATAGCTATATGTGAAATATACAATAAGTTAAAAATTAAATACATTAATTATTGCATTTTTAAGATAATTCTATTATAAACAGTAATGGCAAAGGAAAATTCAAATTTTAACAGTGGCAATATAAAATACGAATTACATTTGAAAAGTTTTTCGAAAATTATTAATTTAGTAGCATTTAATTTAATATTTATATATTTATATAAAACAATATTTTAAATAAACAAGTATGTATTTATTAGAAACAAAAGGTTATTTAAGGAATACCTTTGTTTATAATAATTAAAATAAATATATGGGGTCTGTAACTAAAGGGAAAAATAAATTGGATATAATTATGGATTAAAACGTAAATTTTGAAAGAGGGTGCAAATTATGAATTACGGGAGAAATGGAAGAAACAAGTTTTTATTTATATGCCGCTAAAATGTTATAAATAATTCTTTAAAACTAATACAAAAATTAATTTATTTAAAAAGAAAGTTTTATTACTCTAAAAGTACAAAATACTAATGACATATAGAACTCTTGGCGATGACCCTTCGTCATTAAATAAATTAATTTTAGGAGGTAAAGTTCTATTTAGATCCGTTTAAAATAATCTAAAATTTTAATAGGTTTTTACTAAATACTACAATTAAATATATGCACTTTACTATTTTTGGTAAGTTAATTGTTCATTAACACATATATATATATATATATGGGGTATTCCACGTGAAGTGGTCCGATCAAAATTTTAAAATGCACCAAATTTTGGGTACACTTTGCAAATGTTTTTCAGAATACAGAAAAAAATTTTTAGGTACTGGAATCTATTTGCTCAAAAGTTATTCTAACCTCAAAAAGTGAATTTTTCCATATTTTTTTTAACACCAGCTGGGTTTACCGCTATATAACTCAAAATCTATCAACTTTTACTATACAACATTATATGTAACATTCGTTGCTAATTATGTGTAGAATTTATCCTTCTGGGTTAGAATTTCTAATCTCAAGGTCAATGTTACATAAACTACATGTCAATATTCAACTTAAAAAAAGTGTAAGTGCGCCACCTTTGATTTTTTCATCCAAAAGTCTAAAAGAAAGCTTGGAGCAATACCTTTCAAATGGTCTGTAGCATTTTTATGGCCTCCAATTCTGTAAAAAGTTATGACAATTTAAAGAAACACGAAATTTTTTTAAAAATTTAAATGGGAATTACCATGTTAATTTTTGTGAATTTTTTGTCTTTCTTTAAATTGTCATAACTTTTTACAGAATTGGAGGCCATAAAAATGCTACAGACCATTTGAAAGGTATTGCTCCAAGCTTTCTTTTAGACTTTTGGATGAAAAAATCAAAGGTGGCGCACTTGCACTTTTTTTAAGTTGAATATTGACATGTAGTTTATGTAACATTGACCTTGAGATTAGAAATTCTAACCCAGAAGGATAAATTCTAGATATAATTAGCAACGAATGTTACATATAATGTTCTATAGTAAAAGTTGATAGATTTTGAGTTATATAGCGGTAAACCCAGCTGGTTTTGAAAAAAATATGGAAAAATTCACTTTTTGAGGTTAGAATAACTTTTGAGCAAATAGATTCCAGTACCTAAAAATTTTTTTCTGTATTCTGAAAAACATTTGCAAAGTGTACCCAAAATTTGGTGCATTTTAAAATTTTGATCGGACCACTTCACGTGGAATACCCCATATATATGTATATTATAACGGTAAGCGAGTTACCGATCACGTGGGGAACCGAAAAGAGTATCGAGATTGATGCGCGCGCAAGGAACGCGAGCGAGAATCGTGCGCAAGGGGAGCAACGTGAGAGTTCGCGCGCGATCGGCAACAACAACGTGTTGGTGTCCGACATATACTGCTTTCACGGGAAAAACGAGCGAAAGGACTGTTGTGCGTTGTGTGTGGGTGTGAGAAGTTTCTCCCCACTAACCTCCACGTCGACGTGTGCAGCAGCACTTTTCACAGGCAGTGAGAAAAGGAGGCCCGGTGAATCGCACCTTCTCGACTGTTGGAGAGAGTGAGAGAGAGATTCACGAGTACGAGCTCTCTCTCAGTGGCACAGACTGTTCCCGCCGAAGC
This sequence comes from Theocolax elegans, assembly GCA_026168455.1. Taxonomy (NCBI): domain Eukaryota; kingdom Metazoa; phylum Arthropoda; class Insecta; order Hymenoptera; family Cerocephalidae; genus Theocolax; species Theocolax elegans. The sequence goes on from CM047428.1 coordinate 38,705,154, forward strand.
GAGATAGTCAGATACGCGGTAAGTGGTGCACCACGTTTAGACCCGCGTGTCTATCTAATATTCGCGCCCCGATTTACCTGGTACGGTCCAGGTGAGACGGTGTGACGTATGAATCTCTGACGTAAAAAGCTTTGACGTAGAAGCTTACTACGTCACGCGCGCCTTCTCTCGTGAAGTGGCTCCCGCGAACCACCGACCTTTCTATCCGTGCGGGTATTGTCACGAGAGGGGGGAAAGGAGGAACGCTTCCTCACCTGGACCGTACCAGGTAAATCGGGACGTGAAATATTAAGTAGACACGCGGGTCTAAGTGTGGTGCACCACTTACCGCTTGTCTATATATCGCGCCTCGGCGGGAAAAGGCTGTGCTACTGAGAGAGAGCTCGTACTCGTGTATCTCTCTCTCTCTCTCCAACGGTCGAGAAGGTTGGGCACACCGTACCTCTTTTCTCACTGCCTGTGAGAGGTGCTGCTGCACTCGTCGACGTGGAGGTTAGTGGGGAGAAGCTTCTCACACCCACACACAACGCACAACAGTCCTTTCGCTCGTTTATCCCGTAAAAATAGTATATCTCGGACACCAACACGTTGTTGTTGCCGATCGCGCGCGAACTCTCTCGATACTCTACTGCGCACGATTCTCGCGCGCGTTCCCTGCGCGCGCCGCGCTGTCGATACTCTTTTCAGTTACTCACCTGATCGGTAACTCGCTTACCGTTATACCCCCCTTCCAGATTCCGCATACTCTGTATGTGGACTCTGTACCGCGAGGAACAGGAAAGAGGATAAATAATCAGGAGGTACACCTTATTTTTTTATTATAAAACTTTAATAAAAACAAAAAGTATCTATATACATTTGGAGGATTGGGCCGTTGCCTCCTGATGGCTCTCAGCCCTGGCTCCTGCACCCCGCCTTGATTTCGGCGTGCGCCTTGAAGCGAGAGCATTTCTTTGGGTCAACGACCCCTTTGCAGCGGCAGAGCGGACACTTCGGTTCCTTGTAGCCGCTCGTTCCGCTCGGGGAGGGCTGAGCCTGCAGCCGCGCCTCCAGCTCAGCGGCTCTTCTTTTAACGTCATCTGCTTTCTGCTGGAGACGCCGGTGCTCTTCAGCAGCCTGCCTATAGGCTGCCTCAGCCCTCAGCCGCTGCTGGCGCTCTTCCTCGCGCTTCCTCTCTTCCGCCGCCGCCTTTTCTTTGGCCTCGCGCTGCTGAGCACGGAATGTTGCCAGGACCTCCCGCTCCCTTTTGAGGTCCTGAACTCGCTCAGCCCAGACACCCTTGGTGATGGGAGCCGTCGGATGAGCCTCGGCAAACGCATCGAACTTCGCCAAGACCTCTTGTTCGGCTGCCCGTAGCTGAACCCTCAGGGCTTTCATGTGCCTGAGGGCAGCCTCCGTCTCCTGCCACTCCTCTTCCTGCGTCTTGGGTCGCTCCTCTGTCACCGCAGAGGTTGCGGGTTGGGACCCGTTGGAGTGAGGACGACGGAGCTGGGGTCTGGTGTTGGCCGGTTCCGGTTCAGTCTTCCCCTGCGGACGATCCGATACCGAATTGCCCTGCTTCTCCATCCGCTCTTCAGTCGCGGGTGCTGGCTTCGGCGGAGAGGGCATGGATATCGTCCCTTTCGCTTGTCTTAAGCGGTCCGCAGGGGTCGCTACATAGGCCGTGTCCTGGCCCTGACGGTCCTCCAGGACCTCTTCTAGGACGACGGCGGCGATATCCTCCTGGCCACGGCGATGTTCCTCCTGGAGCTGTTGCCGCCGATGATCTACGGCAGCAACTACAGCAGACAGGACGTCCGCCGTCTGCATCTCGCCGTGGCTGGCCAGGGTGTCTATCATCCTGGCGAGGAGGAACTCCAGGGCTTCCTGCTCAACCTCGATGATCATCTGCAACAAAAATCATGATCTCAGGTTATGACCCATCGTTTCAAACGACACTGTTCTTTATTTGGATTTCGATCCACGAGGACGCCCTCGTCCTCGTCTAAGGGGAACAGTTTCTGGCTGCGCATCTAATTGCCGTGTTACTGGGGATCGGCGTCGCACGGTCGCATTCGCTTTCCGGGGACGACCACGTGGTCGTTTGGTAGCGGGGGCCCTATCTAAGGACGTACGCGACGTCTTACGCGGTTTACACCGAGTCCCTTCGCTAGGTGACTCGCTCGCATTATACTCCCTCGCAGGGGAGGCTTCGCTCGCTACAGGTGGGTCGCACTTCACCTGTTGAACCCTCGACGGTTGAGATCTCGTAGGTTGCTCCTCATCGTTTGGTTCAGCATCATCTTCGGGGACGTATCTCTTCAGATGCTCTATATGAGATACTTCTTGGCCCCCTTGATCATCTTGTATGACGTAGGTATTCATACCTTTCCTACTGATGATCAGATATGGCCCTGTGTATTTCGGAGCAAGCTTAGCCGAGATACCTTGTGCGCTGGACGAGAGTATCCGGTTGCGTTTCCACACCAGATCTCCTACCTCGAATTCCGCTGGCCTTCGTCGTGAGTTGAAGATTTCGGCTTGCCGGGCCTTACTGGCAGCCGACTGACGATTTGCGTTCTCGTGCACTCTTGGCAACTGTTTGATTTTGTCGTTCCAATCCTGCAGTCGACGGAACTCAAACTGTTGCTGGGCAAGCCGGTCTTGCTCTCGACGAGCTGTACTAGGCGCCTCGGGTTGGCGACCATAGTTCAGCATAGCCGGGCTCCATCCAGTAGAACTTTGCACCGCTGTGTTTAGTGCAAAGACTAACTCTGGCAGCTTGTCGTCCCAGTCGCTATGCTTATCCTGGATATACGACGCCACCATTGTCTTAAGGGTCCGATTGGCCCTCTCGACAGGATTGGCCTGTGCGTGGTAAGGGGGTGTCGTCGAATGATACACTCCCTTAGATTCAAGGTATTCGTCTACAAGTTTATTTTTAAACTCGGTCCCGTTGTCCGAGTGAAATACTTCCGGGGTGCCGAACCGGTTAATCACTCGTTCGTGAAGTTGGTAACTACCATCCGCCATCTTGACGCGTCCGGCGTTTGCCACAATGAGCTCCTTGCCCAATGCTGCGGCGATTTGCAGACCGCTGGGTCCCATCACGGTCGTGGAGGCTCCGGGATCGTATAAGGCTCTTATACGAAAGCCCTCAATCTCCACGAGAAGCCACCAACGACTCTCATCCTCTGGTTTATAGGATGAGGTTGGTCTGCTGGCTTCTTGGGACCGTTCCTTCTTTTGAGGCCCATTTCCGCTCCTCTCTATACCATACTCCCGGTTGGAGCGGGCCTGTCCCGAACTCACCTGGGACAGTGGGGACTCAAGCTATTGGGTCGCGGTTTTCGTCCCGGTTAACCGCTCCCTTTGGCGTTTCCCGAGCACACCGGACAGTACCTGAGGGAATATCCAATTTTCCCACAGCCCTTGCAGGTAAGAGGCTTAGTCGGATCGAAAGTTGAGCCCATTCTGTTTTTCGGCTGTTCCTTCACTTTTTCCCTCTGTGGACTATCACTCTTCTTCTCCTGCCGGTGTCCGAAACTCTTGCTCGGGCCATTAGGTCTGCCAAACCTCCTACTCTTCGGAGATCGGTTGGCGGGCGAGCCTTTCTTAGGAGAGCCAGACCTTGGGCTTCTCCTACGGGACTGTCGGGTCGTCGACGCCAATTGGGAGACGATGGGCCGCAGCGCATCCTCCAGCATCTTTGCGATGCGGTCGACGACGTCTGGCTCGCTTGGTTTGGCTGGGCTTACCTCAGCAGCCGCTACCTTAGCCTTCGGCGAACCTTTTTTCCGCTTCGGCTTATACGCCAGTTGTCCGAGTGAAATACTTCCGGGGTGCCGAACCGGTTAATCACTCGTTCGTGAAGTTGGTAACTACCATCCGCCATCTTGACCGCGTCCGGCGTTTGCCACAATGAGCTCCTTGCCCAATGCTGCGGCGATTTGCAGACCGCTGGGTCCCATCACGGTCGTGGAGGCTCCGGGATCGTATAAGGCTCTTATACGAAAGCCCTCAATCTCCACGAGAAGCCACCAACGACTCTCATCCTCTGGTTTATAGGATGAGGTTGGTCTGCTGGCTTCTTGGGACCGTTCCTTCTTTTGAGGCCCATTTCCGCTCCTCTCTATACCATACTCCCGGTTGGAGCGGGCCTGTCCCGAACTCACCTGGGACAGTGGGGACTCAAGCTATTGGGTCGCGGTTTTCGTCCCGGTTAACCGCTCCCTTTGGCGTTTCCCGAGCACACCGGACAGTACCTGAGGGAATATCCAATTTTCCCACAGCCCTTGCAGGTAAGAGGCTTAGTCGGATCGAAAGTTGAGCCCATTCTGTTTTTCGGCTGTTCCTTCACTTTTTCCCTCTGTGGACTATCACTCTTCTTCTCCTGCCGGTGTCCGAAACTCTTGCTCGGGCCATTAGGTCTGCCAAACCTCCTACTCTTCGGAGATCGGTTGGCGGGCGAGCCTTTCTTAGGAGAGCCAGACCTTGGGCTTCTCCTACGGGACTGTCGGGTCGTCGACGCCAATTGGGAGACGATGGGCCGCAGCGCATCCTCCAGCATCTTTGCGATGCGGTCGACGACGTCTGGCTCGCTTGGTTTGGCTGGGCTTACCTCAGCAGCCGCTACCTTAGCCTTCGGCGAACCTTTTTTCCGCTTCGGCTTATACGCCATCTCAGGAAGCAGAGACCCTTCCTCCGTAAGTGGTGGACGATATACTTTTTCACCTTCTATCGTCTGCTCCGCTTCCGTGGCGAGGTCCAGCATTTGCTCAATTGAGCTCACTTCCGCTCTCTTGAACAGCCGTTGAAGCTGTGGCAGCATGTTCCGATACAAATGATCGAGCTGCTGCGCTTCAGTCGGCGTAGGGACTATCTTTCGCATTATTGCGATAGAGCACGTCATATAGTCCCTAACCGGTTCATCGGGTCCTTGAGTCCGTGCGTTGGACTCGGCGATGATCCTCTGCTGGAAACGTTGGCTCATTCCGTACCAACGTTTAGCCGAAGTCACGAAATCTTGCCAGGAGTGCCACTTGTGCTTCTCGTTCTGGTACCACGTGGCGGCAGTGTCTGTCAGAAGTTCCGAGAGTGACGGCAACAACTCGTCCTCTGACAGGTTGGCCAGGATCCTGCAATCCTCGATCCTGGTCAGGAAGGCGTCGATGCTCTGGCTCTTGTCGCCAGAGAACTTGACCTGCCACTTCCTCACAATGCCGCCGACGTCTCGAGGTGTCCCATTCAACCTCGATGACGTCGAGAAGCTTGGTGTTGAAAATGTCCGATCCTTGTTTGGCGAGCTGCGCGCTTGAGGAATCCTCTGGGATTCGCGCGCATTTCCCCCCTTCCAAGCTCCATCAGGCTTAGACTGAGGGGCGCTTGCACGTTGTTGCTCGCCATTTACTTGCGCCTCACCTATCTCGCTCACATCAGGACCATAACACGTATATGTGTCCTGAAATTGCACATGGTGAGATTGGTTGGCACCGTCCAATCTCGTGCTGTGAGCGGTTTGAGTGCGCTCGGACATCAGCTTATCTACCTTTACAGTGAGGTCATTCACTTTTTTGATAAGCTGCACCAAGGTCTGGGAGAACGATCGAGGGATTTTAAAAATGTTTCCCTCTTCTGAGACCAATGACAGCCATTCTTCCTCTCGTTCGGGTTGAGGCTCTTTATTGGTCGCGGCTGACGTCGTTTCATCTAGCTCGACGTCATCGAAATCCTGCACCGTCCTGTGCAGGTTATCTTTAACCGCAGCGTTCTCCCGCAGTACCAGATACACTTCCTGATCTGGGCTAGGTTCATCAGACTCCTCGTCTTGATGTTCACCTAGCATCTGCAGCCACCTATTTCTCCGTTGGAGACGGCTGCGAACTGCTGTGGCTTCGTCTTCCTCCTGGTTAAACTCCTGGGCCGAATAATTTCCTAATAGCCACTGGTGGAGTCGCTCGGCTTTCCTATGAACCGAGCCTGCCGATTTTAGGTTCAAGGCGTCCAGGTGTAGTTCGATTTGCTCCCTGGTGAGCGTCTCGATCCATGCATCAATATGACTATCGACGTCTTTCTGCTGAGCGGCCATCTTCAGTTGTAGCGTCGTTTATACGTTTAACAGTAAGTAGCCTCGCTGGCTTGACGCACTATGTGTGTGCAAGGTTATATGCTGTCGAATATTTAGCTTTGGCGTTACTTGCCAAATGTCCAATCCGCGTAACTGGGTTTTGCTTCTACCTAAGCTAACCGCTAAAGCACAAAACCGGATGCCAAAAGTAAGTCCTGTCTTACTTTGATCAGGAAGCACCACAGAGTTTAAATTATTTTTAACAAATTTGCTAATAAATTTCACAATAAACTACTGCCTGGCTCTTACCTTGCGCTAACTTAACGGTACTATATAATAAATAATAAATAAATCAATAAATAAATAAATTAAATAATTAAAGTTACCGCGCGCTTGACCTCTTACAAAAATATAACCTATAATACAATTTGTAAAGGTCTGAGCCAGGTTATAAGCTTCCTGTTTTGTGCCAGCAAAAACCAGTTAAACCTTGCATACACTTACAAACAATTTATTTAGACCGATTAATTGCCACCAGGTTATGTCGCGCTGTGTCGCGTTCTTTCGTTCCTCTAGCTGGCGCTAGTTGCTTGGTTTGGTCCAAACTACCCAATTTCCAAGTAACGTTGGTCGGTCTATCGATTCCGTTCGAAAACCCACCAAATTCCTATTTGTGCGACCTTTTTCTAGTGGCACCACCTATGTTCGACCAGAAACCAATTTCCTGTGTCTACTACTAAGTAGTCGAGACGAGAAAAATAAAAAAAAATTTTATTTGTTATAAAAAAAAAATTTTTATTTGTTTATAACAATTCTATTTGTTAATAAACAAATCCCGTCTCGAGGGAAAACGAAAGAGTACCGAAATATACTTCACAATTTCGAAACGCGACTGCTGACCTCGTTATTGTTCGCGAGTTATCCAATTGTTAATTAACAATGTTATTAACAATTGAACAACTATATCGTGCTTGTTGATTTTTCCGATGTCCTGTATCCAAAATCCACACGTATTGGGCGCCAGTTGTAACGGGGTAGGTACTGGGGATATGTAAGGCCCACGGTTAGGCCCAATCTGTCCCAACTTACCAACCTTAAGTGTGCAGTCCCACGATGCGGCCGGGAATCCCTTTGATTCCCGTGCAATGCCGTTAACAACGTCAAACACTCCGTTTGACTTATATACCGTGTGTTGGGCCCTATGCCCAAAATTGCCAACTAGGATAAACACCGGAGAGGGCGGTATTCGTAGTATAGGAAGTTAACCGGTAAAATACTATCAACAATCGATATTATTGTTAATCGGCGAGAATGATAGTCTCGCCGAGTCAATTTATTAAATTAACAAATAAATATTAATAAATAAACAGTAAATGAACTTTAACAATTTACGGGGAGTCGTACCGATGACTACCCCCGAGGTCAGCGCGAAAAGAATCGGTTAAAATCTATTTAACAGTCGATTACGAGCAACCGATCCGGATATGATCGGCTGCTTAACCTGATGGCATACGTCACACCGTGTGACGTATGAATCACTGACGTAGAGAGCTTTTACGTAGAAGCTTACTACGTCACGCGCGCCTTCTCTCGTGAAGTGGTTCCCGCGAACCACCGACCTTTCTATCCGTGCGGGTATTGTCACGAGAGGGGGGAAAGGAGGAACGCTTCCTCACCTGAACCGTACCAGGTAAATCGGGACATGAAATATTAAGTAGACACGCGGGTCTAAGTGTGGTGCACCACTTACCGCTTGTCTATATATCGCGCCTCGGCGGGAAAAGGCTGTGCTACTGAGAGAGAGCTCGTACTCGTGTATCTCTCTCTCTCTCTCTCTCCAACGGTCGAGAAGGTTGGGCACACCGTACCTCTTTTCTCACTGCCTGTGAGAGGTGCTGCTGCACTCGTCGACGTGGAGGTTAGTGGGGAGAAGCTTCTCACACCCACACACAACGCACAACAGTCCTTTCGCTCGTTTATCCCGTAAAAACAGTATATCTCGGACACCAACACGTTGTTGTTGCCGATCGCGCGCGAACTCTCTCGATACTCTACTGCGCACGATTCTCGCGCGCGTTCCCTGCGCGCGCCGCGCTGTCGATACTCTTTTCAGTTACTCACCTGATCGGTAACTCGCTTACCGTTATAATATATATATATATATTATATATTACACCGCTGGTCTAAGTTATGTCCTAAAATACGTGAAAATTAGTGATTCTATGAGGTTTATGAGGCATAACTTGCACCAGCGGTGTTGGCCAATAATCTAACCCAAACCATTCGAAAACTCGCGAAAAATGTGAACTTTTGAGAGGTGTTAGATTAAAATCGATTGTGGCATGGTCGCCTTTTTTTTATATTCAATATGTTCGGGTGTTCTATCTCTTCGAGATTTTAAAATTAAGAATTGTAACCAGGGTAGATAAGTTCTAAAGATTAATTTAAACAAAAGTCGTTTGTAATGGTTTTTGAAAAAAATCAATAGATTTTAAAATAAGTGACTTTAAATATAGTAATTTTTCCAAAAATTTGAAAAATGTCCACTTTTCATGGTTGAATAACTCTTATGCAAATTATTTTTAAAACTTAAATTTTTTTTTGTATGTTCTGGAAGATGTTTCTAGCCTGTTCTCAAATTTTGGAGCGATTTAAAATTTTCATCGTACCACTTGACGTGAAATAGCCCATATATATATAAACATCAGTATCGGTACTTATGGTGACACTACGTGTTATCTTGGTGTTTTGAGGTTATAAAACATATGTAACGACTCAGATATAAGGGGAGAATATTAATTGATAGAATAATGCATAAAAAACCAATAACCCAAATATCCAATAACCCAAATACCTAAATACCCCTCACGGGTAAAAAAGCACACTTTGACCTTATAATATTAATGAAGGATTGAAGTTATAACCTCTGTTCGAAGTGCCGGAGGCCGGAGGCACCTCGAAAGACGTTATAGCTTCAATCCTTCATTAATATTATAACGTCAAAGCGGGGCTCACAAAGATAATTTTCCGATTTTTTGTGTGTCGGCATAAGTACGGATACATGGTTGAATTTTCGTTGGAATTATGCTGACGTCGGCATAATTACCCCAAAGTAAGCACAATTCCCATTTCCCGTAAGAATTTGTCGGCATAAGTACCGATTGATCAATTTATGTACATATATGTATGTATGTATGTGGGTGTGTGTGTGTGGGTGCGTGCGTGCGTGCGTGCGTGCGTGTGTGTGTGTGTGTGTGCGGCGGAATATTTATATAATATATATATATATATTTTAAAATTGTTTTTTCAAGAATACATAATATATGTATTTTTTCCTTGCGCAAAAAAAAAGTTGTGAACATAACTTGAAAGAATGTGTATTAGTTTACTCATTCTTGATAAAACTCATAAAATGTTTAAACGTATACTCAATAATATAATAACGGATCTAAAATGCAATGTATTGCTTTAAATACAGATGCAAAATTGTTTGAAGATTAAATAAATATTAATCAAGTATAACATACACTTTTCCAAATATCCATATGATATATACAATGAGTTAAAAATTAAATATATTAATTATTGCATTTTTAAGATAATTCTATTATAAACAGTATAGGCAAAAGAGAATTCAAATTTTAACAGTGGCAATATAAAATACGAATTATATTTGAATAGATTTTCAAAAACTATTAATTTAGGAGCATTTAATTTAAATATTTTTTAAATTAATATTTCAAAATTGTATTGATATATAAGTGAGTAGATTATGTATATTTATAGAAAACAATATTTTAAATAATCAAGTATGTATTTATTAGAAACAGAAGGTTTTTTAAGGAATGAATTTGATTATAATAATCAAGATAAATATATGGGGTCTGTAACTAAAGGAAAAAATAAATTGGATATAATTATGGATTAAAACGCAAATTTTGAAAGAGGGTGCAAATTACGAATTACGGGAGAAATGGAAGAAACAGGTTTTTATTTATATGCCACTAAAATCATATAAATAGTTCTATAAAATAAATAAAAATTAATAAAAAAATTTATTTATTTAAGAAGAAAGTTTTATTACTCTAAAACTACAAAATATTAATGCCATAGAACTTTTGGCGATGATCCTTCGTCATTAAATAAATTAATTTTAGGAACTGAAGTTCTATTTAGATCCGTTTAAAATATTCCAAAATTTTCATAAGTAGTTACTAAATACTACAATTTAGTAAGTATATGCACTTCACTATTTTTGATAAGTTAATTTTTCATTAACATTTATAATTATTAAAATATAAATTTAAGCTTTATAGGAATTCATATAGTTTAAAATTTACAGTTAACATTTAATGTCTTTATTTTTTTTATTATTGCTGATTTCATTATACTAAATTTTGGTAAAAACTTTTATTTATAAATTATAATCGTATTTAAAAAAAAATTAAATTTTTGGTATAAAACCCAATGCATTATAATAGTACCTCCAAGGTGTTGTGTGAATCTGTTTAATTTCTAAGGTGTCCATGGTAGTGAAAAAGTAATATAATTTAAAACACTATTTAAAATAAATTTATTACGAAAATCCTTTTTCGAAATTAAAAATAGGGGGTTGGCGCGCGAAGCGCGCGGGGGGCGAAGCCCCCCTAGTATTTATATATATATATATATATATATATGTATATATAAACTTCCAAATAGGGGTTTATGACGCCCGACATGTTAAATTTGGATCTTCTGTCTGCTTCCCACCACTATTAGAGGTGGGCGGGTTATGGAGCCCCGGCGTCATAACCGGAAGGTTTCTCTTCCTCGTACTAAAGTACGTATCTTCCCTCTCTGTCATGGGCACCATAAACCCCAAAATTTAAAATTATAGTTAAATATTTTATAAATGAGATATAATATATATTATAATTATTTCTATTGGTGTGACACTGTAATCTTATAGGTATAATATATTTGGAATTATTTTTATAAGTATATAATGATATTATATACTAGAAAAGTAATATTAATTTTAATCTTAATTTTTGTGGGCAGATTTACAGAAATAAATTATTATATCACTCATCCATTCACTCTGGGGTTCCTCACATTAACGAAAACGAATGTTCAAATTGAAAAATTAATGTAATTATATATTTTAAATTAGAAGTAATTCCGATTATAATTAAACGTTGGGCGTCATTTGTGATGTATCATCCCGTGCATTGCACCACGTGGAATATACTTCTACCTTGTGCAATTTTCTTGATCGTTAATATTAATAATATATGTATATTACGTTCTCCTCACTGCTGTAGCCGACTCTGATCTCGGGTTTGTAGTGTCGTCGTTGCGGGAACGACACTTAAAAGAAAAAGGGATGAGGAGACTCAACGGTTCGAAGAATAATTATAACGAAAATATATGAAAAAAACCTCTAATACATTTATTATAATTTACTCATACGGATATATATACTCATATATATTTATTACAATGATAAATTGTATTTTCCATACATTTACTCCCGACAAACAACTTTCGTATATGTTATCCCGTTTTACGGACCCGATCTTTTCGTTACACTATTTAGATACGAATATATATGTTAATTAATTATACAAGAATACATTTAATCATATTGAATGTAAAACTCAACTTAATTTACTATCAATACAAAATCCCGAAAATCTATTATCTCGCGACTTACACCAAACGGGGGAAGCACCTACTGGGTCGCAATTTGCGAGCGCGACGGTGAGCACGACGATGAGCGGGACAGCTGCGGAGACTCTCGCAACTCCCCCCATTATGTCAAGCGCGAAGCGCTTGGCCTCGCCCCCGTCACCATCATTAACGCAAGTTGCCAAGCAACCTCGCGCAACCACACCTCCTGTCCCCAATGCGGAACGATCGGGCGGCACTCAGGAAACCACTGCGATGGCGGACGCTCTTCCAGCGTAGTTTATCAGCTTTGAACGTGCTATTGTCAAGATGGTTGAGAGGGTCGAGGTTAAGGTTGACGGCGTGGACGCTAAACTAAACTCACTTAGCGCTGAGTTAGATACTCTTCGCGGACGGGTCGATACCCTCGAATCAAGTGCTGATACACGTTTTAGTGATGTGGGAGCTCGCGTCGAGCGTCTAGAAGTAAACGTGAACAAACTTTTTGATCGCGATACATCCTCGACGCCGGCAGCTTCGGACGATATCGGGGTACAAGATAACAACTCCTGTGATATTTTGTTTACAGGTCTGCCTATTGCTTCCACTTTAAATGATCTCAAAGTAATTGAAACAATCTTGATTCATATTAATCTCCCGCTGGTCGTATCACACATCGTCGATATTCGTCCATGGCTGCCGCGTGCAACCAACTCAATTAATACATCTTTATCGAGCCAAACGACGATTATTCCTTCCTCTCTCTGCGTATCTAAAGGCTTAATTTGCAAGGTTTCTTCACCGGCCATCAGAGACCTAATCGTTAAAAAAGCCTATCTCTTAAAGGGTGCTACGACTTCTAGTATTTTCGGCATAGGAGGGGAATCTTGTTTATATATCAGACCATTATGGCCGAAGACAGTCCACGCTCTCTGGATGAAATCTCTGCGCAAAGCGAAGGAAATAGGTTACTTGCGTCCGATTGTTAAAAATTGTGCTGTCTACATGCATAAAGAAAAAAAAGGTGCTATGTTCCGCATTAACTCCGAAGCTGAACTCCTCTCCCTACTACCAAATTCTCCACCGCTCATTCACATTCTTCCTTGCTTATGAAGGGCAGCTGGTCACACGTCTCTATTACACTCACAATCACACACACTTTCTTTTTCTATCATTCACATTAACGTTAACAGACTCAAGACACACTTCACATCAATTGAATCATTAATTTATCCACAAGCCTACGATGTGATTACACTCACAGAGACCTTTCTAACTGAATCGGACCTAGATCTAACCACTGCCCCGCGAGTTAAGCTTTTGAATAATTATCTCCACTACGAAAATCAAGTGAAATCACTAGGCGTCTGGCTGCTGCCCACTCTGGACTAGTCCAAGCATGTATTACCTATATCTCAGAGGGTGCCCGAGATTTTACCTTCACTACGTGTTCATAGACGGGCTTTCTCCAGGAATACCCGTAAATTTCTCGTCGAAGCCTTAATTTTACCTCCCTTTGACTACGCCTGTGCGGTCTATAACGACTTGGACCAGACCAGAAACTTAAAGCTCCAGAGGCTCCTCAATGCCTGTGTCAGATTTGTTTGGGAAAATTTGCGCAGATATGATCATGTGACGCCCTATAGATTGAAGTTAAGCTGGCTATCTGTGGAGTCGAGACGACTATTCTTCATCACCTCTTTATCATTTAGCATTTTGACGCATAATTCTCCACATTACCTATCAGATCATTTCACCAGACTTAACAGCTCAACCGATCATCGCATTTCATCTTGCCAGCCTCCTAAACCGTTGACCTACCTTCCACCTCGCACTGAATCGCTTCACAAATCATTAGTCATCACGGCCACTAAGCAGCTTTCCATCACGTCATTTGACCCATCCCACATTATCACATTCAAAACATTTGCTTTCACGCATTTTCTTCGTCTCGACTCCATAGCTTGGGAGGAAAGAGCAACTAGCGAAAATTTAGTCCGTCCACACTTAAGCGATATAAGTAACATTAGTGATGTAAGCGAATCGATCGTATTAAACAAAGAGAACGCCGAAGCATAATGCTGTTTTACCATGCGCTGTGATATCTATTATTTATTATTTTATTTTATTTTACTATTTTATATTTTTTATATTTTTATTTTTATTAAACGTCGTTATACATCGCACATTGACTCATATGTTTTTATCTCTCTACCGTTCTTATTTGCCTTTTTATTTATACTTTTATTTTTATTGTTATTTTATATTGTTAATTTTATTTGTTATTTTATTTTTATTAATATTATGTTATTCTCCACGATGTATACTTTTGTGTTTACGGGGATTCTACCCCAAAATACCTAATGAAGATTCTATCTATCTATCTCTTCTTCAACCTCTCTCCTTGACGAGGGATATAGACGTGTTGTTTATCTACGTCCGCGTATACCCGTGTGCAGTTTCCTCGATCGTGAGGTTCACCGGTGCTCTACGGGATCAATCTCTTCGCCGGGGGATCTCCGTACCCGGACAGGATCACCGCAACGTTGGCTCCCGTGGACGAGGACAGGTGTAGACGGCATCGATGGACACAGGTAGACTTCGTCTGTACGGTAGGTGGTATCGTTTCGTGTGTAGCCTTCTATATACTTTCATCTCTTTCCTTCCCTTACATTTTCCTCAAACATATATACATAAAACATAATTATTTCCCATCCTAACCTTCGATGAAAGTCGGTGACGAGAATGGCTCTGACCCATATTCTTAAACCAATGATTACCTATTCCTAACCTCAAACTTCCCTTATAAAATATATATCTTCTTATATTTCTTATATCTATTATATTTATCCTAACCTATCTTACATTCATTAATATTGTTTTACTTATGATTATCTTATTTACAAGAGATTCAGGAACCATCTACGCTTTCAGCGAACACCCAGGATCATCAGCGACGGCTACCCAAGGAATCCCCCAGAGTACGAGTGGTCATCGTTAGACCACTATTGGACCCCAGGATTCCAGTCCGTAACAATGTAATAGTACAATACATATATTAATTTCTTATTATGCTTATTTCTATCGATCATATTAATTTACATTCATAAGTTATTGTTTACCTATTACTAATATATATATTTTTGTTTCAGGTGTGCCCCGCTCTGTCAATCTCCCCCCCCTGATAATATATACATTATAATATACAAGCTTTTTTAATATTTATCGGGTGATGCGAGTCAAAATGTATTAATCTTCCGGAAAAAGTATCCTTTCTGTACCAATAGTTATTGGAAAATCGTCCGCGTTTCGTATGATTTTGAGATCTAAAGAATTAATTTTGTTGGGTTTCTCCATTTCTAAAGTACCTTGTAAATCGGCATTGTAAACGTTAAAAATACACAGAATGTGCTAAATCCGTTCAGTTTTAACAACAAGAAAACGATCATCAACGTACCCTGGCGGAAGTATTAATTGTTATATTTCGTACATTTCTGCATATTTCCGTACATTTCTAAATATTTTCGTATATTTCTGTATATTTTTATCAGTTATTAGACTTTTTTATGAAAATATTCAAAAATATACGGATATATACAGAAATGTACGAAATTGTATAAAAATATGTAACAATGTACTGAATTATGCACCAATGTACAAAAATATACAAATATAACTTTATGCATGAATAATATGAATTTTATTATTTTTGCTCTTTTAGGTAATATTATTAATTAATATTTGAAATTATTAGGAATAACGATATGAATTCTTTTCAATTTAAAAATGCTCTAAAAGAGACTACTTAAGACATTTTTTTATTTTACTTGCAAAATAAACCATTTTTATTTTATTATAATTTAAATTAATTCTCTATAACTATCTCAAAAGTAGTTGTGTATACTAGTATTGGGTCTCGAGTTTTCGAGTTCGTTGAAAGCTTTGAAAACAAGCTTAAGAATATTTTTAATTTAGAGGACACAATTTTAATCGGCAATGGCAAAGACTATATTTTTACTGAAGAAGAACAACGATTTGGCTTTGGAGAAACTTGTACAAGATATGAAAAAATTATTCATACAAAGAGAAGATATTGTACATATTCTTATGCTCGTTCATTAAAAATTAATGACTTAATCGTGAAACTACATTCTGGAAAATTTGGTATAATTGAACATATCCCCACTAGCACACAATGTTGTAGCAACGTTGTGACAACGTTGTTTCGACAACGCTACAATGTTGTTATAAAAAATGTGACAACGTTTGAGCAACGTTGAAAATGCCTTTGAAAAATATATTTCATATAAAAATAAGAAAAAAATAAAAAAAAATTTTCAAGCCCTTGCTTTCTACCAACTAAGCTATTTTGTTGTTCCTGTCATTAAATTAACTTTAGGTTATTAATTTCGGAGCATATTTTGATAGTAGTTTGTAACCAAAAGTTAATTTAATGACAGGAACAACAAAATAGCTAAGTTGTGTGTAGAGCAAGCCTCCGGATCTAAAGATCCAAAATTCAATTCCCGCGGGTTGAACATTTTTTTTTATTTTTTTTTTATTAGTTAAAATTTTGTGCATTTAAAAATGTATTTTTTCGCTTGCGCAGGACATTTTTTAAATTTGTATATGAAATACATTTTTCAAAGGCATTTCAACGTTGCTCAAACGTTGTCACAACGTTATTTCCACCTATCGCGGTAACTTACATAAATCTTAGCGAACATATCCCACGTTGTAGCAACGTTGTTCCAACCTTTCAACAACTTCTATAACAACGTTGTAACGTTGTCAAAACAACGTTGCCACAACGTTGCTACAACGTTGTGTGTTATTAGGGATATGCGTTATTTCAGTTACTAATAAAAAAGAAGTTATAATCATATACAAAATTGTCAATGTAAAAACCAATGATACTTTCTCACCATTTACTAAAATAAAGCAATGTGAAATTGACTCTTACCGTTTGCAATACTGCAAACCAGAAGATTTATCAACTCAATGTATTTTAATCGAAATTGTTGGAAAAATTACATCAGTTGTGTTCCTACAGCTTGTATTAGTAACTAAAATATAGTTATGTAAATATATTTTTTTATTTATTTAGAATAAAAAGTTAATTGGAATATTAGTCTTGTCTTATTAATTACAAACTATTCAAAAATTGTTAGCAACTGCTTTTAAATTGAAAAGTAAAAAAAAAATTTTAATTTACGGTATACTTTTATCATTGAATATTTTTCTATATCCTTGTATGTTTTTGTACATTTCCATTTATTTCTATATATTTTTAAATCTCTATGTACATTTTCGTACATCTCCGTACATTTCTGTATATTTCTGTATATTTCTGTATAAAAGTCCAATAACTGATAAAAATATACAGAAATATACAGAAATATATAGAAATATACGGAGATATACAGAAACATACAAAAACGTTCACTAATATACAAAAAAATACGGAAATATTTGCATCCTTTATAAAAAAGGAAACGTTGGCAATAAAATAAAAATAGCTCAAAGAGATCATTTCTTTTTATTTATTAACCATACAAATAACGAGCACAAATCATTTATAAGTATCTACACAATATTAAAATTTTATAAGTGAAATTGTGAATTTTTCTGTAAAAAACCCCTTATACTGTAAAAAATATTTAGTGAATGTCATTTTTTATGAGTCCATTGTGATCGCATTGATATCTACATAATATTAAAATTTTATAAGTGAAATTGTGAATTTTTCTGTAAAAAACCCCTTATACTGTAAAAAATATTTAGTGAATGTCATTTTTTATGAGTCCATTGTGATCGCATTGATACGAGGATAAATTTACCACTATTACAAATTTTTTAAAGAGTCGTTTTTTATTAGTTTTTTGGCTTGGAAGTTTCAGTAGTCCGCGTACGTACGTACGTACGTACAACTTTTTATACATACATTTTACCATTAATTATTACAATTGCACAACCGATAATTAATTTTGTTGTCAACAATTAATTGTCGTGGTGCCAGGTATAAATTGTATGTATTCAAAAATTATAATAAATATATATTATTTGTAATATTAATCACAAATTATATTTAGAAATATATTTAAAATAAGCATTTTTCTGTGAATTCCCATTTTACTGTAAATAATTATATAAATAAACAATAACTTTTTTAGACTTTATGTGTCCCTGGAATTATGACAAACAGTTCCTAGATCTTTCGGAAATTTCGGAGGAAATTCGGGATGAGTCGACTAATTACGGGGTTTCCTGGATATTTCGGGAATTTCTGAAATATTTCAGAAAGACTCCACTAATTACGGGATATCCTGGATATTTCGGGAATATCTGAGGAAACTCGTGATGACTCTACCAATAACGGGATTTCCTCGATCTTTCGGGAATTCCTGAGGTATGTTGGGATGACGCTACTAATTACGGGAATTTCTGGATATTTCGGGAATTTCTGGAAAAATTCGGGATGACTACTAATTACGGGATTTCTTGGAAATTTCGGGAATTTCTGAAATATTTCAGAAAGACTCCACTAATTATAGTATTTCCTGGGATATTTCGGGAATTTCTGAAATATTTCAGAAAGACTCCACTAATTATAGTATTTCCTGGGATATTTCGGGAATATCTGAGGAAATTCGGGATGAATCTACCAATCACGGGATTTCCTGGATATTTAGGGAATTTCTGAGGTATTTCGGGATGATTCTACCAATTACGGGATTTCCTGGATATTACGCGAAATTCAGTGGAAATTCGCGATGAATCTACCAATTACGGAATATCCTGGACCTTTCGGGAATTTTTGAGCTATTTCGGGATAACTAAACAAATTACGGGATTTCCTGGATATTTCGGGAATATCTGAGGAAATTCGTGATGACTCTACCAATAACGGGATTTCCTCGATCTTTCGGGAATTCCTGAGGTATGTTGGGATGACGCTACTAATTACGGGCATTCTGGATATTTCGGGAATTTCTGGAAAAATTCGGGATGACTACTAATTACGGGATTTCTTGGAAATTTCAGGAATTTCTGAAATATTTCAGAAAGACTCCACTAATTATAGTATGTCCTGGATATTTCGGGAATATCTGAGGAAATTCGGGATGAATCTACCAATTACGGGATTTCCTGGATATTTAGGGAATTTCTGAGGTATTTCGGGATGATTCTACCAATTACGGGATTTCCTGGATATTACGCGAAATTCAGTGGAAATTCGCGATGAATCTACCAATTACGGAATATCCTGGACCTTTCGGGAATTTTTGAGCTATTTCGGGATAACTAAACAAATTACGGGATTTCCTGGATATTTCGGAAATTTCTTAGGTATTTCTGGATAACTCTACTAATTACGGGATTTCCAGGATATTTCGGGAATTTCTGACATATTTTTGAATGTCTCCACTAATTATGGAACTTCCTGGATATTTCGGGAATTTCTGAGGAAATTAGGGATAACACCAATAATAACGGGATTTTCTTGATACTTCGGGTATTTCTGAGATATTTCGAAATGTCTTCACTAATTGTGGAATTTCCTGGATGTTTCGGGAATTTCTGATCTATTTCGGGATGACGCTGCTAATTTCGGGATTTCCTGGATATTTCGGGAATTTCTGAAGAAATTCGGGATGAGTATAATAATTACTGAATTTCCTGGATATTTCGGGAATTTCTGAAAGATTTCAGCTAGGCTCTACTAATTATGGTATTTCCTTGATATTTCGGGAATTCCTGAGGTATTTCTTGATAACACTACTAATTAAGGGATTTCCTGGACATTTCGGGAATTTCCTAGGTATTTCGAAATGTCTCAACTAATTGTGGAATTTCCTGGATATTTCGGGAGATTCTGAGGTATTTCGGGATGATTCTACCAATTACGGGTTTTCCTGGATATTACGCCAATTGCTGAGGTATTTCGGGATGACGCTACTAGTTACGGCATTTCCAGGATATTTCGGGAATTTCTGAAGAAATTCGAGATGACTACTAATTACGGGATTTCTTGGATATTTCGGGAATATCTGAGGAAATTCGTAATGATTCTACCAATTACGGGATTTCCTGGTTCTTTTGGGAATTGCTGAGACATTTCGGGATGACGCTACTAATTACGGGTTTCCTGGATCTTTCTGGTTTTTCTTAGCTATTTCAGGATGACTCTACTAATTGCGGGATGTCCTGGATATTTCGCGAATTTCTGAAATATTTGAGCAAGATTCCACTAATTATAACGGGATTTTCTGGATACTTTGGGAGTTTCTTAGGTATTTCTGGATAACTCTACTAATTACGGGATTTCCAGGATATTTCGGGAATTTCTGACATATTTTTGAATGTCTCCACTAATTATGGAACTTCCTGGATATTTCGGGAATTTCTGAGGAAATTAGGGATAACACCAATAATAACGGGATTTTCTGGATACTTCGGGAATTTCTGAGATATTTCGAAATGTCTCCACTAATTGTGGAATTTCCTGGATGTTTCGGGAATTTCTGATCTATTTCGGGATGACGCTGCTAATTTCGGGATTTCCTGGATATTTCGGGAATTTCTGAAGAAATTCGGGATGAGTATAATAATTACTGAATTTCCTGGATATTTCGGGAATTTCTGAAAGATTTCAGCTAGGCTCCACTAATTATGGTATTTCCTGGATATTTCGGGAATTCCTGAGGTATTTCTTGATAACTCTACTAATTAAGGGATTTCCTGGACATTTCGGGAATTTCCTAGGTATTTCGAAATGTCTCAACTAATTGTGGAATTTCCTGGATATTTCGGGAGTTTCTGAGGTATTTCGGGATGATTCTACCAATCACGGGTTTTCCGGGATATTACGCCAATTGCTGAGGTATTTCGGGATGACGCTAATAATTACGGCATTTCCAGGATATTTCGGGAATTTCTGAAGAAATTCGGGATGACTACTAATTACGGGATTTCTTGGATATTTCGGGAATATCTGAGGAAATTCGTAATGATTCTACCAATTACGGGATTTCCTGGTTCTTTTGGGAATTGCTGAGACATTTCGGGATGACGCTACTAATTACGGGTTTCCTGGATCTTTCTGCTTTTTCTTAGCTATTTCAGGATGACTCTACTAATTGCGGGATGTCCTGGATATTTCGCGAATTTCTGAAATATTTGAGCAAGATTCCACTAATTATAACGGGATTTTCTGGATACTTCGGGAATTTCTGAGATATTTCGAAATGTCTCCACTAATTGTGGAATTTCCTGGATGTTTCGGGAATTTCTGATCTATTTCGGGATGACGCTGCTAATTTCGGGATTTCCTGGATATTTCGGGAATTTCTGAAGAAATTCGGGATGAGTATAATAATTACTGAATTTCCTGGATATTTCGGGAATTTCTGAAAGATTTCAGCTAGGCTCCACTAATTATGGTATTTCCTGGATATTTCGGGAATTCCTGAGGTATTTCTTGATAACTCTACTAATTAAGGGATTTCCTGGACATTTCGGGAATTTCCTAGGTATTTCGAAATGTCTCAACTAATTGTGGAATTTCCTGGATATTTCGGGAATTTCTGAGGTATTTCTGGATAACTCTACCAATTACGGGATTTCCAGGATATTTCGGGAATTTCTGAAGAAATTCGGATGACTGCTAATTACGGAATTTTCTTGGATATTCGGGAATTTCTGAATATTTCAGAAAGACTCCACTAATTACGGGACTTTCTGGATATTTCGGTAATATCTAAGGAAATTCGTATGATTCTACCAATTTCGGGATTTCCTGGATCTTTCGGGAATTGCTGAGATATTTCAGATGACGCTACTAATTATGGTATTTCCTGGATATTTCGGGAATTTCTGAGGTATTTCTTGATAACTCTACTAATTAAGGGATTTCCTGGACTTTCGGGAATTTCCTAGTATTTCGAAATGTCTCAACTAATTGTGGAATTTCCTGGATATTTCGGGAATTTCTGATCTATTTCGGGATTGACGCTACTAATATCGGGATTTCCAGGATATTTCGGGAATTTCTGAAGAAATTCGGGTATGAGTATAATAATTACTGAATTCCTGGATATTTCGGGAATTTCTGAAAGATTTCAGCTAGGCTCCACTAATTATGGTATTTCCTGGATATTTCGGGAATTCCTGAGGTATTTCTTGATAACTCTACTAATTAAGGGATTTCCTGGACATTTCGGGAATTTCCTAGGTATTTCGAAATGTCTCAACTAATTGTGGAATTTCCTGGATATTTCGGGAGTTTCTGAGGTATTCGGGATGATTCTACCAATTACGGGTTTTCCGGGATATTACGCCAATTGCTGAGGTATTTCGGGATGACGCTAAGAATTACGGCATTTCCAGGATATTTCGGGAATTTCTGAAGAAATTCGGGATGACTACTAATTACGGGATTTCTTGGATATTTCGGGAATATCTGAGGAAATTCGTAATGATTCTACCAATTACGGGATTTCCTGGTTCTTTTGGGAATTGCTGAGACATTTCGGGATGACGCTACTAATTACGGGTTTCCTGGATCTTTCTGCTTTTTCTTAGCTATTTCAGGATGACTCTACTAATTGCGGGATGTCCTGGATATTTCGCGAATTTCTGAAATATTTGAGCAAGATTCCACTAATTATAACGGGATTTTCTGGATACTTCGGGAATTTCTGAAATATTTCAGAAAGACTCCACTAATTACGGGACTTTCTGGATATTTCGGGAATTTCTGATCTATTTCGGGATGACGCTGCTAATTTCGGGATTTCCTGGATATTTCGGGAATTTCTGAAGAAATTCGGGATGAGTATAATAATTACTGAATTTCCTGGATATTTCGGGAATTTCTGAAAGATTTCAGCTAGGCTCCACTAATTATGGTATTTCCTGGATATTTCGGGAATTCCTGAGGTATTTCTTGATAACTCTACTAATTAAGGGATTTCCTGGACATTTCGGGAATTTCCTAGGTATTTCGAAATGTCTCAACTAATTGTGGAATTTCCTGGATATTTCGGAATTTCTGAGGTATTTCTGGATAACTCTACCAATTACGGGATTTCCAGGATATTTCGGGAATTTCTGAAGAAATTCGGGATGACTGCTAATTACGGAATTTCTTGGATATTTCGGGAATTTCTGAAATATTTCAGAAAGACTCCACTAATTACGGGACTTTCTGGATATTTCGGTAATATCTAAGGAAATTCGTATGATTCTACCAATTTCGGGATTTCCTGGATCTTTCGGGAATTGCTGAGATATTTCAGGATGACGCTACTAATTATGGTATTTCCTGGATATTTCGGGAATTTCTGAGGTATTTCTTGATAACTCTACTAATTAAGGGATTTCCTGGACATTTCGGGAATTTCCTAGGTATTTCGAAATGTCTCAACTAATTGTGGAATTTCCTGGATATTTCGGGAATTTCTGATCTATTTCGGGATGACGCTACTAATTACGGGTTTCCTGGATCTTTCGGGAATTGCTGAGATATTTCAGGATGACGCTACTAATTACGGCATTTCCAGGATATTTCGGGAATTTCTGAAAGATTTCAGCTAGGCTCCACTAATTATGGTATTTCCTGGATATTCGGGAATTCCTGAGGTATTTCTTGATAACTCTACTAATTAAGGGATTTCCTGGACATTTCGGGAATTTCCTAGGTATTTCGAAATGTCTCAACTAATTGTGGAATTTCCTGGATATTTCGGGAGTTTCTGAGGTATTTCGGGATGATTCTACCAATTACGGGTTTTCCGGGATATTACGCCAATTGCTGAGGTATTTCGGGATGACGCTAATAATTACGGCATTTCCAGGATATTTCGGGAATTTCTGAAGAAATTCGGGATGACTACTAATTACGGGATTTCTTGGATATTTCGGGAATATCTGAGGAAATTCGTAATGATTCTACCAATTACGGGATTTCCTGGTTCTTTTGGGAATTGCTGAGACATTTCGGGATGACGCTACTAATTACGGGTTTCCTGGATCTTTCTGCTTTTTCTTAGCTATTTCAGGATGACTCTACTAATTGCGGGATGTCCTGGATATTTCGCGAATTTCTGAAATATTTGAGCAAGATTCCACTAATTATAACGGGATTTTCTGGATACTTCGGGAATTTCTGAGATATTTCGAAATGTCTCCACTAATTGTGGAATTTCCTGGATGTTTCGGGAATTTCTGATCTATTTCGGGATGACGCTGCTAATTTCGGGATTTCCTGGATATTTCGGGAATTTCTGAAGAAATTCGGGATGAGTATAATAATTACTGAATTTCCTGGATATTTCGGGAATTTCTGAAAGATTTCAGCTAGGCTCCACTAATTATGGTATTTCCTGGATATTTCGGGAATTCCTGAGGTATTTCTTGATAACTCTACTAATTAAGGGATTTCCTGGACATTTCGGGAATTTCCTAGGTATTTCGAAATGTCTCAACTAATTGTGGAATTTCCTGGATATTTCGGGAATTTCTGAGGTATTTCTGGATAACTCTACCAATTACGGGATTTCCAGGATATTTCGGGAATTTCTGAAGAAATTCGGGATGACTGCTAATTACGAATTTCTTGGATATTTCGGGAATTTCTGAAATATTTCAGAAAGACTCCACTAATTACGGGACTTTCTGGATATTTCGGTAATATCTAAGGAAATTCGTGATTTCTACCAATTTCGGGATTTCCTGGATCTTTCGGGAATTGCTGAGATATTTCAGGATGACGCTACTAATTATGGTATTTCCTGGATATTTCGGGAATTTCTGAGGTATTTCTTGATAACTCTACTAATTAAGGGATTTCCTGGACATTTCGGGAATTTCCTAGGTATTTCGAAATGTCTCAACTATTGTGGAATTTCCTGGATATTTCGGGAATTTCTGAGGTATTTCTGGATAACTCTACTAATTACGGGATTTCTAGGATATTTCGGGAATTTCTGAAGAAATTCGGGATGACTGCTAATTACGGAATTTCTTGGATATTTCGGGAATTTCTGAAATATTTCAGAAAGACTCCACTAATTACGGGACTTTCTGGATATTTCGGTAATATCTAAGGAAATTCGTGATGATTCTACCAATTTCGGGATTTCCTGGATCTTTCGGGAATTGCTGAGATATTTCAGGATGACGCTACTAATTATGGTATTTCCTGGATATTTCGGGAATTTCTGAGGTATTTCTTGATAACTCTAATAATTAAGGGATTTCCTGGACATTTCGGGAATTTCCTAGGTATTTCGAAATGTCTCAACTAATTGTGGAATTTCCTGGATATTTCGGGAATTTCTGAGGTATTTCTGGATAACTCTACTAATTACGGGATTTCTAGGATATTTCGGGAATTTCTGAAGAAATTCGGGATGACTGCTAATTACGGAATTTCTTGGATATTTCGGGAATTTTCTGAAATATTTCAGAAAGACTCCACTAATTACGGGACTTTCTGGATATTTCGGTAATATCTAAGGAAATTCGTGATGATTCTACCAATTTCGGGATTTCCTGGATCATTCGGGAATTGCTGAGATATTTCAGGATGACGCTACTAATTAGGGGATTTCCTGGATCTTTCGGGAATTTCTGAGGTATTTCTGAATAACTCTACTAATTACGGGATTTCCAGGATATTTCGGGAATTTCTGATATTTTCTGGATTTTTCGTCTGTAAAGTTCCAAAGGTCTGGTGTACATGCACTCTTTTTGTATAAACGCCAATCAAATGTTCTCTTTGTAGGTGTCTACGGACGAGTGGGTGGATGCTTTTATATATGGTGTGAATATGTGGTATGTGTTTGTGACTTTTTGTGTGCGCGTGTGTATAGTGTGTGGAGAGAGAGAAAGAGAGAGAGAGAGAGAGATATTTGCGTGACTCAATCGTAAAAATTTCTTTAATTGAAAGATGAGGAATCTTGGCACTAGTACTTTTTTCGTACAGGAACCATTATTCATTTATACATATACTGGGATACATAGACTTGGTTTGCAATAATTTTTTTATCATGGGAAAATTTATGTTAATTACTCTGGTCATTACAATGGGGAATCTTGGAAATAGAACTTTTATTTCAAGTAAAGTTATTGTTGAATTATACTTATTCTGGAATATATAGACATCGATTGTAATTATTTTTATATTGTGGGAAATTATTCATTAATCGGTCCGTTCTTTATTATGAGGAATCTTGGCACTAGTACTTTTTTCGTACAGGAACCATTATTGATTTATATATATTCTGGGATACATAGACTTGGTTTGCAATAATTTTTTTATCATGGGAAAATTTATGTTAAATACTCTGGTCATTACAATGGGGAATCTTGGAAATAGAACTTTTATTTCAAGAAAAACTATTGTTGATTACTACTTATTCTGGGATATATCGTCACCATTAGAACAAATTTTTTTATTATGGAAAATTATTCATAAATAATTCTGTTCTTTATTATGGGGAATCTTGGCTCTGGAACCTTTTTTGTTCAGGAACCATTATTGATTTATGCTTATTCTAGGATATATAGACATCATTTGAAAACATTGTTTTATTATGGGAAATTATCCATTAATTGGTCCGTTCTTTATTATGGGGAATCTTGGCACTAGAACTTTTTTTGTAGAGGAACCATTAATGATTTATACTTATTCTGGAATATATAGACATCGATTGTAATTATTTTTTTGTTATGGGAAATTATTCATTAATTTGTCTGCTCTTTATTGTGGGGAATCTTGGCACTGGAACCTTTTTTGTACAGGAACCATTATTGATGTATACTTATTCTGGGATACATAAACTTCGTTTGCAATAATTTTTTTATCATGGGAAATTTTATGTTAAATACTTTGTTCTTTATAATGGGTAATCTTGGAAATAGAACTTTTTTTGTACAGGAACCATTATTGATATATACGTGTGTGTATGTGTGTGCGTGTGCGTGTATGTGTTTGTGTATATGTATATGTGTGTGTGTATTTGTGTGTGCGCGCGCGTATTCAGTTAGTGAGTGTTTATGGGCATGCACATACGTGGGTGTGTTTATGAGTGAGTTTTAGCGGGCGAATGCAAAAAGAATGTGTGATAGAGAGTATTTGTAGGCCAGAGCGTTAGCATTGCGTGTAGATGAGTGAAAACTTGGACGATTGGTTTTGTGGGAAAGTGTATCCCTGCGTGACAAACGGGGTACAAAGGTGGGTGAGTACGTGTGTGTTATGTGTGGGGCTTTTTTATAGAGGATTTATTATTGATTTTTAATCAGATTAGCATTTTTAGACCTCGTTTTTATAATGTTTAATATGGGAAATTTGGTAGTAATTATTCAGTTCTTTTACTTTAAGATGTTTTGGCAATATTTTTTTGTAGAGCATCTATTATTGACTTTTCAGTTTTTCTGTGATTTCTTTAAAAATTTTTTTTATTATGGATAATTGTGTTGTGATTATTGAGTTTTTTATTGTTTTTTTAACTTTTTATATATAGGGTACATTATTGATTTTTTATTATCTTGGGATATTTGGACATTCTTTATTAAAATGTATTTTCTTGTTATTTGATTACAGATTTTGTCTATAATTTAAATATTAATTAAATGAGTGAATTTGACATGCCCCACAGTGTGTATTTTACGTTTTAACAATTTGTTTATTTTTATTGTAGTTATTATTCCTGTAGATATTAGTAATTAATATCTACAGGATTAATATAAGATGGTTTGTGTATGCGTGAGTACTTACGGGTGCAAATCTACATAATATTAAAATTTTATAAGTGAAATTGTGAATTTTTCTGTAAAAAACGCCTTATACTGTAAAAAATATTTAGTGAATGTCATTTTTTATGAGTCCATTGTGATCGCATTGATACGAGGATAAATTTACCACTATTACAAATTTTTTAAAGACTCGTTTTTTATTAGTTTTTTGGCTTGGAAGTTTCAGTAGTCCGCGTACGTACGTACGTACAACTTTTTATACATACATTTTACCATTAATTATTACAATTGCAAAACTGATAATTAATTTTGTTGTCAACAATTAATTGTCGTGTTGCCAGGTATAAATTGTATGTATTCAAAAATTATAATAAATATATATTATTTGTAATATTAATAACAAATTATATTTAGAAATATATCTAAAATAAGCATTTTTCTGTGAATTCCCATTTTACTGTAAATAATTATATAAATAAACAATATCTTTTTTAGACTTTATGTGTCCCTGGAATTATGACAAACAGTTCCTAGATCTTTCGGAAATTTCGGAGGAAATTCGGGATGAGTCGACTAATTACGGGGTTTCCTGGATATTTCGGGAATTTCTGAAATATTTCAGAAAGACTTCCACTAATTACGGGATATCCTGGATATTTCGGGAATATCTGATGAAACTCGTGATGACTCTACCAATAACGGGATTTCCTCGATCTTTCGGGAATTCCTGAGGTATGTTGGGATGACGCTACTAATTACGGGAATTTCTGGATATTTCGGGAATTTCTGGAAAAATTCTGGATGACTACTAATTACGGGATTTCTTGGATATTTCGGGAATTTCTGAAATATTTCAGAAAGACTCCACTAATCACGGAATTTTCTGGATATTTCGGGAATATATGAGGAAATTCGTGATGACTCTACCAATTACGGGAATTCCTGGATCTTTCGGGAATTTCTGAGGTATTTCGGGATGACGCTACTAATTACGGGTTTTCCTGGATATTTCGGGAACATCTGAGGAAATTCGTGATGACTCTACCAAATACGGGATTTCCTGGATCTTTTGGGGATTCCTGAGGTATTTCGAGATGACGCTATCAATTACGGGAAATTCTGGATATTTCGGGAATTTCTCAAATATTTCAGAAAGACTCCACTAATTACGGGATTTTTTGGATATTTCGGGAATATCTGAGGAAATTCGTGATGATTCTACCAATTACGGGATTTCCAGGATCTTTCGGGAATTGCTGAGGTATTTCGGGATGACGCTACTAATTACGGAATTTCCTGGATATTTCGGGAATTTCTGAAATATTTCAGAAAGACTCCACTAATTACGGAATTTCCTGGATATTTCGGGAATTTCTGAGGTATTTCTGGATCACTCTACTAATTACGGGATTTCCAGGATATTTCGGAAATTTCTGAGTAAATTCGGGATAACACCAATAATAACGGGATTTCTGGAAATTTCGGGAATTTCTGAAAAAATTCGGGATGACTGATAATTACGGAATTTCCTGGATCTTTCGGGAATTTCTAAGGTATTTCTGGATAACTCTACTAAATAATCTATTTCCTGGATATTTCGGGAATTTCTGAAATATTTCTGAAAGACTCCACTAATTATGGTATTTCCTGGATATTTCGGGAATATCTAAGGAAATTCGGGATGAATCTACCAATTACGGGATTTCCTGGATCTTTTGGGAATTCCGAGGTATTTCGGGATGATTCTACCTATTACGGGATTTCCTGGATAGTACGCGAATTTCTTTGGAAATTCGGGATGAATCTACTCATTACGGAATTTCCTGTATATTTCGGGAATTACTGAAATATTTCTGAGAGACTCCACTAATTACGTGATTTTCTGGATATTTCGGGAATTTCTGAGGAATTTCTGGATAACTCTACCATTTAAGGGATTTCCTGGATATTTCGGGAATTTCTGAAATATTTCAGAAAGACTTCACTAATTACGGGATTTACTGGATATTTCGAGAATTTCTGTGGTATTTTTGGATAACTCTACAAATTGAGGGATTTCCTGGATATTTGGGGAATTTCTGAGGAATTTCTGGATAACTCTACTAATTACGGGATTTCCAGGATATTTCGAGAATTTCTAAGATATTTCGAAATGACGCAGCTAATTACGGGATTTCCTTGATATTTCGGGAATATCTGACGAAATTCGTGATGACTCTACCAATTACGGGATTTTCTGGATCTTTCGGGAATTTCTGAGGAAATTCGGGATAACACCAATAATAACGGAATTTCCTGGATATTTCGTGAATTTCTGAGGTATTTCTGGATAACTCTACTAAATAAGGGATTTCCTGGATATTTCGGGAATTTCTAAAATACTACAGAAAGACTCCACTAATTACGGGATTTCCTGTATATTTCGGGAATATCTGTGGAATTTCGTGATGATTCTACCAAATACGGGATTTCCTGGATCATTCGGTTAATGCTGAGGAATTTAAAAAAAAACTCCACTAATTATGGTTTTTCCTGGATATTTTGAGAATTTCGGTGGTATTTTTGTATAACTCTACAAATTAAGGGATTTTCTGGATATTTCGGGAATTTCTGAGGTATTACTGGATAACTCTACTAAATAAGGGATTTCCTGGATATTTCGGGAATTTCTGAAATATTTCAGAAAGGCTCCACTAATTATGGGATTTCCTGGATATTTCGGGAATATCTAAGGAAATTCGGGATGAATCTACCAATTACGGGATTTTCTGGATCTTTTGGGAATTCCGAGGTATATCGGGATGATTCTACCAATTACGGGATTTCCTGGATATTACGCGAATTTCTGTGGAAATTCGGGATGAATCTACTAATTACGGAATTTCCCTTATATTTCGGGAATTTCTGAAATATTTCAGAGAGACTCCACTAATTACGGGCTTTCCTGGATATTTCGGGAATTTCTGAAATATTTCAGAAAGGCTCCACTAATTATGGTATTTCCTGGATATTTCGGGAATATCTAAGCAAATTCGGGATGAATCTACCAATTACGGGATTTCCTGGATCTTTTGGGAATTCCGAGGTATATCGGGATGATTCAACCAATTACGGGATTTCCTGGATATTACGCGAATTTCTGTGGAAATTCGGGATGAATCTACTAATTACGGAATTTCCCTTATATTTCGGGAATTTCTGAAATATTTTAGAGAGACTCCACTAATTACGGGATTTCCTGGATTTTTCGGAAATTTCTGATGTATTTCGAAATGTCTCCACTTATTGTAGTATTTCCTGGATATTTCGGAAATTTCTGATTTATTTCGGGATGACGCTACTAATTACGGGATTTCCTGGATATTTCGGGAATTTCTCAGGTATATCTGGATAACTCTACTAAATAAGGGATTTCCTGGATATTTCGGGAATTTCTGAAATATTTCAGAAAGACTCCACTAATTACGGGATTTTCTGGATATTTCGGAAATATCTGAGGAATTTCGTGACGATTCTACCAATTACGGAATTTTCTGGATCTTTCGATAATTGCTGAGGTATTTAAAAAAAAAACTACACTAATTATGGTATTTCCTGGATATTTCGAGAATTTCTGTGGTATTTTTGGATAACTCTACAAATTAAGGGATTTCCTGGATATTTGGGGAATTTCTGAGGTATTTCTGGATAACTCTACTAATTACGGGATTTCCAGGATATTTCGAGAATTTCTGAGATATTTCGAAATGACGTTACTAATTACGGGATTTCATTGATATTTCGGGAATATCTGAGGAAATTCGTGATGACTCTACCAATTACGGGATTTCCTGGATCTTTTGGGAATTCCGAGGTATATCGGGATGATTCTACCAATTACGGGATTTCCTGGATATTACGCGAATTTCTGTGGAAATTCGGGATAAATCTACTAATTACGGAATTTCCCTTATATTTCGGGAATTTCTGAGGTATATCTGGATAACTCTACTAAATAAGGGATTTCCTATATCTGAGGAAATTCGTGGTGACTCGACCAATTACGGGATTTCCTGGATCTTTCGGTAATTGCTGAGGTATAAAAAAAACTCCACTAATTATGGTATTTCCTGGATATTTCGGGAATTTCTATGGTATTTTTGGATAACTCTACAAATTAAGGGATTGCCTGGATATTTCGGGAATTTCTGAAATATTTCAGAGAGACTCCACTAATTACGGGATTTCCTGGATCTTTCGGGAATTTCTGAGGACATGCGGGATAACACCAATAATAACGGAATTTCCTGGATATTTCGGGAATTTCTGAGATATTTCTGAAAGACTCTACTAAATATGGGATTTCCTGGATATTTCGGGAATTTCTGAGGATATTCGGGATAAATCTACTAATTACGGGATTTCCTGGATCTTTTGGGAATTCCGAGGTACTTCGGGATGATTCTACCAATTACTCGATTTCTACTAGATCTACTAATTACGGAATTTCCTGGATATTTCGGGAATTTCTGAAATATTTCAGAGAGACTCCACTAATTACTGGATTTCCTGGATATTTCGGGAATTTCTGAGGAATTTGTGGATGAGTATACTAATTACGGAATTTCCTGAATCTTTCGGTAATTGCTGAGGTATTTATAAAAAAACTCCACTAATTATGGTATTTCCTGGATATTTCGGGAATTTATGTGGTATTTTTGGATACCTCTACAAATTAAGGGATTTCCTGGTTATTTCGGGAATTTCTGAGGTATTTCGAAATGTCTCCACTAATTGTGGAATTTCCAGGATATTTCGGGAATTTATGAGGTATTTCAGGATAACTCTACCTATTACGGGATCTCCTTGATATTTCGAGAATATCTGAGTAAATTTGTGATGCCTCTACCAATTACGGGATTTCCTTGATCTTTCGGGAACTTCTGGGGAAATTCGGGATAACACCAATAATAACAGAATTTGCTGGATATTTCGGGAATTTCTGAAATATTTCTGAAAGACTCCACTAATTATGGTATTTCCTGAATATTTCGGGAATATCTGAGGAAATTCGGGATGAATCTACCAATTACGGGATTTCTTGGATCTTTAGGGAATTCCGAGGTACTTCGGGATGATTCTACCAATTACGGGATTTCCTGGATATTACGCGAATTTCTGTGGAAATTCGGGATGAATCTACTAATTACGGAATTTCCTGTATATTTCGGGAATTTCTGAAATATTTTAGAGAGACTCCACTAATTACGGGATTTCCTGGATATTTCGGGAATTTCTGAGGAATTTCTGGATAACTTTACAGATTAAGGGATTTCCTGGATATTTCGAGAATTTCTGAGGTATTTCGAAATGTCTCCACTAATTGTGGTATTTCCTGGATATTTCGGGAATTTCTGAGGAAATTAGGGATAACACCAATAATAACGGGATTTTCTGGATACTTCGGGAATTTCTGAGATATTTCGAAATGTCTCCACTAATTGTGGAATTTCCTGGATGTTTCGGGAATTTCTGATCTATTTCGGGATGACGCTGCTAATTTCGGGATTTCCTGGATATTTCGGGAATTTCTGAAGAAATTCGGGATGAGTATAATAATTACTGAATTTCCTGGATATTTCGGGAATTTCTGAAAGATTTCAGCTAGGCTCCACTAATTATGGTATTTCCTGGATATTTCGGGAATTCCTGAGGTATTTCTTGATAACTCTACTAATTAAGGGATTTCCTGGACATTTCGGGAATTTCCTAGGTATTTCGAAATGTCTCAACTAATTGTGGAATTTCCTGGATATTTCGGGAATTTCTGAGGTATTTCTGGATAACTCTACTAATTACGGGATTTCCAGGATATTTCGGGAATTTCTGAAGAAATTCGGGATGACTGCTAATTACGGAATTTCTTGGATATTTCGGGAATTTCTGAAATATTTCAGAAAGACTCCACTAATTACGGGACTTCCTGGATATTTCGGTAATATCTAAGGAAATTCGTGATGATTCTACCAATTTCGGGATTTCCTGGATCATTCGGGAATTGCTGAGATATTTCAGGATGACGCTACTAATTAGGGGATTTCCTGGATCTTTCGGGAATTTCTGAGGTATTTCTGAATAACTCTACTAATTACGGGATTTCCAGGATATTTCGGGAATATCTGATAGTTTCTGGATTTTTCGACTGTAAAGTTCCAAAGGTCTGGTGTACATGCACTCTTTTTGTATAAACGCCAATCAAATGTTCTCTTTGTAGGTGTCTACGGACGAGTGGGTGGATGCTTTTATATATGGTGTGAATATGTGGTATGTGTTTGTGACTTTTTGTGTGCGCGTGTGTATAGTGTGTGGAGAGAGAGAAAGAGAGAGAGAGAGAGAGATATTTGCGTGACTCAATCGTAAAAATTTCTTTAATTGAAAGATGAGGAATCTTGGCACTAGTACTTTTTTTGTAGAGGAACCATTAATGATTTATACTTATTCTGGAATATATAGACATCGATTGTAATTATTTTTTTGTTATGGGAAATTATTCATTAATTTGTCTGCTCTTTATTGTGGGGAATCTTGGCACTGGAACCTTTTTTGTACAGGAACCATTATTGATGTATACTTATTCTGGGATACATAAACTTCGTTTGCAATAATTTTTTTATCATGGGAAATTTTATGTTAAATACTCTGTTCTTTATAATGGGTAATCTTGGAAATAGAACTTTTTTTGTACAGGAACCATTATTGATATATACGTGTGTGTATGTGTGTGCGTGTGCGTGTATGTGTTTGTGTATATGTATATGTGTGTGTGTATTTGTGTGTGCGCGCGCGTATTCAGTTAGCGAGTGTTTATGGGCATGCACATACGTGGGTGTGTTTATGAGTGAGTTTTTAGCGGGCGAATGCAAAAAGAATGTGTGATAGAGAGTATTTGTAGGCCAGAGCGTTAGCATTGCGTGTAGATGAGTGAAAACTTGGACGATTGGTTTTGTGGGAAAGTGTATCCCTGCGTGACAAACGGGGTACAAAGGTGGGTGAGTACGTGTGTGTTATGTGTGGGGCTTTTTTATAGAGGATTTATTATTGATTTTTAATCAGATTAGCATTTTTAGACCTCGTTTTTATAATGTTTAATATGGGAAATTTGGTAGTAATTATTCAGTTCTTTTACTTTAAGATGTTTTGGCAATATTTTTTTGTAGAGCATCTATTATTGACTTTTCAGTTTTTCTGTGATTTCTTTAAAAATTTTTTTTTATTATGGATAATTGTGTTGTGATTATTGAGTTTTTTATTGTTTTTTTAACTTTTTATATATAGGGTACATTATTGATTTTTTATTATCTTGGGATATTTGGACATTCTTTATTAAAATGTATTTTCTTGTTATTTGATTACAGATTTTGTCTATAATTTAAATATTAATTAAATGAGTGAATTTGACATGCCCCACAGTGTGTATTTTACGTTTTAACAATTTGTTTATTTTTATTGTAGTTATTATTCCTGTAGATATTAGTAATTAATATCTACAGGATTAATATAAGATGGTTTGTGTATGCGTGAGTACTTACGGGTGCAAATCTACATAATATTAAAATTTTATAAGTGAAATTGTGAATTTTTCTGTAAAAAACGCCTTATACTGTAAAAAATATTTAGTGAATGTCATTTTTTATAAGTCCATTGTGATCGCATTGATACGAGGATAAATTTACCACTATTACAAATTTTTTAAAGACTCGTTTTTATTAGTTTTTTGGCTTGGAAGTTTCAGTAGTCCGCGTACGTACGTACGTACAACTTTTTATACATACATTTTACCATTAATTATTACAATTGCAAAACTGATAATTAATTTTGTTGTCAACAATTAATTGTCGTGTTGCCAGGTATAAATTGTATGTATTCAAAAATTATAATAAATATATATTATTTGTAATATTAATAACAAATTATATTTAGAAATATATCTAAAATAAGCATTTTTCTGTGAATTCCCATTTTACTGTAAATAATTATATAAATAAACAATATCTTTTTTAGACTTTATGTGTCCCTGGAATTATGACAAACAGTTCCTAGATCATAAGGAAATTTCGGAGGAAATTCGGGATGAGTCGACTAATTACGGGGTTTCCTGGATATTTCGGGAATTTCTGAAATATTTCAGAAAGACTTCCACTAATTACAGGATATCCTGGATATTTCGGGAATATCTGAGGAAATTCGTGATAACTCTACTAATTACGGGATTTCCTCGATCTTTCGGGAATTCCTGAAGTATTTCGGGATGACGCTACTAATTACGGGAATTTCTGGATATTTCGGGAATTTCTGGAAAAATTCGGGATGACTACTAATTACGGGATTTCTTGGATATTTCGGGAATTTCTGAAATATTTCAGAAAGACTCCACTAATCACGGAATTTTCTGGATATTTCGGGAATATATGAGGAAATTCGTGATGACTCTACCAAATACGGGATTTCCTGGATCTTTCGGGGATTCCTGAGGTATTTCGAGATGACGCTACTAATTACGGAATTTCCTGGATATTTCGGGTATTTCTGAAATATTTCAGAAAGACTCCACTAATTACGGAATATCCTGGATATTTCGGGAATTTCTGAGGTATTTCTGGATCACTCTACTAATTACGGGATTTCCAGGATATTTCGGAAATTTCTGAGTAAATTCGGGATAACACCAATAATAACGGGATTTTCTGGAAATTTCGGGAATTTCTGCAAAAATTCGGGATGACTGATAATTACGGAATTTCCTGGATCTTTCGGGAATTTCTAAGGTATTTCTGGATACTCTACTAAATAATCTATTTCCTGGATATTTCGGGAATTTCTGAAATATTTCTGAAAGACTCCACTAATTATGGTATTTCCTGGATATTTCGGGAATATCTAAGGAAATTCGGGATGAATCTACCAATTACGGGATTTCCTGGATCTTTTGGGAATTCCGAGGTATTTCGGGATGATTCTACCTATTACGGGATTTCCTGGATAGTACGCGAATTTCTATGGAAATTCGGGATGAATCTACTCATTACGGAATTTCCTGTATATTTCGGGAATTACTGAAATATTTCTGAGAGACTCCACTAATTACGGGATTTCCTGGATATTTCGGGAATTTCTGAGGAATTTCTGGATAACTCTACCATTTAAGGGATTTCCGGATATTCGGGAATTTCTGAAATATTTCAGAAAGACTTCACTAATTACGGGATTTACTGGATATTTCGAGAATTTCTGTGGTATTTTTGGATAACTCTACAAATTGAGGGATTTCCTGGATATTTGGGGAATTTCTGAGTATTTCTGGATAACTCTACTAATTACGGGATTTCCAGGATATTCGAGAATTTCTGAGATATTTCGAATGACGCTGCTAATTACGGGATTTCCTTGATATTTCGGGAATATCTGACGAAATTCGTGATGACTCTACCAATTACGGGAAGTCCTGGATCGTTCGGGAATTTCTGAGGTATTTCGGGATGACGCTACTAATTACGGGTTTTCCTGGATATTTCGGAACATCTGGGAAATTCGTGATGACTCTACCAAATACGGGATTTCCTGGATCTTTCGGGGATTCCTGAGGTATTCGAGATGACGCTACTAATTACGGGAATTCTGGATATATACGTGTGTGTATGTGTGTGCGTGTGCGTGTATGTGTTTGTGTATATGTATATGTGTGTGTGTATTTGTGTGTGCGCGCGCGTATTCAGTTAGCGAGTGTTTATGGGCATGCACATACGTGGGTGTGTTTATGAGTGAGTTTTAGCGGGCGAATGCAAAAAGAATGTGTGATAGAGAGTATTTGTAGGCCAGAGCGTTAGCATTGCGTGTAGATGAGTGGAAACTTGGACGATTGGTTTTGTGGGAAAGTGTATCCCTGCGTGACAAACGGGGTACAAAGGTGGGTGAGTACGTGTGTGTTATGTGGGGCTTTTTTATAGAGGATTTATTATTGATTTTTAACCAGATTAGCATTTTTAGACCTCGTTTTTATAATGTTTAATATGGGAAATTTGGTAGTAATTATTCAGTTCTTTTACTTTAAGATGTTTTGGCAATATTTTTTGTAGAGCATCTATTATTGACTTTTCAGTTTTTCTGTGATTTCTTTAAAAAATTTTTTTTATTATGGATAATTGTGTTGTGATTATTGAGTTTTTTATTGTTTTTTTAACTTTTTATATAGAGGGTACATTATTGATTTTTTATTATCTTGGGATATTTGGACATTCTTTATTAAAATGTATTTTCTTGTTATTTGATTACAGATTTTGTCTATAATTTAAATATTAATTAAATGAGTGAATTTGACATGCCCCACAGTGTGTATTTTACGTTTTAACAATTTGTTTATTTTTATTGTAGTTATTATTCCTGTAGATATTAGTAATTAATATCTACAGGAATAAATATAAGATGGTTTGTGTATGCGTGAGTACTTACGGGTGCAAATCTACATAATATTAAAATTTTATAAGTGAAATTGAGAATTTTTCTGTAAAAAACCCCTTATACTGAAAAAATATTTAGTGAACGTCATTTTTTATGAGTCCATTGTGATCGCATTGATACGAGGATAAATTTACCACTATTACAAATTTTTTAAAGACTCGTTTTTTATTAGTTTTTTGGCTTGGAAGTTTCAGTAGTCCGCGTACGTACGTACGTACAACTTTTTATACATACATTTTACCATTAATTATTACAATTGCACAACTGATAATTAATTTTGTTGTCAACAATTAATTGTCGTGTTGCCAGGTATAAATTGTATGTATTCAAAAATTATAATAAATATAATTATTTGTAATATTAATAACAAATTATATTTAGAAATATATCTAAAATAAGCATTTTTCTGTGAATTCCCATTTTACTGTAAATAATTATATCAATAAACAATATCTTTTTTAGACTTTATGTGTCCCTGGAATTATGACAAACAGTTCCTAGATCTTTCGGGAATTTCGGAGGAAATTCGGGATGAGTCGACTAATTACGGGTTTCCTGGATATTTCGGGAATTTCTGAAATATTTCAGAAAGACTTCCACTAATTAGGGATATCCTGGATATTTCGGGAATATCTGAGGAAATTCGTGATAACTCTACTAATTACGGGATTTCCTCGATCTTTCGGGAATTCCTGAAGTATTTCGGGATGACGCTACTAATTACGGGAATTTTGGATATTTCGGGAATTTCTGGAAAATTCGGGATGACTACTAATACGGATTTCTGGATATTTCGGGAATTCTGAAATATTCAGAGACTCCACTAATCACGGAATTTTCTGGATATTCGGGAATATATGAGGAAATTCGTGATGACTCTACCAAATACGGGATTCCTGGATCTTTCGGGGATTCCTGAGGTATTCGAGATGACGCTATCAATTACGGGAAATTCTGGATATTTCGGGAATTTCTCAAATATTTCAGAAAGACTCCACTAATTACGGGATTTTTTGGATATTTCGGGAATATCTGAGGAAATTCGTGATGATTCTACCAATTACGGGATTTCCAGGATCTTTCGGGAATTGCTGAGGTATTTCGGGATGACGCTACTAATTACGGAATTTCCTGGATATTTCGGGAATTTCTGAAATATTTCAGAAAGACTCCACTAATTACGGAATTTCCTGGATATTTCGGGAATTCTGAGGTATTTCTGGATCACTCTACTAATTACGGGATTTCCAGGATATTTCGGAAATTTCTGAGTAAATTCGGGATAACACCAATAATAACGGGATTTTCTGGAAATTTCGGGAATTTCTGAAAAAATTCGGGATGACTGATAATTACGGAATTTCCTGGATCTTCGGGAATTTCTAAGGTATTTCTTGATAACTCTACTAAATAATCTATTTCCTGGATTTCTGGATTCGGAATTCTAGGAAATTCGGGATGAATCTACTCATTACGGATTTCCTGATATTTCGGGAATTCTGATATTTTGAGAGACTCCTAATTACGGGATTTCCTGGATATTTCGGGAATTTCTGAGGAATTTCTGGATAACTCTACCATTTAAGGGATTTCCTGGATATTTCGGGAATTTCTGAATATTTCAGAAAGACTTCACTAATTACGGGATTTACTGGATATTTCGAGAATTTCTGTGGTATTTTTGGATAACTCTACAAATTGAGGGATTTCCTGGATATTTGGGGAATTTCTGAGGTATTTCTGGATAACTCTACTAATTACGGGATTTCCAGGATATTTCGAGAATTTCTGAGATATTTCGAAATGACGCTGCTAATTACGGGATTTCCTTGATATTTCGGGATATCTGACGAAATTCGTGATGACTCTACCAATTACGGGATTTCCTGGATCTTTCGGAATTTCTGAGGTATTTCGGATAACTACTAATTACGGGTTTTCCTGGATATTTCGGAATCTGAGGAAATTCGGATACTCTACCAAATACGGGATTTCCTGGATATTTCGGAATTCTGAGGTATTTCGGATGACGCTATAATTACGGGATTCTGGATATTTCGGGAATTTCTCAAATATTCAGAAAGACTCCACTAATTACGGGATTTTTTGGATTATTCGGAATATCTGAGGAAATTCGTGATGACTACCAATTACGGGATTTCCAGGATCTTTCGGGAATTGCTGAGGTATTTCGGGATGACGCTACTAATTACGGAATTTCCTGGATATTTCGGGAATTTCTGAAATATTCAGAAAGACTCCACTAATTACGGATTTCCTGGATATTTCGGGAATTTCTGAGGTATTTCTGGATCACTCTACTAATTACGGGATTTCCAGGATATTTAGGAAATTTCTGAGTAAATTCGGGATAACACCATATCACCGGGATTTTGGAAATTTCGGGAATTTCTGAAAAAATCGGGATGACTGATAATTACGGAATTTCCTGGATCTTTCGGGAATTCTAAGGTATTCGGATAACTCTACTAAATAATCTATTTCCTGGATATTTCGGGAATTTCTGAAATATTTCTGAAAGACTCCACTAATTATGGTATTTCCTGGATATTTCGGGAATATCTAAGGAAATTCGGGATGAATCTACCAATTACGGGATTTCCTGGATCTTTTGGGAATTCCGAGGTATTTCGGGATGATTCTACCTATTACGGGATTTCCTGGATAGTACGCGAATTTCTATGGAAATTCGGGATGAATCTACTCATTACGGAATTTCCTGATATTTCGGGAATTACTGAAATATTTCTGAGAGACTCCACTAATTACGGGATTTCCTGGATATTTCGGGAATTTCTGAGGATTTCTGGATAACTCTACCATTTAAGGGATTCCTGGATATTTCGGGAATTTCTGAAATATTTCAGAAAGACTTCACTAATTACGGGATTTACTGGATATTTCGAGAATTTCTGTGGTATTTTTGGATAACTCTACAAATTGAGGGATTTCCTGGATATTTGGGGAATTTCTGAGTATTTCTGGATAACTCTACTAATTACGGGATTTCCAGGATATTTCGAGAATTTCTGAGATATTTCGAAATGACGCTGCTAATTACGGGATTTCCTTGATATTCGGGAATATCTGACGAAATTCGTGATGACCTCTACCAATTACGGGAATTCCTGGATCTTTCGGGAATTTCTGAGGTATTTCGGATGACGCTACTAATTACGGGTTTTCCTGGATATTTCGGAACATCTGAGGAAATTCGTGATGACTCTACCAAATACGGATTTCCTGGATCTTTCGGGGATTCCTGAGGTATTCGAGATGATGCTATCAATTACGGGAAATTCTGGATATTTCGGGAATTTCTCAAATATTTCAGAAAGACTCACTAATTACGGGATTTTTTGGATATTTCGGGAATATCTGAGGAAATTCGTGATGATTCTACCAATTACGGGATTTCCAGGATCTTTCGGGAATTGCTGAGGTAT
Source organism: Theocolax elegans (assembly GCA_026168455.1). Classification (NCBI taxonomy): domain Eukaryota; kingdom Metazoa; phylum Arthropoda; class Insecta; order Hymenoptera; family Cerocephalidae; genus Theocolax; species Theocolax elegans. Next base: position 38,746,575 of record CM047428.1, read on the forward strand.
TTCGGGATGACGCTACTAATTACGGAATTTCCTGGATATTTCGGGAATTTCTGAAATATTTCAGAAAGACTCCACTAATTACGGAATTTCCTGGATATTTCGGGAATTTCTGAGGTATTCTGGATCACTCTACTAATTACGGAATTTCCAGGATATTTAGGAAATTTCTGAGTAAATCGGGATAACCCAATATCAACGGGATTTTCTGGAAATTTCGTTCGGGAATTTCTGAAAAAATTCGGGATGACTGATAATTACGCAATTTCCTGGATCTTTCGGGAATTTCTAAGGTATTTCTGGATAACTCTACTAAATAATCTATTTCCTGATTTCGGGAATTTCTGAAATATTTTGAAAGACTCCACTAATTATGGTATTTCCTGGATATTTCGGGAATATCTAAGGAAATTCGGGATGAATCTACCAATTATGGATTTCCTGGATCTTTTGGGAATTCCGAGTATTTCGGGATGATTCTACCTATTACGGGATTTCCTGGATAGTACGCGAATTTATGTGGAAATTCGGGATGAATCTACTCATTACGGGATTTCCTGGATATTTCGGGAATTTCTGAGGATTTCTGGATAACTCTACCATTTAAGGATTTCCTGGATATTTCGGGAATTTCTGAAATATTTCAGAAAGACTTCACTAATTACGGATTTACTGGATATTTCGAGAATTTCTGTGGTATTTTGTGGATAACTCTACCAATTGAGGATTTCCTGGATATTTGGGGAATTTCTGAGGTATTTCTGGATAACTCTACTAATTACGGGATTTCCAGGATATTTCGAGAATTTCTGAGATATTTCGAAATGACGCTGCTAATTACGGATTTCCTTGATATTTCGGGAATATCTGACGAAATTCGTGATGACTCTACCAATTACGGGATTTCCTGGATCTTCGGGAATTTCTGAGGTATATCGGTATGACGCTACTAATTACGGGATTTCGTGGATATTTCGGGAATATCTGAGGAAATTCGTGATGACTCTACCAATTACGGGATTTCCTGGATCTTTCGGTAATACCTGAGGTATTTCGGGATGATTCTACCAATTACGGGATTCCTGGATATTTCGGGAATTTCTGAAATATTTCAGAAAGACTCCACTAATTACGGGATTTTTTGGATATTTCGGGAATATCTGAGGAAATTCGTGATGATTCTACCAATTACGGGATTTCCAGGATCTTTCGGGAATTGCTGAGGTATTTCGGGATGACGCTACTAATTACGGAATTTCCTGGATATTTCGGGAATTTCTGAAATATTTCAGAAAGACTCCACTAATTACGGAATTTCCTGGATATTTCGGGAATTTCTGAGGTATTTCTGGATCACTCTACTAATTACGGGATTTCCAGGATATTTAGGAAATTTCTGAGTAAATTCGGGATAACACCAATATCAACGGGATTTTCTGGAAATTTCGGGAATTTCTGAAAAAATTCGGGATGACTGATAATTACGGAATTTCCTGGATCTTTCGGGAATTTCTAAGGTATTTCTGGATAACTCTACTAAATAATCTATTTCCTGGATTTCGGGAATTTCTGAAATATTTCTGAAAGACTCCACTAATTATGGTATTTCCTGGATATTTCGGGAATATCTAAGGAAATTCGGGATGAATCTACCAATTATGGGATTTCCTGGATCTTTTGGGAATTCCGAGGTATTTCGGGATGATTCTACCTATTACGGGATTTCCTGGATAGTACGCGAATTTATGTGGAAATTCGGGATGAATCTACTCATTACGGGATTTCCTGGATATTTCGGGAATTTCTGAGGAATTTCTGGATAACTCTACCATTTAAGGGATTTCCTGGATATTTCGGGAATTTCTGAAATATTTCAGAAAGACTTCACTAATTACGGATTTACTGGATATTTCGAGAATTTCTGTGGTATTTTTGGATAACTCTACAAATTGAGGGATTTCCTGGATATTTGGGGAATTTCTGAGGTATTTCTGGATAACTCTACTAATTACGGGATTTCCAGGATATTTCGAGAATTTCTGAGATATTTCGAAATGACGCTGCTAATTACGGGATTTCCTTGATATTTTGGGAATATCTGACGAAATTCGTGATGACTCTACCAATTACGGGATTTCCTGGATCTTTCGGGAATTTCTGAGGAAATTCGGGATAACACCAATAATAACGGAATTTCCTGGATATTTCGTGAATTTCTGAGGTATTTCTGGATAACTCTACTAAATAAGGGATTTCCTTGATATTTCGGGAATATCTGACGAAATTCGTGATGACTCTACCAATTACGGGATTTCCTGGATCTTTCGGGAATTTCTGAGGAAATTCGGGATAACACCAATAATAACGGAATTTCCTGGATATTTCGGGAATATCTGAGGAATTTCGTGACGATTTTACCAATTACAAGATTTCCTGGATCTTTCGGTAATTGCTGAGGTTTTTAAAAAAAACTCCCCTAATTATGGTATTTCCTGGATATTTCGAGAATTTCTGTGGTATTTTTGGATAACTCTACAAATTAAGGGATTTCCTGGATATTTGGGGAATTTCTGAGGTATTTCTGGATAACTCTACTAATTACGGGATTTCCAGGATATTTCGAGAATTTCTGAGATATTTCGAAATGACGCTACTAATTACGGGATTTCCTTGATATTTCGGGAATATCTGACGAAATTCGTGATGACTACCAATTACGGGATTTCCTGGATCTTTCGGGAATTTCTGAGGAAATTCGGGATAATACCAATAATAACGGAATTTACTGGATATTTCGTGAATTTCTGAGGTATCTCTGGATAACTCTACTAAATAAGGGATTTCCTGGATATATCGGGAATTTCTAAAATACTACAGAAAGACTCCACTAATTACGGGATTTCCTGGATATTTCGGAATATCTGAGGAATTTCGTGATGATTCTACCAATTACGGGATTTCCTGGATCATTCGGTTATGCTGAGGAATTTAAAAAAAACTCCACTAATTATGGTTTTTCCTGGATATTTTGAGAATTTCTGTGGTATTTTGTATAACTCTACAAATTAAGGGATTTTCTGGATATTTCGGGAATTTCTGAGGTATTACTGGATAACTCTACTAAATAAGGGATTTCCTGGATATTTCGGGAATTTCTGAAATATTTCAGAAAGGCTCCACTAATTATGGGATTTCCTGGATATTTCGGGAATATCTAAGGAAATTCGGGATGAATCTACCAATTACGGGATTTCTGGATCTTTTGGGAATTCCGAGGTATATCGGGATGATTCTACCAATTACGGGATTTCCTGGATATTACGCGAATTTCTGTGGAAATTCGGGATGAATCTACTAATTACGGAATTTCCCTTATATTTCGGGAATTTCTGAAATATTTCAGAGAGACTCCACTAATTACGGGCTTTCCTGGATATTTCGGGAATTTCTGAAATATTTCAGAAAGGCTCCACTAATTATGGTATTTCCTGGATATTTCGGGAATATCTAAGGAAATTCGGGATGAATCTACCAATTACGGGATTTCCTGGATCTTTTGGGAATTCCGAGGTATATCGGGATGATTCAACCAATTACGGGATTTCCTGGATATTACGCGAATTTCTGTGGAAATTCGGGATGAATCTACTAATTACGGAATTTCCCTTATATTTCGGGAATTTCTGAAATATTTCAGAGAGACTCCACTAATTACGGGATTTCCTGGATATTTCGGAATTTCTGAAATATTTCAGAAAGGCTCCACTAATTATGGTATTTCCTGGATATTTCGGGAATTTCTGAGGTATTTCTGGATAACTCTACTAATTACGGGATTTCCTGGATATTTCGGGAATTTCTGAGGTATATCTGGATAACTCTACTAAATAAGGGATTTCCTGGATATTTCGGGAATTTCTGAAATATTTCAGAAAGGCTCCACTAATTATGGGATTTCCTGGATATTTCGGAATATCTGAGGAATTTCGTGACGATTTTACCAATTACAAGATTTCCTGGATCTTTCGGTAATTGCTGAGGTATTTATAAAAAAAACTCCACTAATTATGGTATTTCCTGGATATTTCGAGAATTTCTGTGGTATTTTTGGATAACTCTACAAATTAAGGGATTTCCTGGATATTTGGGGAATTTCTGAGGTATTTCTGGATAACTCTACTAATTACGGGATTTCCAGGATATTTCGAGAATTTCTGAGATATTTCGAAATGACGCTACTAATTACGGATTTCCTTGATATTTCGGGAATATCTGACGAAATTCGTGATGACTACCAATTACGGGATTTCCTGGATCTTTCGGGAATTTCTGAGGAAATTCGGGATAATACCAATATAACGGAATTTACTGGATATTTCGTGAATTTCTGAGGTATCTCTGGATAACTCTACTAATAAGGGATTTCCTGGATATATCGGGAATTTCTAAAATACTACAGAAAGACTCCACTAATTACGGGATTCCTGGATATTTCGGGAATATCTGAGGAATTTCGTGATGATTCTACCAAATACGGGATTTCCTGATCATTCGGTTATTGCTGAGGAATTTAAAAAAAACTCCACTAATTATGGTTTTTCCTGATATTTTGAGAATTTCTGTGGTATTTTGTATAACTCTACAAATTAAGGGATTTTCTGGATATTTCGGGAATTTCTGAGGTATTACTGGATAACTCTACTAAATAAGGGATTTCCTGGATATTTCGGGAATTTCTGAAATATTTCAGAAAGGCTCCACTAATTATGGGATTTCCTGGATATTTCGGGAATATCTAAGGAAATTCGGGATGAATCTACCAATTACGGGATTTCCTGGATCTTTTGGGAATTCCGAGGTATATCGGGATGATTCTACCAATTACGGGATTTCCTGGATATTACGCGAATTTCCGTGGAAATTCGGGATGAATCTACTAATTACGGAATTTCCCTTATATTTCGGGAATTTCTGAAATATTTCAGAGAGACTCCACTAATTACGGGCTTTCCTGGATATTTCGGGAATTTCTGAAATATTCAGAAAGGCTCCACTAATTATGGTATTTCCTGGATATTTCGGGAATATCTAAGGAAATTCGGGATGAATCTACCAATTACGGGATTTCCTGGATCTTTTGGGAATTCCGAGGTATATCGGGATGATTCAACCAATTACGGGATTTCCTGGATATTACGCGAATTTCTGTCGAAATTCGGGATGAGTATACTAATTACGGAATTTCCCTTATATTTCGGGAACTTCTGAGGTATATCTGGATAACTCTACTAAATAAGGGATTTCCTATATCTGAGGAAATTCGTGGTGACTCGACCAATTACGGGATTTCCTGGATCTTTCGGTAATTGCTGAGGTATAAAAAAAACTCCACTAATTATGGTATTTCCTGGATATTTCGGGAATTTCTGTGGTATTTTTGGATAACTCTCAAATTAAGGGATTTCCTGGATATTCGGGAATTTCTGAAATATTTCAGAGAGACCACTAATTACGGGATTTCCTGGATCTTTCGGGAATTTCTGAGGACATGCGGGATAACACCAATAATAACGGAATTTCCTGGATATTTCGGGAATTTCTGAGATGTTTCTGAAAGACTCTACTAAATATGGGATTTCCTGGATATTTCGGGAATTTCTGAGGATATTCGGGATAAATCTACCAATTACGGGATTTCCTGGATCTTTTGGGAATTCCGAGGTACTTCGGGATGATTCTACCAATTACTCGATTTCTACTAGATCTACTAATTACGGAATTTCCTGGATCTTTTGGTAATTGCTGAGGTATTTATAAAAAAACTCCACTAATTATGGTATTTTCTGGATATTACGGGAATTTATGTGGTATTTTTGGATAACTCTACAAATTAAGGGATTTCCTGTTTATTTCGGGAATTTCTGAGGTATTTCGAAATGTCTCCACTAATTGTGGAATTTCCAGGATATTTCGGGAATTTATGAGGTATTTCAGGATAACTCTACTAATTACGGGATCTCCTTGATGTTTCGAGAATATCTGAGTAAATTTGTGATGCCTTACCAATTACGGGATTTCCTGGATCTTTCGGGAATTCTGGGTAAATTCGGGATAACACCAATAATAACAGAATTTGCTGGATATTTCGGGAATTTCTGAGATATTTCTGGATAACTCTACTAAATAAGAGATTTCCTGAATATTTCGGGAAATCTGAGGAAATTCGGGATGAATCTACCAATTGCGGGATTTCCTGGATCTTTAGGGAATTCCGAGGTACTTCGGGATGATTCTACCAATTACGGGATTTCCTGGATATTACGCGAATTCTATGGAAATTCGGGATGAATCTACTAATTACGGAATTTCCTGTATATTTCGGGAATTTCTGAAATATTTCAGAGAGACTCCACTAATTACGTGATTTCCTGGATATTTCGGGAATTTCTGAGGAATTTCTGGATAACTTTACAGATTAAGGGATTTCCTGGATATTTCGAGAATTTCTGAGGTATTTCGAAATGTCTCCACTAATTGTGGTATTTCCTGGATATTTCAGAAATTTCTGATTTATTTCGGGATGACGCTACGAATTACGGGATTTCCTGGATATTTCGAGAATTTCTGAGTAAATTTGTGATGCCTCTACCAATTACGGGATTTCCTGGATCTTTCGGGAATTTCTGGGTAAATTCGGGATAACACCAATAATAACAGAATTTGCTGGATATTTCGGGAATTTCTGAGATATTTCTGGATAACTCTACTAAATAAGAGATTTCCTGAATATTTCGGGAAATCTGAGGAAATTCGGGATGAATCTACCAATTGCGGGATTTCCTGGATCTTTAGGGAATTCCGAGGTACTTCGGATGATTCTACCAATTACGGGATTTCCTGGATATTACGCGAATTTCTATGGAAATTCGGGATGAATCTACTAATTACGGAATTTCCTGTATATTTCGGGAATTTCTGAAATATTTCAGAGAGACTCCACTAATTACGTGATTTCCTGGATATTTCGGGAATTTCTGAGGAATTTCTGGATAACTTTACAGATTAAGGGATTTCCTGGATATTCGGGAATTTCTGAGGTATTTCGAAATGTCTCCACTAATTGTGGTATTTCCTGGATATTTCAGAAATTTCTGATTTATTTCGGGATGACGCTACGAATTACGGGATTTCCTGGATATTTCGAGAATTTCTGAGGTATTTCGAAAAGTCTCCACTAATTGTGGTATTTCCTGGATATTTCGGGAATTTCTGATTTATTTCGTGATGACGCTACTAATTACGGGATTTCCTGGATATTTCGGGAATTTCTGAGGTATTGCGTAATGTCTCCACTAATTGTGGTATTTCCTGCATATTTCGGAAATTTCTGATTAGTTCGGGGTGACGCTACTAATTACGGGATTTCCTGGATATTTCGGGAATTTCTGTGACATTTTTGGATAACTCTACAAATTAAGGGATTTCCTGGATATTTGGGGAATTTCTGAGGTATTTCTGGATAACTCTACTAATTACGTGATTTCCAGTGTATTTCGGGAATTTCTGAGATATTTCCGAATGACGCTACTAATTACGGGATTTCCTTGATATTTCGGGAATATCTGAGGAAATTCGTGATGACTCTACCAATTACGGGATTTCCTGGATCTTTCGGGAATTTCTGAGGAAATTCGGGATAACACCAATAATAACGGAATTTCCTGGATATTTCGGGAATTTCTGAGATATTTCTGTAAGACTCTACTAAATAAGGGATTTCCTGGATATTTCGGGAATTTCTGAGGATATTCGGGATAAATCTACCAATTACGGGATTTCTTGGATCTTTTGGGAATTCCGAGGTACTTCGGGATGATTCTACCAATTACTCGATTTCTACTAGATCTACTAATTACGGAATTTCCTGGATATTTCGGGAATTTCTGAAATATTTCAGAGAGACTCCACTAATTACTGGATTTCCTGGATATTTCGGGAATTTCTGAGGAATTTGTGGATGAGTATACTAATTACGGAATTTCCTGGATCTTTCGGTAATTGCTGAGGTATTTATAAAAAAACTCCACTAATTATGGTATTTCCTGGATATTTCGGGAATTTATGTGGTATTTTTGGATAACTCTACAAATTAAGGGATTTCCTGTTTATTTCGGGAATTTCTGAGGTATTTCGAAATGTCTCCACTAATTGTGGAATTTCCAGGATATTTCGGGAATTTATGAGGTATTTCAGGATAACTCTACTAATTACGGGATCTCCTTGATGTTTCGAGAATATCTGAGTAAATTTGTGATGCCTCTACCAATTACGGGTTTTCCTGGATCTTTCGGGAATTTCTGGGTAAATTCGGGATAACACCAATATAACAGAATTTGCTGGATATTTCGGGAATTTCTGAGATATTTCTGGATAACTCTACTAAATAAGAGATTTCCTGAATATTTCGGGAAATCTGAGGAAATTCGGGATGAATCTACCAATTGCGGGATTTCCTGGATCTTTAGGGAATTCCGAGGTACTTCGGGATGATTCTACCAATTACGGGATTTCCTGGATATTACGCGAATTTCTATGGAAATTCGGGATGAATCTACTAATTACGGAATTTCCTGTATATTTCGGGAATTTCTGAAATATTTCAGAGAGACTCCACTAATTACGTGATTTCCTGGATATTTCGGGAATTTCTGAGGAATTTCTGGATAACTTTACAGATTAAGGGATTTCCTGGATATTTCGAGAATTTCTGAGGTATTTCGAAATGTCTCCACTAATTGTGGTATTTCCTGGATATTTCAGAAATTTCTGATTTATTTCGGGATGACGCTACGAATTACGGGATTTCCTGGATATTTCGAGAATTTCTGAGGTATTTCGAAAAGTCTCCACTAATTGTGGTATTTCCTGGATATTTCGGGAATTTCTGATTTATTTCGTGATGACGCTACTAATTACGGGATTTCCTGGATATTTCGGGAATTTCTGAGGTATTGCGTAATGTCTCCACTAATTGTGGTATTTCCTGCATATTTCGGAAATTTCTGATTAGTTCGGGGTGACGCTACTAATTACGGGATTTCCTGGATATTTCGGGAATTTCTGTGACATTTTTGGATAACTCTACAAATTAAGGGATTTCCTGGATATTTGGGGAATTTCTGAGGTATTTCTGGATAACTCTACTAATTACGTGATTTCCAGTGTATTTCGGGAATTTCTGAGATATTTCCGAATGACGCTACTAATTACGGGATTTCCTTGATATTTCGGGAATATCTGAGGAAATTCGTGATGACTCTACCAATTACGGGATTTCCTGGATCTTTCGGGAATTTCTGAGGAAATTCGGGATAACACCAATAATAACGGAATTTCCTGGATATTTCGGGAATTTCTGAGATATTTCTGTAAGACTCTACTAAATAAGGGATTTCCTGGATATTTCGGGAATTTCTGAGGATATTCGGGATAAATCTACCAATTACGGGATTTCTTGGATCTTTTGGGAATTCCGAGGTACTTCGGGATGATTCTACCAATTACTCGATTTCTACTAGATCTACTAATTACGGAATTTCCTGGATATTTCGGGAATTTCTGAAATATTTCAGAGAGACTCCACTAATTACTGGATTTCCTGGATATTTCGGGAATTTCTGAGGAATTTGTGGATGAGTATACTAATTACGGAATTTCCTGGATCTTTCGGTAATTGCTGAGGTATTTATAAAAAAACTCCACTAATTATGGTATTTCCTGGATATTTCGGGAATTTATGTGGTATTTTTGGATAACTCTACAAATTAAGGGATTTCCTGGTTATTTCGGGAATTTCTGAGGTATTTCGAAATGTCTCCACTAATTGTGGAATTTCCAGGATATTTCGGGTATTTATGAGATATTTCAGGATAACTCTACTAATTAAGGGATCTCCTTGATATTTCGAGAATATCTGAGTAAATTTGTGATGCCTCTACCAATTACGGGATTTCCTTGATCTTTCGGGAACTTCTGGGGAAATTCGGGATAACACCAATAATAACAGAATTTGGTGGATATTTTGGGAATTTCTGAAATATTTCTGAAAGACTCCACTAATTATGGTATTTCCTGAATATTTCGGGAATATCTGAGGAAATTCGGGATGAATCTACCAATTACGGGATTTCGTGGATCTTTAGGGAATTCCGAGGTACTTCGGGATGATTCTACCAATTACGGGATTTCCTGGATATTACGCGAATTTCTGTGGAAATTCGGGATGAATCTACTAATTACGGAATTTCCTGTATATTTCGGGAATTTCTGAAATATTTCAGAGAGACTCCACTAATTACGGGATTTCCTGGATATTTCGGGAATTTCTGAGGAATTTCTGGATAACTTTACAGATTAAGGGATTTCCTGGATATTTCGAGAATTTCTGAGGTATTTCGAAATGTCTCCACTAATTGTGGTATTTCCTGGATATTTCAGAAATTTCTGATTTATTTCGGGATGACGCTACTAATTACGGGATTTCCTGGATATTTCGAGAATTTCTGAGGTATTTCGAAAAGTCTCCACTAATTGTGGTATTTCCTGGATATTTCGGGAATTTCTGATTTATTTCGGGATGGTACGCTACTAATTACGGGATTTCCTGTATATTTCGGGAATTTCTGAGGTATTGCGTAATGTCTCCACTAATTGTGATATTTCCTGGATATTTCGGAAATTTCTGATTAGTTCGGGATGACGCTACTAATTACGGGATTTCCTGGATATTTCGGGAATTTCTGTGGTATTTTTGGATAACTCTATAAATTAAGGGATTTCCTGGATATTTGGGGAATTTCTGAGGTATTTCTGGATAACTCTACTAATTACGTGATTTCCAGTATATTTCGGGAATTTCTGAGATATTTCCGAGTGACGCTACTAATTACGGGATTTCCTTGATATTTCGGGAATATCTGAGGAAATTCGTGATGTCTCTACCAATTACGGGATTTCCTGGATCTTTCGGGAATTTCTGAGGAAATTCGGGATAACACCAATAATAACGGAATTTCCTGGATATTTCGGGAATTTCTGAGGTATTTCTGGTTAACTCTACTAAATAAGGGATTTCCTGGATATTTCGGGAATTTCTGAAATATTTCAGAAAGACTCCACTAATTATGGTATTTCCTGGATATTTCGGGAATATCTGAGGAAATTCGGGATGAATCTACCAATTACGGGATTTCCTGGATCTTTTGGGAATTCCGAGGTATTTCGGGATGATTCTACCAATTACGGGATTTCCTGGATATTACGCGAATTTCTGTGGAAATTCGGGATGAATCTTCTAATTACGGAATTTCCTGTATAATTCGGGAATTTTTGAAATATTTCAGAAAGGCTCGACTAATTACGGGATTTCCTGGATATCTCGGGAATTTCTGAGGAATTTCTGGATAACTCTACAAATTAAGGGATTTCCTGGATATTTCGAGAATTTTTGAGGTATTTCGAAATGTCTCCACTAATTGTGGTATTTCCTGGATATTTTAGAAATTTCTGATTTATTTCGTGATGACGCTACTAATTACGGGATTTCCTGGATATTTTGGGAATTTCTGAGGAAATTCGGGATGAGTATACTAATTACGGAATTTCCTGGATCTTTCGGTAATTGCTGAGGTATTTCAAAAAAACTCCACTAATTATGGTATTTCCTGGATATTTCGGGAATTTATGTGGTATTTTTGGATAACTCTACAAATTAAGGGATTTCCTGGTTATTTCGGGAATTTCTGAGGTATTTCGAAATGTCTCCACTAATTGTGGAATTTCCAGGATATTTTCGGAATTTATGAGGTATTTCGGGATGACGCTACAAGTTACGGGATTTTCTAGAAATTTTGGGAATTGCTGAAATATTTCAGAAAGACTCCACTAATTACGGGATTTCCTGGATATTTTTTATTTTAATACCTTGTTTTAATATATTAATATTTTTGTCTTCAATATAATTTTTGTTGACAATTTCTTGTTTTTCTTTTCTGTCAATACTTATTTTTACAGTATCTTTGTTTTTAATTCTTCTTTATAATTTTGAGATTCTTCTATTACATTTTCTTTCGATATTGTATTTTTTTCAATATTGTGTCCGAAACCTTGTTTTAATCGCGAGCCAAGCGAGCGTTTTTGGCTAGTTAATAATTAATGCTTTATAATTTTTTAAACCGTAAGTTGTATTTCTTTTATTTTCCTTTGGGTTTACCGAGTCATGAAATAGAACTAATTTTCGTTTCCCGACTCCATAGAATGGACATCGATCAGTGAATCGAAAAACATGTTCAAAGTATTTTCATTCCCATTATCACCATCTATTTTACTAGTATAATTTGGTTTTATGATTTGTTTTCTTTTAATTTTTTTGTAATGGCATGGTATTTACTTGTGGAGTACTGCTCCTTTGCCATTTTCGCTTCAATTATAATAATTATCTTTAGAAAAGTTTCGGTTGAATGGTTTAGATGGATTTGTTTTATTTTCATTTAATTGAGTCTTTTTTTTTAGCTCATCGTCATTTGGTAATTTTTTATCGTTTTGATTTTCAATTTTTTCGTCTATACTTTTATTTTGCCTATCATTATTTTGTGGCCCATTGAAATCCGATAATATTTTAAACAATGTATTGAAATTTTTATTAGGTTGACTTAATATTGCATATTTAATTTCTTTTTCAAATTGTTCACTAATTTTATCTACTAATTCGGATTTCGTGCATTCGAGATTTATTTCTTTTGATAATCCTAAAATATTAGCCGCGTATTTTAGTCTTGATTGTCTACCTGAATGATACTGGCCAGATTCGACTTTTCTACGTGCTTACGTTTGAATAGACTTATTCCAGTAACGTTCTATGAATTTATATAAACAATTCTCATAATTTTGAATTTCACCGTCTTGTAAATACCACCAATCCTTTGCTTTATCAGAAAGTGACTGTGACATGATGCATGTCATTTCATCATTAGTGTTAGCGGTATTTGCTAAATGTTTACTTAACCCATTTCTTCCTAACCGGACATTTTATAGTCAATTGGTTTTTGCCTAGAAAATTGTCGAAAAAAAAACAAAAATAATAATCAGAAGCACTTTTCTGAACTAAACAAATGATATATTATTGTTGAAACATTTGATGTATGCGAATTTTCCCGAAAAATTTTCCAAGATGACGTCTGTAACATCAAGATATAATCGGAAACTTCTTATCTTTTTAAAAATTTTTCTAATTAATACTAAATTTTGAATACTTAGGTTTTCGAGGTCGCTGATAACGAATCTGAAATCAGATTTGAAAAAATCAACATGGTGAATTCAAAATAACCGAAATTTTCAAACATCAACCGAATTACATTCAATTTTGAATATTTACTTTTGAAATAATGATGAAAGAAATTATTCTTTTTTTTCAATGTAGTAAGGGTCAAAACAACTGGAACATATACACTGCTCATACTCATTACAATAAATATTTATCCGTTTTTTGCAATGAACGTAAGCTTTACAAATTCTTTGTAATGATTTTGTGAATTTTTGGTGGATATGATGGATTTGTCTAAAACAAGAGTCGCAAAAATGTTTCTTGCATTCGAAGCAATAAAATATCGTTTTCATGCTACACTTTATACAAACTCTTCTACGATCAGGTATTGCAAGTTTCAAATGTTTTGATAACTTCTCTAAAGATGATTCTAAATAAGAACTCGCAACACTTTCTGCGAAATCTATACTAGGCATTTTCTTCTCATTCACCATATTGTACAAAATCAAAGCATTCGTCAATGAAGTCTGAATCAACCTGCACAAAATAAACCATGTCTATTTCTTTGAACCAATATTCGTTCTCATGTCACTGCAGTATTGATCATGAAGGTCAACCCCACCAATAAACTTATTATACGACTTGAACGCTCCAGGAAATTGAATTGGTGCTCTAACTTTAGCTGTTTTATCAAATCTTTCTATTGAAATTGTAGGAGTAACGCCAAGAGCCGTAGATAATATAGACACTGGTTTTGAGTCCATTACAGTAATATAATTTATACCACTATTTTCCTCGTCACTTAGTACATAGAAACCTCTTACGACTTTATTTTTATCTATTTTATGTATTTTCATTCATTTTTCTTTTTCAGGATTTATTGTTTTTTGTTTTGACTTTTTATTTGCATTCTTCAAAACTTTAGGGAACACATCATTTGTGAAGACACGATCACGTCTAACGTAAAATATCTATCGAAATATAACTGATATTTTCATTAGAAAAGTACAAAGCATATTCAGAACTGTGCTTGATCCCAAACTGCAATTAGAAAATTTTGCATCATTTATACCATCATTCTTTCCACAGTAAATATCTAATTCTAAATAAATCCATTTAAAGTGCAGAGGGCCCATAGTTTAATTCCAAAACGTATTGGTTTGTCTTTGATGAATTGTTTTAGAAGGGTTCGATCAAAAAATTTTTACGAATATTGAAAATAGAAAATATAATTATACCTAAAAATTGGTTGAAATTATCAAAATCCAAATTAAAATCATTTTCATTAGTAGCATCAATAATTTGATATTTCATTTCATTAGAAAAAAACATTTCAAATAACTCTCAAGGACTTTTCTCTAAGACTTTCTGTTTTATTGCGTCAAAGTCAAATATTCAAAGCATAGAAGACGCGCCTTGCTCTTCCATGAGCGCTTCGTGTATGTGTAGGGTTTCGCCTCATTAATTTGTGGGAAAGAAGAAAAGAAAATATTAGATTTGAAATGTCTTTATTTTGTTCGACTACTGGGGAGCGCACAGTGCCTCAATCAGTAAAGAACTTGTAATAAATATTAAGGTTGAGAGCCTTAAATACAAATATATGAGATCTATAGAGTCTGTCTACCGCTTCGCTTGCTGCTCTTTATATAGACTCACGGTTGAGTTTTACTTGATCCTTTGGTTTTTCTTAGTTTCATCACTTATGCGTTGCTTTCGGTACTATATCTGTATAATATAATTTACTAGTTAAATCATCGCATCATTTCGATATATTTATTTAAACTTTCATTTAAATATCAATTGTTTATAATTATTTATACACTAATTTCCGATCTCTATATCATTTGTCTACATGTAATTAAAGTGGGGCGTTACAACGTTGTATGCTTTCTAGGTTCTATTTTATGTAAGATATTCCATAGCACATCCAATCATCGTCAGTTTGTATCCATTAGTACAATATATTTTTAATATAAATTTACAATTTACTTTGATTTATCATAAGAAAAATACAAGGTGTTTGCAATTTGTTAACCTCCAAACGAACAGAATTATTAATTTTATATGCTACCAAGTCTTACTTTAGAATTTTTATTAGGAAAATTTTTAAATGAACCCATGATATAGGTTGACGTCGAAGTAATATCCATCAATATCATCTTTCACGACTGACTGGAACGAAAGTTACAGCGTCATATGTTTCAAGTAATGGATATTATATATAAAAAAATAAAAAATTGAAGACCTACGATATGGGGAGTGGTGTGGACACATCATGGTCGATCACGAAAGTTTAGCAGCATTTGCTGCGTGCATGGGTGCCCCTTTTTCGTACGGCTTTCGGAATCGGATTGGTAATTTTCCACGCTTTACAACGTGAGCGGAAAGTGTGGAACATTTGGTTTCGATGTTTTGGCCTACGCAATGGAATTCAAACACCCAAAAGAAATGTTTCATTACATCGTCTGTCTCGGGAACGTTTTTTCTATAATTATATGTATCGTCAGAGTGACCAGTTGGCGATTTTTTTTCCTTTTCTCTCTTACGTATATTGATGTTTATTAAGCAAGAGCAACAAGGAAAAAAAATTGCCATCTGGCAACCCTGGGTATCGTCTTTCTCACGGACATAGTTCCGCACGAATGCGAGATGGTGGTGTTATTTAGGGAGAGATAATTAACAGAGGTAAATACTATAAAAACCCGAAAAGGGTATATTGTTTGGAAGTGCCAATAAATGGGCAAAAACAGGAATAAAAAAACAAAAAATTGATGTTGAGATTTTAAATCGAAGCATAAAACTTGAAACTGATGAATTAACATTATTATAAGTCAAATATTTTTTCTTATTCAGGAAACATGTGGGGAACATGTGAAAATGGAACCGAAGCTGTTGGATGCGGACCACCGGAAACATTTAGAAATTGTGCTGATGTCAGTATTCTTACAAGCACTATAGGTTTACCACCTACTTTATATCAACCAGACAATCCATTTATATTATTTTACAGAGATTACAATTCACCATTTACTATTCTTCCTCTCATCCTTAGGTATAACAATTTACTTTTTTCTTCGTATAGTTGGTTCGATCTTAACACTCGGTGGTTTTTTAATATTGATTGTCGGAAATTTATCAATCTTCTTGAGTTACCTTTCCTTTTCTCATTTGACTCGAGAAGAACAATAAATTTCCAATAATCAATATTACTTTCAAATTAAATTCTTTAGATGACAATTAATAATAAGTTTTTTAATAATAATATTTTCATTAAATATTCACTCTAAATCGCCCGTGCATGTATTTATTACAATGTATATATGAATAATATTTTTAGATCTCAAGTCTGTTTACCAAATAATGTTTATAAACATATATCAGGCATGGAGACATGGTGTCAAACGAACTGCCTTCGCTATCCTCCGAACTGTCCTTCGCCTATATGTTCATGTCCGTAAGTATTATATTGAAGAAAATACGCGTTTTTAACATAATACAACTAGTTATTAATTTCATAAATGTAACAGGAACATTTGCGAACCAATTGGTGAAATAGCGGATGTGTATGGAGCTACGGAATACTGCTTAGATCGATGCTTAGTTTATCCTAGCAAATGTCCAGAGAATAGATGTATATGCTATTAATAACAATATTGTAAAAAGTATATTACATTGTAATACTGTAATAAATTGTTGCACAATCTGTAACAATTTAAATTAATGATTTTCTATGTTAAAAATAATATTTCCTAATTCCTAAAATATAACAGTGTTATATCCTGATACACATACATTCCAAATTGCATTGCAATGAGATGCCAAACACTTTATATAATAAATTAAGCTACATCTAGGAGTATTAGCAGTACGAATTTAGGTGAAGATAGATTGTCGCTGTTTCCTGCCTTCAGGTATCGGGCGTCTGGCGATACCGCACGAGGATTCTGATCGTCTCCTATTTAAACCGACGATGGCCTTGTTCGTCGCACTTGACTGCTCGTTTTTGGAGCATCTGCTCCGTTACAGCGCTCAATTTCCCATTTGGGTTGATCTCGGAGTTGAAACAAAATAAAAGCTTATTAGTCATAATTAAAAATATTGTGAACAAGAAAATATTGTCTATTCTCTCACAAACATACTCTTGCATCATACTCTCGTAGTATATCATACAGTTACCAAACCCAGCCTCCGATAACTATTCTCAAGCGGACCGATACACAAATCTCTACTGCTTTAAATGATAACCCGAAGCGATACATATCTTTTCAAATTGGATATGTGTACATAAGTCCTTTTCCGACCAGATTACTATTGTTTCAGAACTACTGGAGACAGTACTTCTTTAACTTCGAAAGGCCTGTCATATTTTGGTGTCAGCATAGTAGATTTGCCTTTAGCATCTTGGCAACGTGTGTGGCACAACCTTATTGACTAAATCGCATACCTGTAAGGAGGTAATACTTCTGTTTCTATTATAGATCTCTACTTGACGATTTTACTCATCATCAATGTGTTTCTTGACTAAGTTGCGCAGAGCATCGAGTACTTTAAGCCGATCTAGCCATACTTCGAGATTGTCCAGGAGCGTAAGGTCCTGTTTTTCCACACTTTTGTGGAGATCCTTTACAGGTTTCGAATGACGCCTGAAGTTTAAGAACGCTGGTGAGACTTTAGTACTTGACTGTATTACGGTATTTATTGCATGGTGAAATTCGTACAAGTATGTGTCCCAGCCACGATAATCCAATCCGCAAACGTCGCAATCATCGTTTTTAGCATCCTATTAGTTCTCTTGACCGGGTTGACATGTGGCCGCTATGAAGGGGATCTAACATGTCTCCAGCATTTGCGACATTCTATTGTTAATGAAATCAGTCCCATTATCCATCATTAAGAAATCTGGTGTTTCCCAACAGAAAACTACGAATTCTTTGAATGTTTTGGACACCGACTTACCGGCTGCCGTACGGTTTAAGCTCTATCCACCTCGTAAACAGGTTTTGAAATATAATGATGTATTCGTATTGACTTTCAATTTAGTTACACGCCTTGAGGACCTGTTTGAGACGTCTTACAGCTCTGACAGATTGTTAGTAATACGTATATCGTATCATCCTCAATTTTCCACTCCGGAAATCTTGGAGGGCACGGGCGTACATGGTTTAATCTCGCAATATTCCATGGATCCGTAATTACTTCGAACGGGGCAATTTTTTCTTCGTAGGGCTCTAGGTTAATGGCATGAGAAAGTACCCGACGGCTTTTTGAGATTTTTGAGCCATTTGTAAGCACTATGATCGGTCACAGACATAAATCGATAGACCTCAATATGTGGACTCAATTTTTTAATAGCCCATGTAAAACCCAAGCATCCTTTTTCCGTTGTCATGTAATTACGTTCAGCACAATTTTCCAAAAAGCCCGCTTTTCTACCTTTGTCTTACCCTTTTACTAAATAAAAAGTGTGCGGGTGCGCGAACACACGACCCGCGCAGTGAACGCGCGTTATTTGACACCATTGAATTCGTGGCTTACTCGCGCAAGGGCTACTTATCTCCAAAGCTTTAATATATTACTTTTTTTCTAACGTTCGTGTACTTGCGTTTCGGATGACTGCCACTTGTAAATTTCGTTTTCTTGGTATCTACGTATTTCGATTTAAACACTAGTATTATGATTCTTTGCGGTCCTTTTGTTGTCTTACAGATTTTCGTCCCATATCATAGTTTATATGCACGGCTGTCTATTTGTAATTTCTTTAAAAGCTTCTTTTCGTATGCCGTGATCGTAAATTAAAATATCTATGCTTTTAAATTCAATTTTTACTGCATCCATCTGAGGTAACTCTCGTTACTTATTCTAGTTTGCTTTTTCTTTCTCACGCAGCTTTTACGCAGTACTTTCTAATTTTTACTACGTAGAAAATGATTCTAAGAAGATTCTAGAAGAAGATTCTAGAAGAAAATGCTACGAAAAGATTCTACGCAGTACGTTTTTAATTTAACTGCGTAAAAACATTTTTAAGAAAATTAATATGATTTTGTGTCGGACGCGACAATCCTCAAAAGTTTTAATAATAACGATCAGGTCGTCTAAGTAACCAAACACATGACGTTGAACCATAGATCCGAAAGTTGCATCTATAAGTTGTCAAAGGTCATACCCTGGTATAGAAAATGTGGTATAATGCCGATTCACTTTGACCAATAGGATTTAGGAGTGCCCTTTCTAAAGATCAATTTTCGATATGTACCTTGCATTATGCAGTTTAACCAATATGGTATCGATATTAACCCCCTGGCGCAGTATCCCGAGATATCTCGTCCAAACAAGGTTATTACCGTAGCCAGTAGGACGAGATATCTCGTCCAGATGTTTTTGACTATAACTTTTAACTGATACATTTTTAGAGTACGTACGACTTCGCAAAATAAAGCTGAGGACTTTCTCTTTAAGATTAGCTGAAGTAAACTTTCGATTATATCCAATAACTGTTTCCAAAATTCCTCAAAAAAATGTAATAATTTACCAAAAAATTTCATTTTTATTGCAATTTTTTATGTGTCATTCGAGTCAAAAGAAATTTTAAATGAAGGATAGTGTTTCTAGGCACAAAAATATAAATTGTCTCAATACGGAGGCAGAATTCTTTGAAAATAATCTGTTGGGTTATATTAGAATAAAACACTTATTCCAAATGTTTTATCAACTTATCTACAATTTTGTGTATTGCTCGTCGCGTACATTACTCACAAGCAATAATCTCAAATCGGCCATGTTGAACCTACCACCTTGAATTTTACCACCTGCCATTTTGAATTTTATTATTCTGACATCAAATTCGTATTCAGCGATCTCGAAAACATATAGAAAAGTAACTTTCTTTTCTGAACAATGTGTGATGGAAAAGTCGGGGAAAACGCTTACGCAGGGGGGTTAAGAATTGGATGAGAATTACACTTTGTGACTGCTGTCTCGTCAATTGATACAGAAGCGATAGCTTTTTTCGTTTTTACGCACTCGGTTTAATAATACCCTTATTAAACATCTTTTTAACCCATTAACGAAAAAAACGGTCAATGTTACACAAACTTTGCATAGTTAAATTTTAGGTACTCGACAAAGTAGCAACTGGGTCTAAAGTACGAATTTTTATGTTTCTGAGTATGCTAAATGAGAATCCGGACTCAGAAATTGACAATTTTGATCACAAAAAAGATATGGCGACATTTGCAAAAAAAATCGCAAAAAGATTGTCATTTTCAAAGTTTATAATTTTTTTTTTTTCGAAATAGAAAACAGGAATTCTTGGGGCTGAAATCAACTAATGCTGCATAAATTAGTTGAAGTTCACCATAAAATTATTGCATATTCGCTTTTTTAGCCAAAATGCAAGAACATTCGAAAAATCGAATTTTTCCTTTATTAATCTTTCGTTTTATAACTAAAGGCTTAAATAAAAATTATCCAAAAACAAAAATTCTAAAAATTAATCAAGAAACACTCAAAAATTTTTTTAGATTTTTTGGAGATATTTTATAAAAATTTGTGTTCTTCAAAAATAAAAGATCATCTTAAAAGAATCGGATAAAATTTAAGAGTATTCCTTGATCATTTCTAAGACATTTTTGTGCTTCGACAATTTTTATTTAAGCCTTTAATTTTTGAGAAAAAAATTATCAAAGTTACAAATATGTACTCATACTCGATTTTTCTAACAGTTTTTTTGACTGTCAATCTAGGTTTGGCATTCAAAATAATTACTCAACGAAAGTATTGAATAGTTTCAGGAATTCGCCTTAAATTCGCTGAGATTTTTTACTGTCAGCGTAGCCCAGAGACAACGACGAGGACGTGGTAAAAAAATATCTCCTTCGGAGTGCTTTTTTAAAGTGAGTCCCCTTGCCGCTCACAATTACCGGTATTTTAGTGACTTTGTACATACATGGACTGCAGAAATACATTGACAGTCATTACGAAAAATATATATTCTCATGCGCTAAGCAGAACAATTTCTTTGCTTGCTTTCTTTGAATAGTTTCATGTTTCTTTTTTTTCACCCACATGAATATAACTTTTAGGTATCGATACTGCAAAGTCTTTTGTTTTAATTTTTTACTAGGCAATAAATTATTATAGCATCCATCATGAATATCAACCCCGCCCATGTTATTGCCTTTTCATTCGAATTATATCTCTGTACTTATTCTAAAGGAGTAACCCCTGCAGAAGTAGATAATATTGATATTAATTTCGAATCCATTACAGTAAAATAGTTGATTTCGTTGAGACTTTTTATTGATCACATTTTTTTCCTTTATATGATTTTCTCTAACAGTGCTAGTATAACTCAATTGTAATTTCTTCAAATGTACAACGAGATCTAAATTTGTAAAAAAAACTGTCAAAGTATATGTGATACAGAGTACTTTTCACAGGAGCTGTCATCTCAAAAAAAGGTTTTAATAAATTTATAACAACACGAGAACCTAATGCACATTTGGCTAATTTTTCTTCTACTACAGAATTTTTCCGCAGTATAAATCGAAATTTAATAAATATGCAACTGTAGTGCAATAACCCCAAAATTTATGTCCGAATCGCGTAGGTTTTCCACATATAAATTGCTTCAATAAAGTTCTAGCACATGATTTGGCCATCATTTCATCTAGCAACAGAACAGTTCACCAGAAACCAAATTTAATATTTCTCTGAAACATTTTCATCAATTTTCAAACACGCCCCGCCTTATCGTTCGTATTATCTTTGGCCTTCGAGTACCTCAAATTAGAGTTGATTTTTCAAATTTAGATCGTCTCATTGCCGAAATAATTATTGAACAAGACAAGATAGAATCTGCCTACCAGTAATCTCTAACTTTTTCTTTTATTAAAACAAGTGATAATAATGATTCCAATAAATGAATTCAAATCAAGCAACGACAAAGTTGCACCATTTCCTTTACACGCATAGATAATATACTCTTTCATTTCAACTGAAAAAAAATATTAAAGAGTTCTTTTGACTCACACTTTCTGTCAATAGTATTACATCTGTACTTTCATTGGAATATGATCTCTCACCATCTACCCTCATGGTCATGCTCGAGTTTAGCTTGATCTGCTTTATAGCTTGTTAAAATTTTTTGGCTCGAATAAGTAACGCTCGATAGTTGTTCATCACAATAAATAATAAAGGTTGTATAAAATCCATACCGAAAATGATGAATGCTAAATATTCCCTACAATTCTCAGTTGGATATTGCCATCAAGGCCTTCTACACAAAAAAGGATGTCGATAATAGACTTGAAGTGCTGGGCCCGCCACACTTCTTATGATTACCTTGACAGGTCTCCATTTATATCTATACTGTTTGACGACATCAGAACAAACGAGAGAGACTAGGTACCAGGATACAAAAGTGCCTTAAAGTTCTTTCCACGAATTCGTACCAAAAGGAATGGCTGGCTATTTGATTGGATGCGAGCATTTATCTGAGCGGTTATACTCTCGTCGTTAGGTGACGATACCGTGTGCGTCATGTTGGATGTACTTAGTACGGCACTTGCCCCCCCCCCCCTCTGAACTGTACTTTTCGGTAACGAGACTCACGACGCATGCTATATACACAAACGACAACTACCATGCTCTCTAAGGGCCCGTTGTTGAGGACAATTTTCTTCAGCACCATGGGCTTCTTGTCCTCTTCACTAGGTATATCACATAGATACGACGACGAGCAACGACTAAAATTGTTCACTCCGAAGGTGCTTACCGGCAGTGACAACAGTCTCTTTACACCCTCTTTACCTTTAACATCTCCGATACCATATTATATTCGCCTTTGGATTGTCTCAGCTCAATTGTTACACAATTGTAACATTTCGGATTCTTACATTCAGACTTAATTTTAGCACCAACTTTGGTCTGACAAGGGAAGTACATGATCTCTGGGAAACGGATCTTATCCTGATATTGGTATATCTATTATAATGTAGAAAAATGAAGAAAGCCAAGTTATTGCTTGCCAATGGCCACATTGACGAAAGTTATTCGACATCTAATCAACATTGCAATTAAAATTAACACCAATTTAATCGCTTATAAATCCGAAACAAATAAAGATGAACAATCAAACCAAAAACCTTGAATGTAGAGTTCAAGGAGATGTATTTTAAAAAAAAACTAAACTTGATCCACTTAGAGTAAAGTTATGAAGAAAATAAGAAACTCAAGAATTATGGGCTAAAAGAAACAGTAAAATTTTGATATAAAATTTTGGTGAAAATATCTTCAATTTCATATTTTTATCATATTGTTACTCGAAATAGACAAATTTTAACTTCTTTTTTTTTTAATTATATCTTCTTGACTAAATAGCCACAAATACCAACTTTAAAAAGGGCAGAAATATTCGTATTTACATATAGTATCACGTTTAAAAAAATGACTAAATACCCATAAATACCGACTTTAAATTGGGCAGACACCGGTGTATTAATATCACATTTCATGTTTAAAAAAAGACCACATACACATTATTGCCGACTAAAAATCAGGCAGACACCGTCGAATCTAGAACTCGTTTCACGCTTAATAAATGACCAAATACCCATAAATACCGACGACAAACCCAGTAGATAACGTTGTATTTAGATCTCGTGTCGCGTTTAATAAATGACCAAATACTCCCAAATACCAACTTAAAATTCCTCAGACACCGTCGCATTCCGTCGTTTATCTCGTTTCATGTTTAGAAAATGCCCAATTACCCATAAATACTAATTATAAATCGGACAGAGACCGTCGTATTTAGACTAGGTACTTGTTTAAAAAATAACTAAATACCCATCAATACCGACTTCAAATCGGACAGACTCCGCCGAATTTAGATCACGTATCATGTTTAAATAATGACCAAATACCCAAAAATACGGTCCTTAAATTGGGCAGATATCGACGTATTTAGAACTCGTATCACATTTAAAAAATTACCAAATACCCATAAATACCGACTTTAAATTGGGCAGACACAGCTGTATTTAGATCTCGTTTCTCGTTTGAAAAACGACCAAATACCCATAAATACCAACTTTAAATCAGGCAGACACCGTCGTTTTTAGATTTATTTTCTAGTTTAAAAAATGACCAATTACCCATAATGACCGACTTTAAAGCTGGCAGATGCCGTCGTAATCAGACCTCGTTTTGCTTTTAAAAAATGACCAAATACACTTAAATACCGACGACAAACCGAACCAACACCGTTGTGTTTAGTTCTCGTGTCGCGTGACCAATTACCCATAAATACCGACTTTAAATTGGACAGACACTGTCGTAATTAGATCTCGTTACGCGTTTAAAAAAAGGACCAAATATCCATAAGTAACAACTACAAATGTGGCAGACACCGACGTAATTAGATCTTGTTTCGCGTTTAAAAAATGACCACATACACATATTTAGCGACTTTAAATCGGGCAGAGACCGTCGTATTTAGATCTAGATTTGTGTTTAAAAAATAAACAAACACCCATAATTACCGACTTTAAATCAACCTGAAAGCCGCCGAATTTAGATCACGTTTCATGTTTAAAAAAAGACCACATACACATTATTGCCGACTAAAAATCAGGCAGACACCGTCGAATCTAGAACTCGTTTCACGCTTCATAAATGACCAAATACCCATACATACCGACGACAAACCGAGCAGACACCGTTGGATATAGATCTCGTGTCGCGTTTAATAAATGACCAAAAACCTACAAATGCCGACTTAAAATTCGTCAGACACGTCGCATTTTGATATCGTTTCATGTTTAAAAAATGATCAAGTATCCATAAAGACCGACTTTAAATCTGGCAGATACCGTCGTATTTATATCTAGATTTCTGTTTAAAAATGTGACCAAATACCCATAAATACCGACTTAAATTGGGCCGACACCGGTGTATTAATATCTCGTTTCGAGTTTAAAAACGACGAAAGTAGTAAGGGTACCTTATAGCGCGCCGACATGGGCGTGGCCTAACAACAATGGCGTCTGGCGCGAACAATGGGATTGTCTAGCGCGAACAATGGTATTGTTTAGCGCGACAATGGGGTTGTCTAGTACGTACAATGTCTAGCGTGGACAATGGGGAGTCTACCCCGGCGGTGACGTCACGGCGGGGGCCCGCGCGTGCCAGAGAGGGAGAAAGAGGGAAAGAGGGAGAGCGAAGCTCTCTCTCGCTCTCTCTCTCTCATACTCATGTATAGGTAGGGTGGAACAGACGCTGTGACGTCACAGCTGTCCCAATGGAGTATATGGGTGCGAGAGAGAGGTAGAGGGTGTGCGCGCGCAGTTCGTCTCTCTCGTACTGAGGTTGCTCCGTCGTCATAGACGCACCGATGCAGTGCGTGGGTGTGAGAGAGAGAGGTAGAGGGAGTGCGCGCACAGTGCGTCTCTCTCTCTCTCGTACTAAGAGTATTCTGACATTAAAGTAGGCCCGGAGGGCCGCGCGTGCGTGAGAAAGAGAGAGAGAGAGAGAGCAAGAGCGGTTGCGCGCGCAGTGCGTCTCTTGCAGTAAGAAGAGTTGTGCATGTGAGAGAGAGAGAGAGAGCACTACTGCGCGTACCCACGCTCTCTTTCTCTACTGATGATGCTCTAGGGTTTTCGGACACCGTGTTATAATAGCTGACCCAGAGTGTCTATGTTGGTGTTAGAGAGAGTGAGAGAGAGATAGAGAGTACATTTGTAAGAGAGAGGAAATGATATAGGACAATTTTAGATACTGAACGAATATGTTATTTACGTTTATTATTAGTGGCCCTACAATGGGACGTTTGTTATTATTTATTAAATATAAATTTACAATTTTTTGTAACCGTCTTTCTGTGGCAACGATTTATCATTTATTGAAACTTTTTCCGTATATTTTTTCCATTGCGACGACATTGAATGATGATTACTGTTATCCTTAGTATTGGATTTTTTATCGATGAGAGAAACTCGATCTGAACTTTGGTTTGGACCCATCGTGTTTGAATAATCAAACGGAAATGAAATAAAATTTGACCGTAAGCTTATTTTGTAAAATATAAATGTCGTAGGTGTATTCAAAAAGGTTAAAAGTCGACTCGTCGTGAGAAATGGTCGTATGCCTAAAAGTGCAGGTGTGCAGACAATAGAGGCGAGGGTAACCGGAGAATTTTGGCTTACCGAGAAGCTATTCATCTTAATAGGTAAAGTAAGTATTGCGGTTAGTACGAAAGAGAAGCAATAAATTATCGTAAGGTGAGCGTATTTAAGAAAATAGAATAAACGCGTGAGAAGATTTTCTTTTTTTTTTTCATGTTGTAGCAGGAAGGAAAAATGTTAGGTAAGTAAATACGAAATACAAAATTATGTACGAGGTAAGTGTCGATTTATTTAAATATTTTACTAGATATTACAGACAATATATATTATACATTGTAATACATACGTATTATTTCATCACAAATATAATTAGAATGAAAGCATGTTAACTCCAAGTATACAATATCAAAGTAATATTCTAAGAAAGATTTAGACTCTTCGTAATTAAATCGATCTTTTACTCTCGATTTTATGTCATAATTACCGATCACAAAACTTTTAAAGAAATTTCGTCCTTCGCGTGAACTTAAATTATAATCATTAAGTGATTTTTTGTCGTCCATGCAGTGTATTTAGGAGTAGTTTAGGTTTTCCTCGATATTGATGAACAAACCATATTTATTTATTTGGCGACGTTTCGATGGATATCCTCCATCCTCATCAGGCTATACCTTTTTATTAAAAATGATTTCATTTTACAACATCTTTTAAACACAATTTTCACATATATAAATCTAAGTTACTTACTATTTCGTCAATATATAGGTATACACATATTATTAACAGCATCTCTGATGCGTCGCTCTATAATTGAAAACAATGATTAAAATAACATAATGAAAACATGGAATGAGTTAGAGTTATTAGATAAAAAATATCATAGGAATGAAATAACACAAACTGATACAACGTTACCAAGAATTTATGGGCTGCCAAAGATACACAAGAAGGATGTACCACTAAGACCTATTGTATCTTGCATTGGTAGCCCCACATATAAACTATCCAAAATCGTGGAAAAAATGATCACAAATAGTATTAAGAAACCTAAATCTTATGTAAAAAATAGTGTCGAATTAATTAAAAAACTTAGCAACTGTGACATTCCTGCAAATTATATAATAATTTCACTAGATGTAGTCTCCTTGTTCACTAATGTCCCAGAAGAATTAGTTCTTAAAGGTATTGAAAAAAGATACCATTTAATAAGAAAAATACATAATGTTTCTCTACATGAATTAATTGAAGTAGTAAAATTTTTGATGCGCAACACTTACTTTCAATGGGATAATAAATATTATCAACAACTATATGGAAGTCCTATGGGCAGCCCGGTAAGCCCGATTTTTGCTGATATTGTTATGACAGATTTGGAGCAATACTGTCTCAAAAAATTAGATTTTATTCCACCGTTCTATTACAGATATGTGGATGATACAATTATGTGTATTCCCGAAAATAAATTAACAAATGTAATTGAAGTTTTCAATAACTACCATGAGAAATTGCAGTTCACTCATGAAAAAGAGAATAATGGTTATATAAGTTTTTTAGAGGTATCACTAATAAGGAATGAAAATAGAAAAGTTATTACTAATTGGTATAGGAAAGATACCTTTTCAGGACGATTTTTACATTTTGAATCTAGTCATACAATACAGCAAAAGCGGGTTATGGTATATACATTGGTGGACAAGGCAATTTTGTTAGCACATGAAAAATTTCATGGAACCAATATTAAACTAGTCAAAGAATTTTTAAAAAATAATTGTTACCCAAAAAAGTTCATAAATCATAATGTAAGAAAAAGATTAGAGAAAATAAAATATAGTTCTAGTCATAATAATGATCAAGTTAATAATAGAGTAGTAACTAATTATAAAGCAACTTTAAATATTCCTTTTATTCCTAAATTTTATGAAAAAATATCTGGTTCTATGAAGGGCAAAGCTATCAAAGTTATACCTAAAATTTATAATAAAATTGATGGTGTTATTGTGAGGGGCAAAGATAAAATAGACAAATTAACTAAAACTAATGTAGTGTATAAAATAGATTGTAAAGATTGTAATGCTAGTTATGTAGGTGAAACAAAGAGACAAGTAAAATGTCGTATTAAAGAACATAAAGCTAATATAAACACAACTGAGTCGCACTATGTAATCAATGAACATATGCTCGCATATGATCATTCGTTAGATTTTGACAACGTCAAAATACTTGATACTGAAAAGAATTGGAAAAAACGAGTATTATCAGAAATGATCCACATAAATCTGCAACATACTGCGATCAATTGCAAAGACGATACTAGACATCTTAGCCAACATTACAGTGACATTATCAATAGTATTAAATTAAAATCTAAATTATAATGTGTATCTCTCCCCTATGACATAACCTCAAATCAATGTATATTGATCAGATGTTTGGATAAGGTGAGTGATCGACTTGCGTGTTGATCGATGCGCGTATTGTGTCTTGCACGATGCGCGACGCGGTAAATTCAAATATATATTTTTTTGGTTTTTTTTTAATTTCTTCTCATTTAGGTTCATAATTAAAAGATTCTTCATTATTATAAAAATTGTTCAATTAATCTACTATATTTAAAATTTAATAAAATACTTAACTACTTAAATTTAATTTTTTTAAATTTTTATTACCAATTATTAATTGTTTTAACGGGAAAAAATGTTTTTTATTGAAATAGTAAATTTTAATTTAGTCTTATAAAAAAAAAAAAAAAAAAAAAAAAAAAATTTTGAATTCTCTTGTAAATAATTATAAATAATTTATTAATTTTTTATTACTTATCAGTACACATAATTTACTTAATTTGAAGTTTCGCGCCTGTGGTGGGGATGACTGTGTTGTCGATCTGATTAAGATTGATCGCATAGGTGTCTCTGAAAACGGGGGACGTGATATTTCAAATTTTTCAGTATTAACCGTCTGTGATATACATTGTTAGCTTTATTTTAATATTTGACTGCCTTTTGCTTAATATGTGTTTATGTGTTAATTTATTTTGTAATGTTCTTTAAGTATTTATTTAATTTTCAATTTTTTGTGTTGATTATGGACACAACAATAGGGGAAAGGTATGTTATATATAACCTCAATCTCTGTGCAAAAAATGTTAAACGTTTGTTATTTTAATCATTGTTTTCAATTATAGAGCGACGCATCAGAGATGCTGTTAATAATATGTGTATACCTATATATTGACGAAATAGTAAGTAACTTAGATTTATATATGTGAAAATTGTGTTTAAAAGATGTTGTAAAATGAAATCATTTTTAATAAAAAGGTATAGCCTGATGAGGATGGAGGATATCCATCGAAACGTCGCCAAATAAATAAATATGGTTTGTTCATCAATATCGAGGAAAACCTAAACTACTCTTAAATTATAATCGGTAACTTTTCCTTTCACAATATCGCAAATAAAATTTTTACATTTTTCAATATCTTTGATATAGCGTTCGAGTCGACGATATCGTTCTTCTACCCAAAAAATACTATCCTTTAGTCCTTCGAAAGTTGATTTTTGCATAACTATAGCTGGTTGAAAACATTTTCTCTTCTTTTCTGTTTTGTTTCCGTTGGATAATTTTGACGTTTTATTCAAAATAATAGATTTTCCTCCATACGAACTAGCAAAAATTATTTACAAATCGTTGATGTAGATTCTTGTGCGACTTTCATAAGATAAGTTATTGTCGTTATTAAAATATTCCGATATTTCGTCGAGTTTATTTTGTAGTTCTACCCAATTATCCGAATCCATTACTAGTCCTGTCGAGTGAGTTTGATTTAACAATTGAATATCGGGTTCCATTTTTTGATTATGAAAAACTTGTACACTGACATTTATTATTTTTGTAGCCGATTTATTTAGCGAGTACGAAGTTTCGAGTAAATTTCGATGCAGCGTGTGTCTTTTATCTTCTAAATTCACAGACACTTTTTTCTCACTGTCCATTTGTTTGAAGGTTTCGTCTTCGGTAAAAATAAAATCAGTTTCTAACAATGCTTGAGCCATCTTTGTAATACTTTATGTCGCACAGGTCTCGACGAGTTTACCGATTATAGGAAAACTAGTTTACAGAAAAGATGCTGTAATACTGCATTCAGGGTGAGCGGTGTGTCCCTTTTAAACCCTGACCGGTCCCACGCAAAGGTCACTCGTAAAATAGGAGGGGGTCTATTTAGAGGGTTACGCGTTTGTACAAGTAACTTTAAAGTCACATGTATTAATGAAAAGGTTCTTTACTTATTTTAGAAGAGAAGGAAAACGCTCAAAGATACTTTTTTCGAACGAAAATGCATTAGGCAAAAGACGACGATGTCTCGAAAGAAAATTTTTGTTCGTACAAATTTCAATAGAAAACCCTGATCGTAAAATTCTGCCAATTATTGAAAATTTGTAAGGCGTTGGTAAAGTAACGCGAAACGCAAAAAATTTATGTTTCCTTCTTTTTCAATCAAACGTAGGTAACGTTTTTCAAAGATTTTTCTAAACGTCTTTGAGGTTTTTCGTTGTGTCTAGAAATTTCCAAAAAAAAAAGTAAGAGTGGGGTTGTCATAGAAAAAGTTAATTTGCTAGGAAAAATTGGAGATCGTAGTTAGTTCAAATCTTGCTTTCGACGCGAAAGAACTTTAACGCGTACATACAAATATAATTTCGTGTTCGTTTATACCATTATAAAAACTATATATTATAAAAATTTATATATTATAAAAACTGTGAAAGTGTATTTGTGAATCTACTGAAAAAATGCACACAATCACAAATTAACGCAGGAAAAATTTTAAACTGCGAAAAACGAACGTTTAAAATAATTATTAAAAAATAGAAATCGCGCCACGATAAATAAAACAAGTGTTCGCAATGGAAGGAAAAATTTATAATAAGTTTAAATTAATTTTATCTCGCATTATTGGATTTTTATCGGTTTTTATACCGTCATTAACGGAAACGTTTGATCGCGATTTTTTTATATTCTTAGGCAGTAATATGACGTTAAATCAGGCTCGCGATTGTATGATCGAAATTATCCGAATTTTAACTGTAGAACAGTTTATTTTAATTTATAAAATGTTTTTACATGACGACGAGTTTGCAACGTTGATCGCGGGTGACATATTAATTTCGCGCGGTCTTAGAAACCATATGTCATTGGACGAATTTTTTAAACATTACGAAAGATTAGGTAGTTATTTCGGCTTTAAAAATATAAATACAAATAATAATTATACAATTTTTTAATTATTTATCTTAAATAAATTTTAGAAATTATAACGGATACGGAGGAAAGCTGTATTCCTCGATTACGTCGTCAGTTAGGCGACATAGCGGTTCAGAGAGAAATACCCGAACCAACCATTCGTCAAGCAGAACGTATTGTGGAGATACGTCGTCGAGGGCAGAGGACGCTAAGTGGACTCGAGCGCGAGGCTGCTTGCATCGACAAAAAGCTTGCGCGAAATTCCAAACAAGCTATCGAGAGGATGGAAATTCAAATAGTCAGGCGAAATGAAAATCTCTCGGACGATGAAGATGACGACGATGTTGTCCAAGCAGCCCCAAATTGTAGTCGTAAAAGGAGGATACCGGGTCGCGACGAGAGGGAACCTGGATCTGGATGGATATGTGTAAAAACTCCTAAAGTATCAGAATATGTGTTAAATTTTTACGCATTAGGACAGATATCGCAAATCGGTGAGTAACACTTTTATTACTTTTTAGAATAGATATAGAAATATTTTAACACTTTTTGTTCAATACAACACTACAATAATCTGTATTGAAAATAAAAAATTAAAATAATGAAAATAATAAAACGCGTTAAAATAATTCTATAATTGTAAACATATATAGGTTTAAAAGTAATATTAATTTAATAATATATATTTAAGCTCGAAGTCGATTGTTTTTCGACAATCGAGAATATCTGTCGACGGCATGGCGAGTCGGGGTATGGATAAGCGAGGAGTATGAGCTGTCCCCTCACTTATATCCGCCAACAGTCGATTCAATTTTACGAGCGTTCGATTACTTAAGGCATCGCGTTGAAAAATAATTAAAATAATAACTTTTAAATTTTTATAAAATTTAACAATTTATTCAATAAAAATTAGTAAGCGAATTATATAGTAATAATAATATTATATTTTTATTTAGCGTCTCCGTGTGAAAAACAAATAGGTGGAGGCCGTACCGCGGAATTCCAACGTGTACATCTTCAGGCAAATAGCGAACGATACGTGCCCCGTTTTCGTACACTAGGTCGCGAGATAAAGTTTAAGATTACAGATTATGCAGGAAGCGAAAATCCTGTTAAATATGTCGAAGACGCGTTTCAAGAAATAACTCGTTATATATTAAAAGATCGCTCGAACAGTGATACGATCGGAATAACTTTAAGTTCCGACAAATTTGCGTTAGGCAGTGCCGGGTCGCGTTTTACACGTGTACAAGATTTTCAATCAAAAGAAATATGGGAATTGTTTGGCAAGGTCTGTCAAAGCAATACCGATTTTTCAATTGATGAATCGTTGAATATCAGTGTTGTTTACGTTGAAATGCCCGTCGGAAAGGGAAATTCGGGTGTTGAGAACAGAGGTTGATTTTCACAAAAAATCAATCTTCAGAATAAAAAATAAAGATAATTTATGCCTACCCCGCGCTCTTGCTTGCGGTGAAGTCTACTCGAGGAAAGTAGACACTCCCGAATGGCGAAGCGAATGGAAGGCTATTTCTCACCACATGCGTTTTCGGCAAACAGAGTGTGCGCGTAACTTGTGCACTCTTGCAAAAATAAAAGTTCCAGAAAACGGATGTGGTCCTGATGAATTTAGGTTATTCCAAAATTATTTTCTTGAAAAAATATAAAATTAATAATTTTTAAAGAAAATAATTTTGAAAAAGGCGCAAAACCGATTTTTCACGGAACATCGTATTTTTCTGACGAAAGTATAAACATGAAAACAATTTATTTATTGTATAATTTTAATAATAAACATTTTGATTTAATCTTAAATATATTAGGCATCGTGTCAAAATTTCGATATTGCATAAATTGCAATGTAGCATACAAAAATGTTCTGTCTCACAAGTGTACGAGACAATGTACTCAATAGAGCTGCGGTGGCTCATGGGTAGAGCTCCCGACTCTCACACCGAGGGTCGTGGGTTTGATCCCAGACGTGTACCTCTGAAAATTTTTTCATGTGCATTTTTCGAACACCGCGACTCAGTGGCTCGGCGTGTCACTATAATGTGACGCCAGTTCAGGTGCGCGTGCGATTCGTGCACTTGTCAGTGCATGAGAGGCACGGGCATCTGAACTATAAGGAACGTTAGGGACGCGAAGATGAAAAGAGGATCGCGGTGGTTCCATCGGGAGGACAGGAAACTGTAATTATTAGACTAATTACAGTGACCGATGATATCTTCCGATGGACACAAGCACCACTGTTTCAACTACATGTGCTGTGTTTACAGATACACCGTTCACCTCCGTCGCTGATTAGCCCTGGCAGCATAAATAGAGCGACGTTAAATAAAAAAAAAATGTACTCAATGTTTTGCAACGTATTTATTGATATTTTGAATTATTTCGGGAGGGTGCAAATTATTTCTAACATTAAATAAATATATAAATCGTTAATTAATTTATGTGTGCTGAATCCCTCGATGGCAACCATTTACGTCGATTCACCCTTGTAGTTGAAGCAGCAAAAGATTTAAATAAAATATAATAGAGAAAAATAAAAAATATAAAAATTTAAATTTAATAACGTAACTATTAATAAAAAAAATTAATCAAGTTTATATCTCATGCGGATTTACAACGGTGGTCACAAGAATCTTGCATATCCTCCTTGACGGTGGTGAGTTCTTCCGGTTGCATGTGAATTTAAGTTAAATTTAATTACCTTGAATTTTTCTATTTCTATGGACTTGCTTTTGATGAGTGAGAGGCGAGACAAAACATAACAAAAATAAAAGAAAAACGATCATTTTGAGTTTTCTTGGCCTTTGGCTCTTTTGATTTTATTAATATACCACAAAATTACAACAAATAATATAATATCAATCAGATTTGTCTAATTATTCGTATGATCTGTTCGAAAAATTGTATCCGAAGGAAAATCCGAGCCGCTGTGCTCTATAATGAATAAATCGATTACCGCGATCACGTAAAATTAATTAATTTAATTTCCCGTGTTTAACTAATCAATCGCGATACTAGTTACGCGGATCGGTTTACTAATAAAAAAAACGCACCCCTTTTATTTCCCCTTTTGAGAAAAATAAAAAAAATATACAGCTATATTTCTTCATAACATTTTCCTTTCCGGTTTTATTCCCTTTAGTTATAAAAAAAACATTATTTCTGGCGCGGTGCGTAATCGCGAAAAGAAATTTTCTTTTTATTATTTTTTTCTTCTTGGTGCGGTGCCGATAATTCCGTTGGTCGCTGAAAATCCTTGGAACCATGCGGATCACCCAGCCTAGCCTCATGCATCAGCGTCATCCCGAAGGATGGGGCACACACATGGGGAAGAGTATTAACTCTTTTACCCAATAAAAAAAATAAAATTCTCGCAGTTGCATAAATAAATACGGAACCACTCGGAACTTGTCACCCAGAGGGTTATCCAGTTCCTGGATAAGGGATTTGGGACATGGGAAAGTATTTTATTTTTACTCACTATCGACGGTTTACGAACTCGCGAGGATCGAGAGTTTCTCGCAGGATGGCGGAGTCTTCTCCCTTTGGCTACTAGGACGATACTGGTAGGATCTATCGCGACAGTGAGCTCCCGAGTAGATCATCTCACCGGATCAGATAAAGGAATATAGATAATGACATGCGCGAAGGCTAGATTTATTATTACATGTTAATTAATTACGCGCAATTAGAGTATCTTAGATTTTTATGCCTTCTTTCGTTATTTCATTTTATATCGGATTTTAAATTTAATTAACATTTAAAGACAATTAAATTCCTAATCTATAATATTATTAAAGATGAACAGAATTTAAATAATTAATAAATTATCTAAACAAAATTTAGATAAATCGATCGGAATTCGGGAGTTATCGGTCTCTCCTCTTTGTGCGGATCTTCGTAGTCACGCGCGCTTGATGACCCCGCGCCGCGGTAAGGTGAATCCCTTTTAACCGTAACATATCGAGATGATTTCGTGTGCGCCCGTGAATGGAAATTTCCCTTTCATCGCGAATTTTATTTATTTATTTATCATATCTCCCATTATTCGAATAGGACTGTTGCAGTTTAAATGATTCAAATTGTGAAAAATTAAACGAAATTTCGTGCATTGATTGTAAGCACGTATTTTATAATGACGCGTGTTTTCAAATGCACAAGCGACCCGGCTCGATATGTTGCAAATCATCAAAAAAAACTGTAAAAAGCGTATGCGATAGTTTAAAATATTGTTCTACATGTAACCTTATTGTAGATTTAAGAAAAGAATTACACATTTGCGGTGAAAAATATTGTAGTAGATGTCGTTCGAGACATTCTATAAATAAATTATGTAATATTGAACCAATTCAAGAAACGCGTGTAAGGAGGAAAAATAATTATCATCCGACTACTCAATTTGTTTTTTATGATTTTGAGACTTGTCAAGATGAAATTTACGGAGAAAAATCTTTGAAACATAGCGTTAATTTATGTGTCGCACGATTATGTTGCGACGATTGTAAAAAAACCGATTTGAAAAATTTGTGTTCGTTTTGCGGTGTTTTTCAACACGTATTCGAAGGTGATAATTCGATACGTGATTTCTTAAATTTAGTCATTCGAAGAAAAACAAATTTTAATGATATTATTTGTATCGCGCATAACGCACGGGCTTTCGACTCTCAATTTATTTTAAAATATTTAATCGATTTTTCTAAAAATTATTTTAATGAAAATGTTTCGACAACCGTTATAATGAACGGTCGAAATATAAAATTGCAATTAAAAAATACAAAATTTATTGATAGTATCAATTACATGCCAATGAAATTGGCAAATTTACCCAAAGCATTTGGGCTTTCCGTTGATGTAAAGAAAGGCTACTTTCCTCATCTCTTCAATACAAAAGAGAATATAAATTATGTAGGCCCGATTCCGGATGATAAATATTTTTCCCCCGAATCGATGTCGAACGAAGATCGACAAACCTTCTATAATTGGTACAATAGTATTGACAAAAATCATGTATATAATTTACGCAACGAAATAATAAAATATGGTATAGACGATGTAAATATATAGCGAGAGGCGTGTATAAATTTTCGCGAAATATTTAAAAAATATAACGTTTGCCCATTTGAAGAAGCTGTAACGATAGCTTCAGCCTGTACGATATTATACCGTAAAAATTTTTTTAAAAAAGATACAATAGTTATAATACCGTCAACAGGTTATGCGCAAACGGGACAATATTCACAAGAATTTATTTCGTGGCTTCTGTGCGAAGAAAAAAAAATCGGTCGCGAAATTATACACGCCGCACGCGCTCGAGAATATATTTTAACGGAAGGTTTCCGAGTTGATGGTTTTTTACCGAGCGTAAACCATAAGGGTACCGTTTATGAACATCACGGTTGTTTTTACCACGGGTGTCCTCGCTGTTTTTCGTCGAGTCGTGATAAAATTTTAACAGACGGTTCGACTTTTAACAGTTGTTACGAAAAAACCGTTTTAAAAACTAAACACATTGAAAGCTTCTTATATATTGTAATAGAAATGTGGGGGTGTGATTTTAAAGAATATTTATCAGATAATACCGATTTAAATAACTTTTTAAAATCACATCCTCTTTTAAAAGGAATTAAAATAGAACCGAGGTATGCGTTTTACGGTGGTCGTACAGGTAATACCGTAATTATGTACGAGACGAAAGACAGCGAAAAAATTAAATATTTAGATGTACGTTCGCTGTATGCGTACATTAACAAGTACGAAAAATACCTACTAGGTCATCTAAAAATTTATATTGGTCAACAATGTAACGAATTAGCAGGTACCGATTTTAAAAATTTCAATAATGTCGAAGGTTTAGTAAAATGCGACATTTTACCTCCGCGAAAGTTATTTCATCCCGTGTTACCGGTAAAAATGCACGAAAGA
Organism: Theocolax elegans; assembly: GCA_026168455.1. Lineage (NCBI taxonomy): Eukaryota > Metazoa > Arthropoda > Insecta > Hymenoptera > Cerocephalidae > Theocolax > Theocolax elegans. The sequence continues at coordinate 38,784,186 of CM047428.1, forward strand.
TTACTTTTTCCATTGTGTCGTACCTGCACAGAAATGCTAAGTGAGCAAGAGTGCACGCACGACCGGGAAGAAAAACGTATTTTTACCGGTACATGGGTGTCTGATGAAATAAAAAAAAGTTTAGAACGCGGCTATAAATTAATAAAAATTCAACAAATCGTTATAGCGAACGACAAGGTACTCTATGTCTCCATAGAATACAGTAAAGAAACAGAAACCGAGTCGGGGGGTAGTAACGTAGCGATCGCCGCCTACACTACAGCACAGGCTCGTTTGTTATTGTACTCGTATTTAGAAAAACTAGATAGACGCGTACTTTACTACGACACCGACTCTATTATTTTTACAAGTAAACCGAGTGATACCTACGAACCAAAGGTATGGTCCATGTTAGGCGAATTAACCTGCGAATTGGAAATTTACGGTAAAGGTTCATATATTGAAAAATTTGTTTCAGGAGGTCCGAAATTTTATGCTTTTAAGGTAAGACATAGTAAAAATGAAACATTTGAAATTTGTAAAATTAAAGGAATAAAATTAAATTATGAAAATTCAAAAAAGATTAATTTTGACAGTATCATAAATCTTATTAATAATAGAAACGATGACGATAAAAATAAAATACAATTGCAGTTCAATTCGATTGCAAGGACCCGATTCCACGCAGTTATCACTCGCGAAGAAACAAAAACTTGTAGCGTCGTTTTGAAAAAACGAAGATTTGTTTCAAATACTTTGTCTCTTCCGTTCGGTGATATTTAATTATCCTGCGTTCAATTATAACTCTATGTATATATGTATATAAATATAACGTTAATGATAATTAAATATTTATTTTATAAATTAAACATTTGTAATTTACTTTTTTTTCCCCTATTTTGTTCCTTATCCTTTTATTTTTATTTTCAGGTACTTAAATAAACGTACAATCAATTATATTTCAAACATATATTTATTATCAAATTTTAAATTCTAATAACAATAATATAACATTTCCAAGGTAAGAGTTTTTATTTTTAATATTAACAAGGTGTATCGGTTGGCCAGAGTGGATGATGAATTCCGCTTGCATCGAATATAGCTAAATCTAACGCTACGAGTAACCAGCCTAAATGTATCTCGGTATTATCGTTATCTTGACACGTTAAGCAAGTATACGCAGAGTCGTGAAATAGTCCTTTATGGTGAAAAATTGCGGTTGACTTTCGATCAGTCATTACGTCCTTCATAATTTTACAAGCTTTGACGGTCCATCGATGCGGTTTATCAGTTTTTGGTAATATGTTTGAAAGTCCGCACAGTATGACTCTCGAGGGTAGCAGCATGAAACGATCGTCCAAGTCATAGATCCCATTTTCTATTACGTCTTGGGTAAGCTCGATACTATCTCCAGTGTCTACCGATCTACAGCGTTCGATGACGTCATCCGTGATATATCGTCCCCATTTACCGTTTACCTTTATAGCTATTATCTGACTTGGCTGAAAAAATAATATTAATAAATTATTAAATTATTAAATTAATTTTCATTATCATTGTTTAAATTTCTTTCTATACTTACATAAAGCTCTGCATGATTTAATTTACTAGTCACAGGCACAATGACTACTCTTTCTTGATTATTTTCAGACACAAATTTTTCGGTGTGAATGTATTTCGGTACTACTTTGTAATACTCGTTGATTTCCTTCTGTTGAGCACTGTACGCTTCGTCTTCATCGATTATTTGTACGTAGAAAGACGAAGGGGTATGAAACGTTGACACTCTTACACTTTGTTTCGAATTAATTATTCTTCTCATGTCACGATGTTTTAAATCTCTCAAAACGTGTATCCTACATATACTCGACATTTTGCCAAAATTCTATTTTAGCTGTAGTTTTAAAAAATGACTGACTCTCCCTACACAAAGTTTCGATATTTAAGTCGACGACGAGTAGAGGTGGAAAAATTAGCAGAGGGAGTAAAATAAAATAGAAAAAAATTTTGGCCAATGGTGTGGTTGCAGAGTTACTTAGGTACCACCTCCAAGGAAAATCGAGGGTAAGTTATAAGGGAGGATATCGTGGGAAGGTGCGTACACGTAAAAATTATTTTTTCTCGCAATATCGACAAAGAAAAGTTTGAATAGATTTTTATTCCGTTTACGTTTATGTGTAGTTGACAAAGTAAGAAACGGATGAAACGTCATAAATTTAAAAATATACAATAAAAAGTCGTAAAGATTATTTATTTCTTACTATAAAGAAAGTTCACGCGTCCACGTTTGTCGGTAAATGAACAATACGCGTAATAAATAAAAACGTCTTTTGTAAATTTTTAAAATTTTAAGAATTACATAAATTTTTATAGAGTCGTGGAATAATTTTGAGAGAATAAAGAAAATTCTATAAATAATTCATTTAACTATAATCTTTGAACAGATGTCATTCTCTAAAAGTGTGGGAATCTAATATTTGAATATTGTTATTTAAAAAAAGTTTAACAATCGTATGCTCAAGCTTTTACCCAATCTCGTAAATTAAATTTTATACCTTACATGTACTCAAAAGATTTTTTTCATGTATTCTTCTTGGACACCTTGCCTTCGCGGAAATATATTTTTAAATATTTGAAAAACTAATACATTGACAAACTAATAAATTGACAAACAGATATAAATTTAGAAAACGTACAATAGAAAAGTAGTCAAAATTTTTTATTACATTTCTTTCAGTCATCCTGTCGTGGGAGAATTTTGGATTCAAAAAAGGAAAAATCGATAAATTATACGCTTAATAGTTGTGATTTTGAACAGATGGCGTTAAATAATAATAATTTTAGCGAAATAATACCTCGTCCGCTCACCCGCGCTCATAAATCAGTTTTTCTAAGCGAACGCGTTCAAAAAAGGTTTTTCCGCGTGCGCGTTCAAACAAGCTTTTTTCAGCGTACGCGTACAAACAAGGTTTTCCCGCGTACGTCGCTGGGTCAGCTGGTCTGCGCAACGCTGTAAAATTAACATTGCGCAGCGTCCGCTAAATATGCTTTTTATTCCGCGTTTAGCTAAATAATAAAACGACGCTAAAACTCTAGCAGCGCGATTACCGCCGCCACCGCCGCCGAACGCGGAACGACCTTATCACAAAATGGATACGCGTTGGCGTCATCCGTGGACTTGTACGATTCCTGGTCCTACATGTTATGGTAAATCGGTGTGGGTTCAAAAATTCATAAAGTTTCGTACTCAAATGACCGACGTTGTTTTCGATAGGATTATTTTTTATTACGGAGAGTGGCAAGATGGTTACAAAAGTCAAGAGTTTTCGTGTGTTGAATGTCGCGAGGGTCTACCGAGGCCTGAAAATTATTCAAACGATCCTCATTTGAAAAAATTAATTATAATCGACGACTTGATGCGTAAATCGTCAAACAGTGTTATATCGATTTATTTACCAAAGGATGTCATCATAAAAATGTAAGTGTTATTTTTATAATCAAAATATTTTTCATCAAGGACAAGGTCAACGCGACGTCAGCTTAAACTCAAATTACATAGTGTTGTTTAAAAATCCTCGGGACCAAGCTCAAATTCGATATCTCGCGCGACAAGTGTACCCCGAAGACGCTAAATTTTTGCAGGAAGCATATCTAGATGCTGTAAAACAAGCATACGGTTATCTTTTATTAGATTTGACGCAGGCGAACACCCGACGAGTTTCGATTTCGAAGCTGTATATTTCCAGACGACGAGTTTCATTACGTCTATGTGCCTAAAAATCGTCGTAGTACATTTATAAAATATATTTAAAAATACAATAAATAAAAGTATCAAGCAGATGATACTTTAGTTAAAGAACGATAATGGCAAAGACTACGTCGAAATCTTTTCGAGTAAAAAATAAATCAAAAGTATTTGAACAAAGGTACGTTGTTCTGTTGCACGCTTTAGCACGAGCAAACAAAGAGCAACGTTTAGCAATATTAAAAACCGCCGATAAAAAATTAATTAAATATATTTGCGAGTGCGCTTTAAATACTTTACAAGGAGTAGTACCTTTGAAAGATTGTCAATTTAAAAAATTAAAACGTCACAAAAATATTCTCAGAAAATTATGCAACAAGACTAACGGCTGCTGGAAAAAAGAAGCGTATAATCGTGCAAAAGGGTGGTAGTTTCTTACCGTTTCTACTACAGCCTGTAATATCGACGCTCTTTTCCACGCTTTTACAGTAATAATGGAAAGAACAAAGAAAATGATTCTTGTTCCCACCGAACAGATGGAAGGAATTCAAAAGCAATCAGTTTCATCAAACTTAACGGACGGTAAACCCAACGAAAATGTTTCAAACTTACAAATACGCAAACTGTAGGCGATAATTTCTCCAGACTCGACGATGAAATGAAAAGAGTTTTAGATTCTACAAACATTTTAGATAACAGTGATCGTTTAAAACAGTATATACAGTTGTTACAACGTTACTTATTTTTTAAATCTGAAAAAAAGAAGAGATTGGAGATTGGAAGAAAAATAAAGAGATTGGAAACGAAATTACTTACGATATAATAATAAACAGTGTTCCACCCGTTTACAAAAGAAAATCAGAACTTTTGTTGAACCACTTGAATAATTTTAAGACTAGAATTTTTTGGAACAGAAAGGGACTGGTGACCATTGACGGTAAGACAATCAAAAATTCAAATATCATTGATTTAATCAATTTTGCTGCAGGACACAGAAAAACGACCAATGCAGAGGAAAAAAGAGAATTTACCAAGTTTTTAAAGGATGTCTTGACACCTCAAGAGTATATCGGTAATTGAAGAATATTTGACGATGTGACTGAAAAGTTACGTTTTTCAGACACTCCGAAATCAAAAGATGTACATCAATCCGACAGTGACGAATATAACTCGACGTTTAATAATAGTTTCGACAGTCTTAAAAACAGTAGCATTGTCCAAAAACCGCCTTCGAAAAAAAAGAAAATTAAAAACAAATGGCTCAGTCTTAATATGTAAATAAAAGGTTCGTCTCAGTATTTGATCCTTCGCACGAAGCGAGGGTTTTCGGGTGCAAGAAATTTATCCGATGATTGAATAAAGATATACCGCGGGAACAGATCTATAAATGTTGGGAAAAATACGAACACTTATACTTTACCTCGTTCTGGACCGAAGAAAGTTTAAGAGATTGTGTTACAAAGCCTATCGTATTTAGATCAAGTTTGGGGAGGTCGATTTACAGGACAGTTTTTAAAGGATGTCTTGACACCTCAAGAGTATATCGGTAATTGAAGAATATTTGACGATGTGACTGAAAAGTTACGTTTTTCAGACACTCCGAAATCAAAAGATGTACATCAATCCGACAGTGACGAATATAACTCGACGTTTAATAATAGTTTCGACAGTCTTAAAAACAGTAGCATTGTCCAAAAACCGCCTTCGAAAAAAAGAAAATTAAAAACAAATGGCTCAGTCTTAATATGTAAATAAAAGGTTAGTCTCAGTATTTTGATCCTTCGCACGAAGCAGGGTTTTCGGGTGCAAGAAATTTAATCCGATTGAATAAAGATATACCGCGGGAACAGATCTATAAATGGTTGGAAAAATACGACACTTATACTTTACCTCGTTCTGGACGAAGAAAGTTTAAGAGATTGTGTTACAACGTATCGTATTTAGATCAAGTTTGGGAGGTCGATTTACAGGACTTGCGCTCAATCAAAAATTACAGCGACGGAGTGTCTTGCGTTTTGGTGGCGATCGACGTTTTAAGTAAATTTGTGTGGGTGGAATCTTTGAAAGACAAATCGAGTGACCAAGTAACCGAGGCATTCAAAAAAATTTTAAAACGAAGCGGAGAACGTTTTCCGTACATGGTTCAAAGCGATCGAGGAAAGAAGTTTCTCGGTAAATTTATGCAAAATTTTTTAAAACGTAACGACATTCGATTTCGAGTTGTGCGTAATCCGGATGTGAAGGCTGCGGTGGTTGAACGAGTAAATAGAACTCTGAAAGAACGTATGTGGCGTTATTTCACACATAAAAATACTCGTAGGTACATTGACGTATTACAACACATCGTCAAGGCTTACAATAACACAAGACATTCTAGCATTAAAATGACACCGGCTTCGGTAACTATTCACAACGAAGAGATTGCGCGAAAAAATTTAGAACGTCTGTGCAGAAACAAATTACCGAAACGGAAAAAGAATATATACAAAGTCGGTAGTTACGTTCGAATCAGTAGAGACAAGAACGCTTTTGAAAAAGGTTACGTCAGAGGATGGCAAGAGGAAATTTTTATAATTAAAAGTGTTGCGAAAAAACAAAACATTTACGTTTATACTTTGACCGATTTGGACGGTGAAAGCATTGAAGGATTCTTTTATCCCGAAGAACTCACGGCCGTTGATAGTTGTCGCGTAGAAAATCGTGAACACAAAATAGATAAAATTTTACGTAGTAAAGGCAAAGGTAAACGTAAACAGTATTTCGTCAGTTGGGTTGGATATCCTGAAAAATTTAATTCGTGGGTCTCTGTCAACGATTTAAAAGCATTGTAAAACGAAGCGGAGAACGTTTTCCGTACATGGTTCAAAGCGATCGAGGAAAGGAGTTTCTCGGTAAATTTATGCAAAATTTTTTAAAACGTAACGACATTCGATTTCGAGTTGTGCGTAATCCGGATGTGAAGGCTGCGGTGGTTGAACGAGTAAATAGAACTCTGAAAGCACGTATGTGGCGTTATTTCACACATAAAAATACTCGTAGGTACATTGACGTATTACAACACATCGTCAAGGCCTACAATAACACAAGACATTCCAGCATTAAAATGACACCGGCTTCGGTAACTATTCACAACGAAGAGATTGCACGAAAAATTTAGAACGTCTGTGCAGAAACAAATTACCAAAACGGAAAAAGAATATATACAAAGTCGGTAGTTACGTTCGAATCAGTAGAGACAACAACGCTTTTGAAAAAGGCTACGTCAGAGGATGGCAAGAGGAAATTTTTATAATTAAAAGTTTGCGAAAAAACAAAACATATACGTTTATACTTTGACCGATTTGGACGGTGAAAGCATTGAAGGATTCTTTTATCCCGAAGAACTCACGGCTGTTGATAGTTGTCGCGTAGAAAATCGTGAACACAAAATAGATGAAATTTTACGTAGTAAAGGCAAAGGTAACCGTAAACAGTATTTCGTCAGTTGGGTTGGATATCCTGAAAAAATTAATTCGTGGGTCTCTGCCAGCGATTTAAAAGCATTATAAAATGGATTCCGACGATTTTACCATTGTTTTATCGAGCAACAGTAGTATGAAATATTTTCCAGACAATACAACGACGTGCTTTTCAACTAAATTACCAAAGCAGATAGCTTTACAAGGACGATGGATGGTTGGACTAGCCGAGATACACGTACCCTGCACTATCCTACACTTGAGCAGAGAGGAATCAAAATTATCGGCAACGGAAAACTATTATTTTCAACACCGTATATACGACGATATTAATCAGCTTGTCGATTGTAAACACGACAGTTTATTCGAATATCACGGCAACACTGATATTGAAAAATTAGTCTATTACGAAAACGGAGGTTTCGTACAAATGATAAAATTTAAAGAAAATGAAAATCGTACGAAACCGTTTGCTACATTTTCAACGACGGTTAATCGTATTTTAGGTTTCGATTTGAACGAAACGTTAGAATTTGAAAGTTACGATGGATCGACGATTCAAGTAGCAAATTTTCCCGCCAGCCTCTCGAGAGCCATACCCGATCAACATTTTGTTTATTCAAATCTGTGTGAACCTTGTATAGTAGAAGATTCTCACGCACCGCTGCTTCGCATAGTGAATACTCAATCGAAACACTTCAATTATGGAAACACTGTAGTTAAACGTTTTGCACCCGTCAGTTATACACCCATACTTTACAATTGTTTTCAAGTTATCGACATTGATATAAGAGATCAATATGGTCATCCAATACCATTCGAGTTTGGTACGTTGACCGCAGCGTTACATTTTAAAAGGATTGATTAAGTGTCGTTCGTTCGGTATGGCTTATTACTCTCTTTATTACGATAGTCAAATTGGAAGCGGACGGGGCGTACATCACGTTTATGCAGGTTCAACATCGCAACGAGGACACGGTGTGGGTAGTTGGCTCGCAGGTTTATTTAGAAAAGCGGTGCCTTTGATTGCTAAAGGTGCTCGCGCCCTTGGTAAAGAAGCAGTCCGAGCAGGCGTCAACATATTAGATGACGTGTCGGATGGAAATCTGTCGTTCAAAGAATCGTTTAGTAATCGTATGAACAAATCTGGTAAAAATTTGAAACGTAAAGCCGTAGACAAAATTAATAAAATGATGGAGGGGTCTGGATATAAAACATTCGACAAAAGGAGAGCTCTACCGTTTCCGTGGAACGGTGAAAGTGTACGTATCAAACAGCTTAAACCTCGTAAAAAGTACAAACGTCGTCAAAGTATAAAGAAAAGAAAACGTACAAAAAAAACCAAGTCTTTAAAACGGCTACACCCAAAAGTCAAGCGTAAGAAACAGAATAAAAAGAAGAATTCGAGGAAAATATCGAAAACGAAAAAGAAGACAAAGAATAATTTTAACGATTTGAATTAAAAATGGCGTTTTTACATTCTCACAGCTCAGAGTGTCTCAAAAGTGAGTTGGATATATTTTCACTCTCTCAAACGCAAACCAGTATCGAATCGAGTTGCTGGACTACTTATAATCCAATTTCGTCGTTAAACGGCGATTCGCCCATCGAATTTTACGTTCAAAATCAAGGAGAAGATTACCTGGATCTTGCGCATACACTTCTCAAAGTTTATGTAAAAATCAAGCCTTATTCGAAAGACGATGACAAATACGTAGGACCTGTAAATAATTTCTTACACACGTTATTTAATCAAATCGATATTTATTTTAATCAGAAACCAATCACTCCTCCGAATAACGCTTATCCGTACAGAGCGTACATAGAAACACTCTTGAATTACGGCCCAGCAGCTAAAGAATCGCATCTCTCGACGACTTTGTGGTACGCAGATACACCTAGACAGATGGACAGCACCCCTGACGAGGGTACAAACGCAGGACTTGTAAACAGACAAAATTTTACATCCGTTGGCAAAACCGTCGATCTCATTGGACATTTGCATTGCGATATTTTTAATCAGGATAAATTACTCATCAATGGCGTCGAAATGAAAATACGTCTTGTACGTTCAAAGGACTCATTTTATTTAATGGATTCGTCAGCTGCAGGCTCTTACACCGTAAACATCACCGAAGCAAATTTACTCGTAAGACGCGTGAAAATAAGTCCTGGAATTCTATTGGCCCATGCGAAAACTCTCGCAACTACAACCGCTAAATATCCCATAACCAGAGTGGAAATCAAAACATTCACGATACATAGCGGTGTCGTGGACGAAACACTCGACAACGTGATTTTAGGACAACTACCGAAACGAGTGATACTGGAATTTGTTGATAATAAGGCTTTCAATGGAAACAAAACTTTGAATCCTTTCAATTTTTAAAATTACGGTATATGGTGTACAAGTACCTTCGAAACCTTTACAACCTACGTTTTCGAATACAAGACCAATATTGACGCATATCACACCTTGTTCTCAGGTACTGGTATACATTTTCTTAACGAAGCAAATTATATCAGTAGAGAGAATTACCCTAATGGTTATTGTCTATTCGCTTTCGATCTTAGACCAGATTTTTCGGCAAATAGTTTTTCTCATTGGAATTTAGTAAAATCTGGAAGTCTCAGAATCGAAGTTAAATTTCAAAGTGCATTGAATAAAACGATTAATTGTATCGTTTATGCCGAGTTTGACAACGTTCTTGAAATCGACTCTGCTAGACAGGTGGTAACAGATTTTCATTCTTAAACTCAAAGTAAGAGGAGTCAAAAAAAATGGTAGGGATTTTCTTTGAAAACTTTTCTTTTCAATTCAGTGAGAAGAAGGAGGTCTTGAAGGTATTCTGCTGAGCCAAGGAAAAACATTTTGTAGTACAAGTGACTCAAGTTCTCCGCAACTCAAACGGCATGGAGAAGCTCGATTATATAATCGATATTCAAGCGTTTCACGACAAGGAAGGTCTCTTTCTACCGAAAGATATTGCTGTTCTCGGCGTAGATTGCAATTTCATAGCGCACTGGCTGATCAAGGCTCCATACGACTACACAGAACTCTCCAAGGGTATCGTAGCTACAAACAGTTACTTAACGTGCTGTCACCATGGCATAGAATGGTTCGACGGTGAATCCAACAGTGTCGACGTGTACAACAGTCTATGTGAAGTTGCACGAAACGCTTTGAGGATCTACGTTACGGGAATACCTAAAGTTTTATTCCTACAAAACCTTCTCGCTAGACAAATAATCAATTTGGAGGAGCTCAACTGTCCGTTGTTTAGAAACCTTTCACGCGTTAACGACCACTTTTGTTTTTTACATGGACGGAAAAGGGAGTACATGAGTTGTGCATTGACATATGCATATAAACTACGTATTTGGCTGCATAAAACATTAGCCTATCGCCCTTCAACCAGCAAAGTCATCGATCTAAAAGAAAAAAAGAAAGAAACGGAAAAAGAGGACATCAACAAGGACAAAAGACGACACACAATAATTACGTCTTCGAGACAAGGAACTCCGTCTGGGAAACCACGACAAAAAACGCCAACACCAAGCAAATCAAGTCAGAGCACTCAGATAACCGTAACTTGTACTGCATACTCAACTCCTGTAGATGCTACCAACACAAGTATTTCCACCATCTCCCAAGATACGATCGATGCCGATCATTTATACGACATAGTACGCGAGGAGGAGGAAGCCGCTGCAAAGCATGAACACGTTGCAAATACTCAACGCAATAAAAATTTTGCCTCTGCAGACAGTGGGAGTGTACCCTGCGGACAATATTCCTCAGATTCTGACGAAGCCGACTGCAATTTTTGTTAACAATGAGGATCACCGAAAATCCGGTGAGCATTGGCTGGCCATCTACATCGATAAACGCGGAATCGGATACTTCTTCGACAGTTTCGGTCGACCACCCACCGTACCACAACATATTCAATGTCTCCGAAGAAACTGTAAGGTTTACACCTGGAGTCCTAAGCAGCTACAAGATTTCGCTTCTATCCTGTGTGGTCAGTATTGCGTTAATTTCATTCATCACATGTCTCACGGTCATTGCATGGACAGTTTTTGGAGACTGTTCACCGACGATACTGCATACAACGATAAATTAAATTTAAAATTATTTTATAAGAATATCAACAATAATTTTCATTATAATAATAATTGTAAGAAGAATGTTCATTGTATAACTCATTTGCAAACATGTAAAAGAATACCTAATAATAATAATAATAATAATAATAATAATAATTTTAATGATAATATATAAACAGGTACTTATTAAAAATATAATTTTTCTCGCCCAGGCAAAAGTTTTTAAACTAATATAGAATTTTGTCGGTCTTGCTGAGCTAACGTCTAACGACTCTAAGAACTCCAAGTTGCTCGCTCGAGAAGGCACGACAATTCGCCGCGTATCAATCCCGAGGACAACATTATGAAGACCACAAGCCGCCAGACATAAACCAAAAGAAGAAGCAAATAAAATACTAAGGTATAAAATTGAAAATATTTTAATAAGAAAGATCCCTGAAGAACGGTCCCTGCCCCAGACACACAAGACAATATTATTGAATCAAAATAATGATAAACTGAAAATTTTGGTATCGTAAGAACGAATGAACGGAGCCTATATAAGTACACATAAGGTGGAAAATCTGATTGTGGATTTATTGCGTGAGTGAATTTATTATAAGTTTTATCAGGTTAACCGGAATCACTGTCTATTTATAAGTTTCGTATAATAAAATGTGTGTGAGTGTCTTTGCGTCTATTCTTAAGCTACTCTTATACTTAATATTAACCGAGTGTCAAATCTAGTTTCAATTTTATGTATTGTATAATCATTTATATGTATATCTCTGCGTGCGTAATTATTCATTCTATGTCTCATTCTCTCCTTTTATATTATAATACTTGAATAAACATCTGGGAATTTATCTACAAATTACGTATATTTAATTATTTAACCCTCTCACCTCCAACTCCCATTCATACCATGTTAAATATAAGTCTATACGCATACTGTATACACACATACTCTCTCTTTCTCTCACACCAACATAGACATTCTGGGTCAGCTATTATAACACGGTGTCCGAATACCCTAGCGCATCATCAGTATCTCTGCATGAGTGCGAGAGAGAGAGGTAGAGAAAGAGAGCGTGGGTACGCGCAGTAGTGCTTTCTCTCTCTCTCTCGCTCTCTCATGCACAACTCTTCTTACTGCAAGAGACGCACTGCGCGCGCAACCCCTCTTGCTCTCTCTCTCTCACACACGCACGCGCGGCCCTCCGGGCCTGTAGTAACGTCAGAACACTCTTAGTACGAGAGAGAGACGCAATGCGCGCGCACTCCCTCTACCTCTCTCTCTCACACCCATGTACTCCGCCGGACCCACTGTTACGGCAGAGCAAACTTTGTACGAGAGAGAGGCAGTGAGCGCGCACTCCCTCTACCTCTCTCTCGCACCCATATACTCCATTGCGACAGCTGTGACGTCACAGCGTCTGTTCCACCCTACCTATACATGAGTACGAGAGAGAGAGAGAGCGAAGCTCTCTCTCTCCCTCTCCATCTTTACCTCTCTCTCGGCACGCGGTGGCCCCCGCCGTGACGTCATCGCCGGGGTAGACACCCCATTGTCCACGCTAGACAACCCCATTGTACGTGCTAGACAACCCCATTGTCGCGCTAAACAATATCATTGATCGCGCCAGACCCCATTGTTGTTAGGCCACGCCCATGTCGGCGCGCTATAAGGTACCCTTACTACTAACGAAATACCCATAAATACCGACGACAAACCGAGCAGACACAGTTGTATTTAGATCTCGTTTCCCGTTTAAAGAATGACCAAATTCACATTATTAACGACTAAAAATCGGGCAGGCACCCTCGAATTTAGATCTCATTTCACGTATAAAAAATGACAAAATACCCATAAATTCCGACTTTATAACGGTCAGACGTTTTTTTATCAAATAATGATTATCAAATATAATCGAATGTATTATCAAATAATGATCAAATACCCATAAATATCAACTTTAATTTGGGCACACACCGACGACTTAAATCTTGTTTTACGTTAAAAAAAAGACCAAATATCCATAAATACCGACATTAAATTAGGCTGACACCGTCTTGTATAGATCTAGTTTCGCGTTTGAAAAACGACCTAATATCCATAAATACCGACGACAGGACGGGCAGACACCATCGAATTTAGACTATAGAAATGACTAATTCCCACAAATACCAAATTTAAATCGGACTGAGACCGTCGTATTTAGTCTATGTACTTGTTTAGAAATATCTAAATACCCATTCATACGGACGACAACTCGGGCAGACACCGTCGTCATTATATCTCGTGTCGTGTTTAATATATGACCAAATACCCACAAAAACTGACTTAAAATTCTTCAGACATCGTCCCATTTTGATCTCGTTTCAAGTTTAAACAATGACCAATTACCCACAAAGACCGACTTAAAAAGCTGGTAGATACCGTCGTATTTATATCTAGAATTCCGTTTAAAAAAATGACCAAATACCCATAAGTACCGACTTTAAATTCGGGAGACATCGTCGTAATTAGATCTCGTTTCTCGTTTAAAAACTGACCAAATACACATATTTAGCGGCTTTAAATTGGGGAGACACCGTCGTAATTAGATTTCGTTTCGCGTTTAAAAAATGACCAAATACACATTATTAGCGACTTTAAATCGGGCAGAGACTGTCGTATTGAGATCTAGATTTGTGTTTAAAAAATAAACAAATACCCATATTTACCGACTTTAAATCGAATGGACACCACCGAATTTAGATCTCATTTCACGTTTAAAAAGTGACTAAATACCCATTATTACCGACTACAAATCGGGTAAACTCCGTCCAATTTAGATCTCGTTTCACGTATAATAAATGACAAAATCCCTATATATACCAACTTTAGGTCAGGCAGACACTGACGTATTTACATCTAGTTTCGCGTTTCAAAAACGACCACTTACCCATAAATACTGACGACAAGTCGGAGAGACACCGCCGAATTTAGTTCTCGTTTTGCGTTTAAAAAATGACCAAATACACATATTTAGCGACATTAAATCGGTCAGAGACCGTTGTATTTAGATCTCGTGTCGCGTTTAATAAATGACCAAAAAACCCACACATGCCGACTTAAAATTCGTCAGACACCGTCGCATTTTGATCCCGTTTCACGTTTGAAAAATGACCAAATACACATTATTACCCACTAAAAATTGGGCAGACACCGTCAAATTTAGATCTCGTTTCACGTTAAAAAATGACTAATTCCACAAATACCAATTTAAATCGGACTGAGAACCGTCGTATTTAGTCTATGTACTTGTTTAGAAATATCTAAATACCCATTCATACGGACGACAACTCGGGGCAGACACCGTCGTCATTATATCTCGTGTCGTGTTTAATATATGACCAAATACCCCAAAAACTGACTTAAATTCTTCAGACATCGTCCCATTTTGATCTCGTTTCAAGTTTAAACAATGACCAATTACCCACAAAGACCGACTTAAAAAGCTGGTAGATACCGTCGTATTTATATCTAGAATTCCGTTTAAAAAAATGACCAAATACCCATAAGTACCGACTTTAAATTCGGGAGACATCGTCGTAATTAGATCTCGTTTCTCGTTTAAAAACTGACCAAATACACATATTTAGCGGCTTTAAATTGGGGAGACACCGTCGTAATTAGATTTCGTTTCGCGTTTAAAAAATGACCAAATACACATTATTAGCGACTTTAAATCGGGCAGAGACTGTCGTATTGAGATCTAGATTTGTGTTTAAAAAATAAACAAATACCCATATTTACCGACTTTAAATCGAATGGACACCACCGAATTTAGATCTCATTTCACGTTTAAAAAGTGACTAAATACCCATTATTACCGACTACAAATCGGGTAAACTCCGTCCAATTTAGATCTCGTTTCACGTATAATAAATGACAAAATCCCTATATATACCAACTTTAGGTCAGGCAGACACTGACGTATTTACATCTAGTTTCGCGTTTCAAAAACGACCACTTACCCATAAATACTGACGACAAGTCGGAGAGACACCGCCGAATTTAGTTCTCGTTTTGCGTTTAAAAAAATGACCAAATACACATATTTAGCGACATTAAATCGGTCAGAGACCGTTGTATTTAGATCTCGTGTCGCGTTTAATAAATGACCAAAAACCCACACATGCCGACTTAAAATTCGTCAGACACCGTCGCATTTTGATCCCGTTTCACGTTTGAAAAATGACCAAATACACATTATTACCCACTAAAAATTGGGCAGACACCGTCAAATTTAGATCTCGTTTCACGTATAAAAAATGTCCAAATCCCTATATATACCAACTTTAGGTCAGGCAGACACTGACGTATTTACATCTAGTTTCGCGTTTCAAAAACGACCACTTACCCATAAATACTGACGACAAGTCGGAGAGACACCGCCGAATTTAGTTCTCGTTTTGCGTTTAAAAAAATGACCAAATACACATATTTAGCGACATTAAATCGGTCAGAGACCGTTGTATTTAGATCTCGTGTCGCGTTTAATAAATGACCAAAAACCCACACATGCCGACTTAAAATTCGTCAGACACCGTCGCATTTTGATCCCGTTTCACGTTTGAAAAATGACCAAATACACATTATTACCCACTAAAAATTGGGCAGACACCGTCAAATTTAGATCTCGTTTCACGTATAAAAAATGTCCAAATACCCATAAATACCGACTATAAATCGAACAGATACCATCGTACTTAGATCCCGTTTCCCGTTTAAAATTTGACCAAATACACTTACATACCGACTACAAATCGGGTAAACTCCGTCCAATTTAGATCTCGTTTCGCGTTATAAAATGACCAATTACCCACAAAGACCGACTTAAAAAGCTGGTAGATACCGTCGTATTTATATCTAGAATTCCGTTTAAAAAAATGACCAAATACCCATAAGTACCGACTTTAAATTCGGGAGACATCGTCGTAATTAGATCTCGTTTCTCGTTTAAAAACTGACCAAATACACATATTTAGCGGCTTTAAATTGGGGAGACACCGTCGTAATTAGATTTCGTTTCGCGTTTAAAAATGACCAAATACACATTATTAGCGACTTTAAATCGGGCAGAGACTGTCGTATTGAGATCTAGATTTGTGTTTAAAAAATAAACAAATACCCATATTTACCGACTTTAAATCGAATGGACACCACCGAATTTAGATCTCATTTCACGTTTAAAAAGTGACTAAATACCCATTATTACCGACTACAAATCGGGTAAAACTCCGTCCAATTTAGATCTCGTTTCACGTATAATAAATGACAAAATCCCTATATATACCAACTTTAGGTCAGGCAGACACTGACGTATTTACATCTAGTTTCGCGTTTCAAAAACGACCACTTACCCATAAATACTGACGACAAGTCGGAGAGACACCGCCGAATTTAGTTCTCGTTTTGCGTTTAAAAAATGACCAAATACACATATTTAGCGACATTAAATCGGTCAGAGACCGTTGTATTTAGATCTCGTGTCGCGTTTAATAAATGACCAAAAACCCACACATGCCGACTTAAAATTCGTCAGACACCGTCGCATTTTGATCCCGTTTCACGTTTGAAAAATGACCAAATACACATTATTACCCACTAAAAATTGGGCAGACACCGTCAAATTTAGATCTCGTTTCACGTATAAAAAATGTCCAAATACCCATAAATACCCACTATATATTGAGCAGACATCTTTGTATTAATATCTCGTTACGCGCTGGAAAAGCGACCACTTACACATAAATAGCGACGACAAACCGCGCAGATACTGTTGTATTTAGATCTCGTTTCGCGTTATAAAATGACCAATTACCCATAAATATTAATTTTAAATCGGACAGAGACCGTCGTATTTAGGCTAGGTACTTGTTTAAAAAATAACTAAATACCCATCAATACCGACTTAAAATTGGACAGACTCCGTTGTATTTAGATCTCGCAACGGGGTTAAAAAATTACCAAATAAACATAAATACTGACTTATAATTGGCCGGACACCGTAGAATTTAGATCCCTCTTCACGTTTAAAAAATTGACAAAAGCACCATAAATACCGACATTAAATGGTGCGAAGTTGTCGTATTTAGATGTGTCTTTTCGTTTGCATAATGATATAATGAATAGTCATAAGTACTACTTTTAATCGGGCAGATATCATCGCATTTAGATCTAGTAGAATATAAACCACACAGAAATCGTCGTATTAAGATCTGGTTTCGCGTTTTAAAAAGGACCAATAGCCATGAATACCAACTACAAATCGGACAGATAACGACGTATTTAGATCATATTTCGCGTTTAAAAATTAATAAATACTGTAACGGTAAACGGCTCACGCGAGACGAAAATCGTACCGATCGCGTGAGTCTACCGTCGAAGACGCGTAAGGGGCATGCGCGAGCGCGTCGGAGAGCCGGTGTGCACGACACACCGGCAGTATCGTCTCGCCTACGAGAGAGGCAAGGAGAATCGCGCGCGGAAACGATAGGAAACACGGATTCCCGCGCGAGTGAGACACGCAGCAGAACACGGATACGAGAGAGGAAGAGAGAGAGCACGAGATCACACGCGCCGTCCCCCAGGATCATCTTCAGGGATAAAGTAAGTCCTGGCCAGGCAATACCGCATTTATTACCGCCGTGCCGCGAGCGAAATCGGCGACGGGATACGCGCGGTATCCCGAAGCATAAGTATACGAGAGGTTAGCCGCTCTCGTCGCGACACTCTCTCTCGCCCCGTAAATTACGATTACGGTAAACCGGAGTGCTACACACTCCGGCGCGATCGCAACTCAGCGATAATTACTGCGAAGCCAGGTAACCGATACCTGGCGAACATAACCTCCTCCCCGAGTAAATCGAGACCGCGAGTCTCGACGCGTAGATTGCGGCGGGCGCACACACACATACACGTTGTTTTATATTTTCAGAGGTTACGCGAATAACCTTATTTGCTTTGAGCCAAGGTTCGACCTTGCCTTGGCTCACCATATTGTAATATTTCTTTTACTTTATTTTCTTTTAATAAATTAATTAACTGTCTTTAATCCCGAGTAATTATTAATTAACCGGTGATTACTCCCTGTCCCCGAAGGCGAATACCGCCATGCCCCGCGGGTGTCGTGCATTGTACTGCGCACGACACATAACTGAGTAGCCGAGTACGAGCATCGACGGAGGATAAGTGTACACTAGGTAAGTGCACACATTGTACACAGGGAAGACGTCGTCGTGCGGAGCTTGAGGCTAGCTCGCACCACTTCAAGGACGATCCTGACGATCGGTTAGCTGTCTGGTAAAACAGCTGATCGATACACGGAGAATATTTCCTGTGCATTGAGGATATGCACAGGACTATTAAAACCCTCCTGACGTACGAGAATAACCCTGTTACAATACCCATAAATACCGACTATAAATCGAACAGATACCATCGTACTTAGATCCCGTTTCCCGTTTAAAATTTGACCAAATACACTTACATACCGACTACAAATGGAGCTGAAATCGATGTATTTAGATCTCGTTTCTCTTATAATAGTTTACCAAATACCAATAGATACCGAAGACAAATCGGGCAAACACCGTTGAATATAGATCTCGTTTCAAGTATAAGAAATAACCGACTACCCATAATGACCGACTTTAAATTGGGCAGACACCGTCGTAACTAGAACTCGTTTCGCGTTTAAAAAATTACGAAATACTCATATTTACCGATATTAAATACGGCTGAAATCGTCGCAACTAGATCTTAAATCGCATTTAAAAAAACGACCAAATAGCCATAGATACCGACTATATAGTGGGCAGACACCGTGAAATTTAGATCTCGTTTCGGGGTGAAAAAATGACCAAATACGCATCAATGCCGACATAAAATCCGGCAGATACCGTCGTATTTAAATCTTGTTTCGCGGTCAAAAAGTGACCAAATATCCATAAATACCGACTTTAAATCAGGCAGAAGTCGCCGTATTTAGATGGAGTTTCGAGTTTTAATAATGACCAAAAGGCCATAAATATCTACTTTTAATCTGGCAGACATCATCATATTTAGATCTCGTTTTGAGATTAATAAATGACCAAATATACATGAATACCGACTAAAAATCGGGCAGATAACGACGCATTTAGATCTCATTTCGCGTATAAAAAATTACGAAATTCTCATATTTATCGACTATAAATAGGGCTGGAATCGTCGCAATTAGATCTTGATCGGCTTTTAAAAAAATGACCAAATAGCCATAGATACCGACTTTATAATGGGCAGACACCGTGGAATTTAGATCTCGTTTCGGGGTGAAAAAATGACCAAATACGCATCAATGCCGACATAAAATCCGGCAGATACCGTCGTATTTAAATCTTGTTTCGCGGTCAAAAAGTGACCAAATATCCATAAATACCGACTTTAAATCAGGCAGAAGTCGTCGTATTTAGATGGAGTTTCGAGTTTTAATAATGACCAAAAGGCCATAAATATCTACTTTTAATCTGGCAGACATCATCATATTTAGATCTCGTTTTGAGATTAATAAATGACCAAATATACATGAATACCGACTAAAAATCGGGCAGATAACGACGCATTTAGATCTCATTTCGCGTATAAAAAATTAAGAAATTCTCATATTTATCGACTATAAATAGGACTGGAATCGTCGCAATTAGATCTTGATCGGCTTTTAAAAAAATGACCAAATAGCCATAGATACCGACTTTATAATGGGCAGACACCGTGGAATTTTGATCTCGTTTCGGGGTGAAAAAATGACCAAATACGCATCAATGCCGAAAATGACCCAAATGAATACCGACTAAAAATCGGGCAGCAGCTAACGACGCATTTAGCTCTCATTTCGCGTATAAAAATTTACGGAAATCTCATATTTATCGACTATAACATAGGGCTGATATCGTCGCAATTAGATCTTGATCGGCTTTTAAAAAAATGACCAAATAGCCATAGATACCGACTTTATAATGGGCAGACACCGTGGGAATTTAGATCTCGTTTCGGGGTGAAAAAATGACCAAATACGCATCAATGCCGACATAAAATCCGGCAGATACCGTCGTATTTAAATCTTGTTTCGCGGTCAAAAAGTGACCAAATATCCATAAATACCGACTTTAAATCAGGCAGAAGTCGTCGTATTTAGATGGAGTTTCGAGTTTTAATAATGACCAAAAGGCCATAAATATCTACTTTTAATCTGGCAGACATCATCATATTTAGATCTCGTTTTGAGATTAATAAATGACCAAATATACATGAATACCGACTAAAAATCGGGCAGATAACGACGCATTTAGATCTCATTTCGCGTATAAAAAATTAAGAAATTCTCATATTTATCGACTATAAATAGGACTGGAATCGTCGCAATTAGATCTTGATCGGCTTTTAAAAAAATGACCAAATAGCCATAGATACCGACTTTATAATGGGCAGACACCGTGGAATTTTGATCTCGTTCCACGTTTAAAAATCGACCAATTACACCAATTATACCAATTACACATAAATACCGACTTCCATGTAGTTTCTCGATTAAAAATATAACTAAATACATACAAATACCGACATTAAATCGGGCAGACACTGACGTCTTTAGATCTACGTTTCTTTCTAAAAAAAAAGACCTAATACCCATAAAAACCTACTTTAAATTAGGTTGAAGTTGAGTAGTTCATGTATGTAAAACCATGTAGAAATACATCTAGTTTCTTGTTTAAAAAAATAACTAAATACCCATAAATACTGACTTTAAATCGGGCATACGCCATCGTTTTGAGATCTTGTTTCGCGCTTAAAAAATTACTAACTACACATAAATACCGATTTTAACCTTTAGAGGGCCAGAATACGCCTCTAGGCATAAGGGGTCTGACTCACAAACATCGCAACTTTGTTTGGTTCTAACTCAGGGACCTTAGACCATATTCGTATAGAAAAATACGATTTTCAAATTTTTCTAAACACTGGCCCTGTAAAGGTTAAACGGACCGAAATCGCCGTATTAAAATGTAGTATAGCATTTAAAAAAAACCAATTAACCATAAACACGGACTTTAAATCGGGCAGACACGTCGTTTTGAGATCTTGTTTCGCGCTTAAAAAATGAACACATACCCATAAATACAAACTATAAGTCGGGCAGAAATTTTCGTATAAACATGTAGTTTCGTGTTTAAAAAATGAATAAATACGCATATATACCGACATTGAATCGGGCAGACATCTTCGTGTATACATGTAGTTTCTCGTTTAAAAATATAACTAAATACTCCGTCGTTTTTAGATCTCGTGTAGCATTTTAAAAAATGATCAAATACCCATAAATATTGACTTTATAACGCGCAGAAATCGTCGTATTTAAATCTAGTTTAGCATTTAAAAAAAAAGACCAATTAGCCATAAATACTGACTTTAAATCGGGCAGAAATTTTCGTATATACATGTAGTTTCTCGTTTAAAAAAATAACTAAGTACATACAAATACCGTATTTAAATCCGGTAGACACCATTATTGTTAGATCTAGTTTTGTGTTTAAAATATGTCCAAATATCCATAAGTACCGATTTTAAATCGGACAGAAATCGCCATAGTTAGATCTCGTTTAGCGTTTAAGGAAATTAATGAATTCCCATAAATACCAGTAGATAAAGGGCGGTATAGCGCAGCCGCGTCTATTTTTAGACTCTCTCTCTTTCATGTACGTTCCAGCACTCGAACGTCTAAGGACTGGTATAGCGCGATGTACACAATACTGACTCCCACTCCTCGGCAACCTCTCTCTCTTTCTCTCTCGCGCTGTCTACGACTTTTGCGTGCATCTATGTGTTGGTATAGCGCAGCCCTTGGTTTTGGGGCTGGTATGGCGAGATTTAAACAAATCTCTACCACGCCGTCTCCGTGGTGTTCGTGCGCTCGTTTTTTAGGCAACGCATCGGTACAACTGTATTCCCTCTTACTAATTACTTAAAGGTATATAAGAAGGAAAAAAGTAATGTGGTTATTGTGGAAAGGTAAATAATTGAATACTCTCATTTGATTAAATATGAAAAACTTGTTTATTAACGTAGAAAATTTTCATAAAAATTATTTTTTTTAATCATCTTTTTTTGGTATACTACAAGTATTTGTAGAAAATTTTTCACTGTATTTTTTCCATTGAGACTTGAATTTGTTTTCGTCGTTTTTTTCTTGCTTATCTAGTAGAGGTTTGTGCTCCGGATCGCTGGTATTTGAACCCATGTTGATGTGAGTATTGAAATAGAATGAGTAGACTTTTTTTTTTGTTATTTAACGTCGCTCTATTTATGCTGCCAGGGCTAATCAGCGACGGAGGTGAACGGTGTGTCTGTAAACAAAGCACATGTAGTTGAAACAGTGGTGCTTGTGTCCATCGGAAGATATCATCGGTCACTGTAATTAGTCTAATAATTACAGTTTCCTGTCCTCCCGATGGAACCACCGCGATCCTCTTTACATCTTCGCGTCCGTAACGTTTCCTATAGTTCAGATGCCCGTGCCTCTCATGCACTGACAAGTGCACGAAACGCACGCGCATCTGAACTGGCGTCACATTACAGTGACACGCCGAGCCACTGAGTCGCGGAGTTCGAAAAATGCACATGAAAAAATTTTCAGAGGTACACGTCTGGGATCGAACCCACGACCCTCGGTGTGCGAGTCGGGAGCTCCACCCATGAGCCACCGCGCCTCTAATGAGTAGACTTGCTTGAGTGATTTGTATTTATACTATTCTTCAAACATGATAGCGTGTAGATCTTTAGAAATCAAGGTTAAGTCGAACGCGTAAATTTCACCCAACACAATGAGTAAATACATATAGTTAAACCCATCGTTATCATCTTGGACCATTTTCTCGTTGACAAACCCTTCTATGTCAGCATACTGGGTTGAATAGTACTGTTTAACCACTTCAAGATTTTGTAAAATACTTTTATCATTTTCACCGTCTTCCTTCCCAAGTTTATCTTTTAAAAATTCGAGCGTACAATCGACAGTCCTATTAACTTTACCAACTATTTCTTTGAGTAATCCAAGATGCAAATCTATCAACCCGCTCTGGTTTCGAAGTCCATCAAACGTTGATTGTTGCATTACTGTAGCTGGTGGACTATGACGAAGTTTCTTCTTCTTACAAGATGGATTTAGCGTTTCAATACCACTTTCTTCTATAACATCGTGATTAGACTCTGGTCTCTCGTCGATGATAATTGTTCTATGACCGTATGACGATGTAAAGCTTAAATTATGCTTCCCGAGAAAAATCATACTAGGGCGTCCAAACGCTCGATAAAAAGAATAATTATTATCGAACTATGATGTTATCAGATCAGAGTGTAGTTTCAAACTGTCCCAACTTTCTACGTCCAGCGTAAGGTTCTTGTATGACGGTCCTGAGGTAATTAACTTAATAACATAGTGATAATATCCTTGTATCTGCTCAAGTCCTACGCAGACCCTCTTTGTGTTTGATTTATTCAGAGCATACGATGTAGCTAATAAGAGATTAGGCAACTCCGGGTACACTTCACGTTTTCTTAATTGATAGTCAGCCATTTTTTTACCTAAATTATACACTAGAAATTTATAAACGTTATACTACACTGTTTCGTTCGGTAAACTCACAGATTGACTGTCTATGCTCAACTGACTGTTCTACAACCACCTCTTCATCTATCTATGATTGTCCCACCTTTTTTCGGATATTAGTTACTTTAACCAGATGTAATGTAATACATCTACGTAGTGGGGGAGTACATAAAATAGAATTCTAAAAATAAAATTGAATGCGCTTTAACAGATGTTGCACTGATTGTTTGGTTGTGAAAATCAGATGTAACAGAAAAATTAAAAATGATGCAATAAAAAAAGGGGAGAGGATTAGAATTTTAGAAAAGAAACACAACTGTTTACACATCACCCATATTATTTATTTTAAAACTACATTAATGTTAAATAATCTTTTTAGAAATACATAATTGATTACAATATCCTAAACCACGTGAAAGTTCATCACCAAACGCAAACTTGAAATCAAACAAAAAATTAATAGCTAAATTATCATTTTTTATAGTATTTTGTGTGAATAATTGAGAAAATGTGTTGAGATCTCCACCTTAACACATATGATGTAAAAACATTATACAGTCTTAATTTAAACTATCGATAAAGCTAGTTTTACCGCTCTGAATTAATATTATATTTTTTCCGTTTAAAATTACATTGGGTAAAACATTTTTACGATTCTCAAATAATTCACGCAGGATAAATTGTGCGTCGGAACCACGAGCATTATGTGCAATGCAGACAATTTTCCGAAAAACTGTCTTTTCTCGTAAATACAAGTCTGTAAATTTTTTCACCGGATACTACCAAAAAATATGTTCGCGCGTTTCGTAGATGCGCAACGCATAAAGTTGGAACGTGTAAACGGGTAGTTTCATGATTTCGGTATAAGGTGTCTTGTCGTGTCTCAAAATCGTAGAAAACGTATAAATATTTTCCATTTTCCTTAAACATACCATGCAATGGCGACATGAAACATAATGCTTACTTTTACATCCTGTACTGTAAGAAACTCCATATTCGTGTTTCCCCCGATGTACATGTACAAGATTTTTACACCCATCACATATTTTCATTAATTCGCAAATTTTTTTATTACTTACTTTATAAGTACCATCAGATTTATGGTTTTTGTAACAGTTTTCACTTAAAAAAGTTCTTGAGCAATCTTTGCATACTCTACTCTTTTCTTTTTTACAAGGTGGTGAAACGTAACACGACGCACAAATAGCTGAACACGCATGCTGATCAACATATTTATACGATTTGTTGCATGAAGTGCAAAAATAACTATTTTTGACTGCCCCTGTTAAATTTAATATTAAGTCAAAATGTTTTATTTCCTCGTCATACAATAAATTAATTTCTTTTGTCGGTGTTGTTTCTCGTTCGTTACGACGAATCAAAGTTTTACGACCATCAAATAAAGGAGGTTCTCCAGACCCGAAATCACTTTTTTCGTAGTAGACATTCCTATACCACGCGCCGCATAATAATCTTGGAATTTTTTTAGTTCTTCAAGACCGTAACCGTTTTCAGGAACATTAACCGAAGCATTTATTACAAGTGCTAAAGCCTGTTCTTTTTTATATGACCTATGTCCGTCTCTAATCAATGTCCACATTTTCTTTATTTTAGGTCTGATGTCGCATTTGGTTAAAATAAAAACTTCACCGGCGACCAATGCACGAGGTAAACATAAATTATCACCATTATTGACGAGTATAAAATTCAAATAATGCGCGCGAACGTTCAGCATTCTGCTTTTCGATATTGTGTTGACTAATATCACTTATCGGCGCTGGAGCTATTATCGCTTTCTCGACGATGCCAACAGGTTCCGGATAGGTACTCATGATCATACCGGCTATAAACCGTGTAGGGCGTCCGGTTTCATCATCGAGCTCGTCGTTCGTGTCATCCTCATCGTCGTCGTCATCGCCATCGTCGTCGTCCTCGTTGGTCTCGTTGTCCGATCTGTTGACTTCAATATGTACGACCTCCATCCCCCTTTCTTCTTCTTCATCGACATCCACTTCATTTATCAACATATCCTCTTCTTCAATTTCATTTTCATGCACTAGTTCATCATCTTGCGTATAACAGGTGATGACCGACGGTCAGGACTCCGTGTACAAGACTCGCACTCGCACGTTCCACTTGTACATTCACTGACTTCGTCATCACTTTCAGATGAAGGCACAACGATAATCTTGTTGTCACTGTCAATAACATTTAATAGGTTTCTCCGAAGTAAAAAAGCGTAAAATTATTAATTAATGTTCAAATCATAAACAAACAATATTAGTAAAACACACACACATATACGCGCGTGCGTGCACACGCACACGCACACGCACATTGAGAGAGAGAGAGCAATTTATTATTTTATTTTTTAAATCATTCCATGCAATTTATTATTTCATTTTTAAAATCATTCCATGCAATTTATTATTTCATTTTTTAATGCATTCCATGCAATTTATTATTTCATTTTTAAAATCATTCCATGCAATTTATTATTTCATTTTTAAAATAATTCCATGCAATTTATTATTTCATTTTTAAAATCATTCCATGCATTTTATTATTTTATTTTTAAAATCATTCCATGCAATTTATTATTTTATTAAAAAAATTCATTGTGCGTGTGTGTGTATGTGCGTGCGCGCGTGTGTGTGTATGTGTGTGTGTGTGTGTGCATGCAATTTTATTATTACAGAGAGAGACATAAAAAGAGAGAGGCTAATCGTACAATGAGATGATCGAATTAACAGTAAACACAGTATATACACTTACTTTGATTGTCCTCGTACGCAGCCATTAAATTTCTTAATGGGTACAACCCTTGCATGTTAAAGCGAATTATAAAACTTCCTGCTGTTCTTACTGCCACTTCGTTTCCTCGAAAACAAAGACGGTGTAGCTGTGCAATTTCCCGGAAGCCGCAGCAACTGAGGGCAAAATTGAACTCCCACATCTACGCCAAAGTCTCACAGGGGATTACTTATGGCGTAAATAATCGACAATTTGCACCATAATGACACACAACATTCTTTCCACAAAGCTAAACATTTTTAAACTATTTTTCCAAAAAGACAAGATTTTGATATATAAAACAAAAGCTTTTTTCGTGCTGCGATGCAACTAAGACCACGCGGGAAAATAGAATGACGATTTTCTAATGTTCATACCTACTAAGCGATTTTCCCACCTCTTCTTTCTTCATTTACGATATTACCGAACATGCATACAGATGCGAACTAATTTTCTTACGCAGGTATGATACTACAGAGGTCCATCTGGTTTTTATTGAGGGTTCAGGTACAGATTCTTGGACACGTGCAGAACTAGCATTTTTCCTTCAACAATAAACTCTTTTCGCTTTGTTCGCTCGTATTTGTTTAGATAGGTCGATAACAAATATTTTGTGTAGAGATGCGAGCACGTAAAACATCCATCTGGTTTTTATTATATTACTTATCTACTTATGTTACGCACATTTTCCTAAACCCGGTAAAATCTTAACCCTCTATGAAAAAGGGAGCTCCTCTTTTTGGATTTTTTTAGTTTTACTCGTGCTGTCCGAACATTCACATCGATATATCTTAGTGAAATATTTTATTAATAAGCGCGTTGGAATAATACAATTAACCAATAGTGTGAATAAGTATCTGTTTCATCTCGGTGGTTTATACCTTTGGTATATTGTGTTATCAAGAAAAAAGACGTATAAATAACTAAATTTTTAAAAATTAATTAAATCCCTTATTTAAAAGTTCTGTGTTGTTTAAGAAAAGTGCAATGGTAGTTTTTAGTGAAATAAAAGATTGTTAAACGAATATGGATATAGATTGGATAGATATGTTGTTGGAAGGAAATACAAATGAATTGATTACAATGATAGCTCACGATTTTTCTACGATTAATCAACCAAATATTCATACAAATGTAATAAACGATTGTTTTCAAAATCCGAGTATCAGCCCAGTAAATAGTGCGTGTTTACAAGACGAACTTGCGAGTTTATCGAGTTTTTCCGACACTTTAACACAAACGACAATTTCTTTGTGTACATTAAATTCTGAGAACATAGTAATAAATTTACCTGAATCGCGTGAACAATTAAAGGAATACGCATTTCCCGACACCGTAAAAGAAATTTCTAATATTGAAGTTAGCGAGGCGATTAATTCAATTTTACAATCATTTAATGAACCAAACAATGATATTACAATTACATATATGGAGAAGGAGTTCGAAGAAATGGGAAATAATGACATTGAAATTATATATGAATCGGATTCAAATAAAGAAAACAAGTCGACGACAGTAAACAAATACGCGCATCAATCTACGTCCTCGCGCTTAAAAAGGAGTGAAATATGTTTTAAACAATATTTAATAAAATAGATAGAGTAAGTAAGTTAACTCGCGATATTATAACGTGCATGAAAGAGTTAGATAAATGCGTGACGACACGAAACAATCCGAGTACGTGCGTTCGACGATTCTTCACCTGGGGGAGTCTAATTGTGGCGGCAAATAAAAAAATATTAATAGCCGAACCATTTACATTGACAAAAGAAGAATTTTTTAACAGCGTTACAATTGTTAATGAATTAATGGATGATTATAATCCAATCGAAATGATAAAGAGGAAGGATGTATATGATCATCAATACAAATTGACAAAATTACAAGGATTTCTAAGTGGATAGTAAGTAAAATTTTTATTAATTTCAGGAAATTTACTAATGTTCACTTAATTATAATTATACCTTTTTTTTCTTTTTAGTTTGTCGATGTTTATTGGTGACATGTTACAAACTTCAATAATTGACAAAACCTTGGCAGCAGCTTGGCGATTCAAAGGGTACCGATATGCTAAGAAAAAAACAATCATTTACGATAATGGCGTTCTTTTGCGGGACCCTTATGGTGAACAAGGTTTTCACAAATTTATAACCGAAGATCAAGTAAAAAATATAATTAAAGACGAACAAGAGAAATATTTATTAAATAGAAAATATCGTATTCCTTTTTTAATTAGAGCATATTTAATATTATAATATAACGAAGTAAGAATATGAATCAATTTTAAACATATTATAAATTAAACACTCTATTATTTTTATTATTTAAAAATCAGTAGGTATAATATCAATAAGAAAAGAGAAGGAGAGAGATAAAAGTATTCAAAATAGCATAAGTATAAGCACAAAAAAATAAGACATGGATGGTCAAATAATAGACATCGCTGCATAACTCTAAGAATAATATACACGGTAAAGGTAAAGTGAGCAAGGTATTGAAACTAAAACATGTGTTCCTTCTTATTATCTAAATCTATGGCTTGCCAAACGGTGTATATATATATATATATATATATGTGCTATAGTCTCTCTTTATACCTTACCCGAAAACTAACGATTACGGTACACCATACTATAAGCGCACGAAATACATTGCACAAAAGAGAGACCATTCCGGTATACCGATGCATTGTCTATAATAGATACGTCTCCACATAGCGTACCTGCGCACGAACACCACGGAGACGGTGACGTAGGTATTTGTTTTTGTCTCGCCATAGGTTCGCTTTTAAAAAGTTGCCAATAACTAATAAATACCCACAACTAATCGGACAGAAATCTTCGTATTTAAATGTGGTTTCTCCTTAAAAAAATAACTAAATACGCATAAATACAGACTTTTTATCATGCAGACACCATCGTTTTTAGATCTCGTTTCGCGTATAAAAAATGACGAAATACCCATCAATACCGACTTGAAATCAGGCAGAAATTTTTGTATTTAAATGCAGTTTCTTGTTAACAAAATAACTAAATATGCATATACCGACTTTAAATCGGGCAGACACCGTCGTTTTTAGATCTAGGTTCGCGTGTAAACAGTGATCTCATTCCTATCATTACCGACTTTAAATCCGTCAGAAATCGTCTTATTTAGATCTCGTTTTACGCTAGGGAAATGAAAAAATGCCCATAAATACCAACTATAAGTCGGGCAAACTCCATCGGATTTAGTTCTCGTTTCGCGTTTAAGGAAATGAATAAGTTTTCACAAAAACCAACTACAAGCGGGCACACATCGTCGTTTTTAGATCTAGGTTCGCGTGCAAAAAATGAACATATTAATATAATTACCGACATTAAATCGTTCAGAAATCGTCTTATTGAGATCTCTTTTGCGCTAACGAAATGCTTAAATACCCATAAATACCGATTATAAGTCGGGCAGATAATGTCTATTTAGATCTCGTTTCGCATTTAAGGAAATGAATAAGCTCCCATAAATACCGACTATAAGTCGGGCAAACATCGACGTTTTTAGATCTTGGTTCGCGTGTAAAAAAAGACCATATTCATATAATTACCGACATTAAAACGGTCAGAAATCGTCTTAGTTAGATCTTGGTTTGCGCTAGGGAAATGAATATGTAACCATAAATAGACACCGTCATATTTATATCTCGTTTCGGATTTATGGAAATGAATAAGTACCCATAAATACCAACTATAAGTCGGGTAGACATCGTCGTTTTTAGACCTATGTTCGAGTGTAAAATATGACCATATTCCTATAATTTCCGACTTTAAAACGGTCAGAAATCGTCTCATTTAGATCTCGTTTTGCGCTAGGGAAATGAATAAATACCCACAAGTACCAACTATAAGTCGGGCAGCCGCCGTCGTTTTTAGATCTCGTTCCACGTTTAAAAAATTACGAAATACCCATAAATACGGACTTCAAATCAGGCAGATAACTTCGTATTTAAAAGTAGATTCTCGTTTAAAACATAACTGAATTCCCATAAATATCAACTACAAGTCGGGCAGACTCCACCGGTTTTAGTTCTCGTTTCGCGTTTAAGGAAATGACTAAGTTCCCATTAATACCGGCTATAAGTCGGGTATACATCGTCGTCTTTAAATCTAGGTTTGCGTGTAAAAAATGACCATATTCCTATAATTACCGACATTAAATAGTTCAGTAATCGTCATAGTTAGATCTCGTTTTGCGCTAGGGAAATGAATAAATATCCATAAATACCAACTATAAGTCGAAAAGACATCGTCTTATTAAATCTGGTTTTGCGTTTAAGGAAACGTTTAAGTACCCATAAATACCGACTATAAGTCGGGCAGACACCGTCGTTTTTAGACCTATGATCGCGTTTAAAAATAACCATATTCTTATAATGACCGACTTTACATCGGTCAGAAAACATCCAATTTAGATCTCGTTATGCACTTTTGCAATGAACAAATACCCATAAATACCAACTATAAGTCGGGCAGACAATGTCATATTAATATCTCGTTTCGCCTTTAAGGAAATGAACAAGTACCCATAAATACCGACTGTAAGTTGGGCAAACATCAAAATACCGAATTTAAATAGGGCAGACACCGTCGTTTTTATATCTCGTTTCGCGTTTAAAAAATGACCAAATTCCCATAAATACCGACTTCAAATCAGGCAGAAATCTCCGTATTTAAATATAGTTTCTCGTAAAAAAATAACTGAATCCCTATAAAAACCAACTATAACTCGGGTATACTGCGTGGTATTTAGAACTCGTTTCGCGTTTAAGGAAACGTATATGTACCTATAAATATCAACTTTAAATCAGGCAGAAATCTTCGTATTTAAATATAGTTTCTCGTTTAACTGTATCCCCAAAAATACCAACTAAAAGTCGGGTAAACTCTGTCGAATTTGTCATTACCGACTTTAAATCTTCCAGAAAATCTCGTAACATCCAGGATATACCGAAATTGGTGGGAATATCTGAAATACCTCAAAACTCCCGAAATGTCCAGGAAATCCCTCTATTAGTGAATTCAGAAAATCCCGAAACATCCAGGAAATCTCGAAATTGGTGGAGATATCCCGGATTACCTCAAAATTCCCGAATTGTCCAGCAAATCCCTCCGTTAGTTAATTTACCCCGAAATGCAACAGAAAACCCCGATATGTCCAGGAAATCCCGAAATTGGTGGATATATTCCGGAATACCTCAAAATTCCCGAATTGTCCAGGAAATCCCTAATTTAGTGAGTTTATCCCGGAATACACCAGAAAATTCCGACAATCCAGGAAATCCCGAAATTGGTGGAGATTTCCGGAATACCTCAAAATTCCCGAAATGACCAGGAAATCCCGAAATTGGTGGAGATATTCCGAAATACTTCAAAATTCCTCAAAATCCCGCAAGAATTACCGAAACGTCCAGGAAATACCGAAAATAATGGAGATATCCCGAAATACCTCAAGATTTCCCCAAACGTCTAGGAAATCCCTCACTTAGTGAATTTATCCCGAAATACCCCAGAAAATCCCTAAATATCCAGGAAATCCCGAAATTGGTGGAGATATCCAGGAGTACCTCAAAGTATCCGAAATGTCCAGGAAATCCCTAATTTAGTGAGTTTACCCGAAATACCCCAGAAAATCCCTAAATATCCAGGAAATCCCGAAATTGGTGGAGATATCCCGGATTACCTCAAAATTCCCGAAATGTCCAGGAAATCCCTCCGTTAGTTAATTTACCCCGAAATGCAACAGAAAACCCCGATATGTCCAGGAAATCCCGAAATTGGTGGATATATCCCGGAATACCTCAAAATTCCCGAATTGTCCAGGAAATCCCTATTTAGTGAGTTTACCCGAAATACCCCAGAAAATTCCGACAATCCAGGAAATCCGAAATTGGTGGAGATTTCCGGAATACCTCAAAATTCCCGAAATGACCAGGAAATCCCGAATTGGTGGAGATATTCCGAAATACTTCAAAATTCCTCAAAATCCCGCAAGAATTACCGAAACGTCCAGGAAATACCGAAAATAATGGAGATATCCCGAAATACCTCAAGATTTCCCCAAACGTCTAGGAAATCCCTCACTTAGTGAATTTATCCCGAAATACCCCAGAAAATCCCTAAATATCCAGGAAATCCCGAAATTGGTGGAGATATCCAGGAGTACCTCAAAGTATCCGAAATGTCCAGGAAATCCCTAATTTAGTGAGTTTACCCGAAATACCCCAGACAATTCCGACACATCCAGGAAATCCGGAAATTGGTGGAGATTTCCGGAATATCTCAAAATTCCCGAAATGTCCAGCAAATCCCTGAATTGGTGGGGATATCCCGAAATAGCTCAAGAATTCTCCAAAAGTCCAGGAAATCCCTCAGTTAGTGCAATTATCCCGTAATACCCCAGAAAATCACTAAACATCCAGGAAATCCCGAAATTGGAGGTGATATCCCGAAATACCATTGATAACCCGGAAACATCCAGGAAATCCCGAAATTGATGGATATATCCCGGAATACCTCAAAATTCCCGAAATGTCCAGGAAATCCCTAATTTAGTGAGTATATCCCGGAATACCCCAGAAAATTCCGACAATCCAGGAAATCCCGACATTGGTGGAGATTTCCGGAATACCTCAAAATTCCCGAAATATCTAGGAAATCTCGAAATTGCTGGAGATATCCCGAAATACCATAGATAATCCGGAAACATCCAGGAAATCTCGAAAATGGTGGAATTATCCCGAAATACCCCACAAAATCCCTAAACATCAAGGAAATTCCGAAATTGGTGGATTTATCCGGAAATATCCCAGAAAATCCCAAAACATCCCGGAAATCCCGAAATTGGTGGAGATATTCCGGAATAAGTCAAAATTCCCGAAATGTTCAGGAAATCCCTTTGTTAGTGAATTAACCCGAAGACAATAAATACCCCGATATGTCCAGGAAATCCCGTAATTGGTGGAGATATACCCGAATACCTCATATTCCCGAAATGACCAGGAAATGCCTCAGTTAATGAGTTTCTCCAGAAATACCCCAGAAAATTCCGAAACGTACAGGAAATCCCGAAATTGGTGGAGATATCCCGAAAAACCTCAATAATTCCCCAAACGTCCAGGAAATTTCTCAATTATTGAACTTCTCCCGAAATACCCGAGAAAATCCCTAAGCATCCAGAAAAATGCTAAATTTGTGGGGATATCCCGAAATACCACAAGAATTACCGAAACATCCAGGAAATCCCGAAATTGGTGGATTTATCCCGAAATACCTCAAAATTCCCCAAACGTCCAGGAAATCCCTCACTTAGTGAATATATCCCGAAATACCCCAGAAAATTCCTAAACATCCAGGAAACACCGAAATTGGTAGCGATATCCAGGAGTACCTCAAAGTACCCGAAATGTCCAGGAAATCCCTAATTTAGTGGAGATTTCCGGAATACCTCAAAATTCCCGAAATGTCTAGGAAATCTCGAAATTGGTGGAGATATCCCGAAATACCATAGATAATCCGGAAACATCCAGGAAATCTCGAAACTGGTGGAGATATCCCGGAATACCCCAAAATTCCCGAATTGTCCAGCAAATCCCTCATTTATAGAATTTACTTTGAAATTCAACAGAAAACCCCGATATGTCCAGGAAATCCCAAAAATTGGTGGAGATATCCCGGAATACCCCAGAAAATCCCGAAACATCCATGAATCCCGAAATAGGTGGATATATCCCTGAATATCTCAGAAAATCACGAAACATCCAGGAAATTCCGAAATTGGTGAATATATCCCGAAATACCTTAAAATTCCCGAGATGTCGTAGTAAATCCCTCAGTTAGTGAATTTATCCCCAAATATCACAGAAAATCCCGAAACATCCAGGAAATCCCGAAATTGGTTGATTTATCCCGAAATACCCCAGAAAATCTCGAAACATCCAGAAAATACCGAAATTGGTGGAGTTATCCAGGAATAAGTCAAAATTCCCGAAATGTCCAGGAAATCCCTCTGTTAGTGAATTTAACCCGAAAGACAATAAAAAACCTCTATATGTCCAGGAAATCACGAAATTGGTGGATATATCCCGAAATACCTCAAAATTCCCGAAATGTCCGGGAAATCCCTCAGTTAGTGAATTTATCCCCAATTATCGCAGAAAATCCCGAAACCTCCAGGAAATCCCGAAATTGGTGGAGATATCCCGAAATAACATAGATAATCCGGATACATACAGGAAATCCCGACGTTTGTGGATTAAACCCGAAATACCCAAGAAAATCTCTAAACGTCCAAGAAATCCCGAAATTGGTGAATATATCCCGAAATACCTCAAAACTCCCGAAATGTCCAGGAATTCCCTCTGTTAGTGAATTTATCCCGAAATAACCCAGAAAATCCCAAAACATACACGATATCCAAAAATTGATGGAGATATCCCGTAATAAGTCAAAATTCCCGAAATGTCCAGGAAATCCCTCTGTTAGTGAATTTATCCCGACATACAATAAAAAAATCCCGACACATCCAGGAAATCCCGAAATTGGTGGAGATATCTCGAAATACCTTAAAATTCCCGAAATGTCCAGGAAATCACGAAATTGGTGGAGATATCCCGAAATACTATAGATTATCCGGAAACATCCAGGAAATCCCGAAATATGTGGAATTATCCCGAAATACCCCAGAAATTCCCTAAACCTCCAGGAAATCCCGAAATTGGTGGAGATATCCCGAAATAACATAGATAATCCGGATACATCCAGGAAATCCCGAAGTTTGTGGATTAAACCCGAAATACCCCAGAAAATCTCGAAACGTCCAAGATATCCCGAAATTGGTGAATATATCCCGAAATACCTCAAAACTCCCGAAATGTCCAGGATTCCCTCTGTTAGTGAATTTATCCCGAAATAACCCAGAAAATCCCAAACATACACGATATCCAAAAATTGATGGAGATATCCCGTAATAAGTCAAAATTCCCGAAATGTCCAGGAAATCCCTCTGTTAGTGAATTTATCCCGAAATACAATAAAAAAATCCCGACACATCCAGGAAATCCCGAAATTGGTGGAGATATCCCGAAATACCTCAAAATTCCCGAAATGTCCAGGAAATCACGAAATTGGTGGAGATATCCCGAAATACTATAGATTATCCGGAAACATCCAGGAAATCCCGAATATGTGGAATTATCCCAAATACCCCAGAAATTCCCTAAACCTCCAGGAAATCCCGAAATTGGTGGAGATATCCCGAAATAACAGAGATAATCCGGATACATCCAGGAAATCCCGAAGTTTGTGGATTAAACCCGAAATACCCCAGAAAATCTCGAAACGTCCAAGAAAATCCCGAAATTGGTGAATATATCCCGAATACCTCAAAACTCCCGAAATGTCCAGGAATTCCCTCTGTTAGTGAATTTATCCCGAAATAACCCAGAAAATCCCAAACATACACGATATCCAAAAATTGATGGAGATATCCCGTAATAAGTCAAAATTCCCGAAATGTCCAGGAAATCCCTCAGTTAATGAGTTTCTCCAGAAATACCCCAGAAAATTCCGAAACGTACCGAGATATCCCGAAATACCTCAAAATTCCCGAAATGTCCAGGAAATCACGAAATTGGTGGAGATATCCCGATATACTATAGATTATCCGGAAACATCCAGGAAATCCCGAAATGTGTGGAATTATCCCGAATACCACAGAAAATCCCTAAACATCAAAGAAATCCCGAAATTGGTGGATTTATCCCGAAATACCCCAGAAAATCCCGAAACACTCACTAATCCCGAAATTGGGTGGAGATATCCCGAAATACCTCAAGATTCCACAAAAGTCCAGGAAATCGCACAGTTAGTGAATTTATCCCGAAATACCCCAGAAAATTCCGAAACGTACAGGAAATCCCGAAATTGGTGGAGATATCCCGAAAAACCTCAATAATTCCCCAAACGTCCAGGAAATTTCTCAATTATTGAACTTCTCCCGAAATACCCGAGAAAATCCCTAAGCATCCAGAAAAATGCTAAATTTGTGGGGATATCCCGAAATACCACAAGAATTACCGAAACATCCAGGATATCCCGAAATTGGTGGATTATCCCTGAAATACCTCAAAATTCCCCAAACGTCCAGGAAATCCCTCACTTAGTGAATATATCCCGAAATACCCCAGAAAATTCCTAAACATCCAGGAAACACCGAAATTGGTGGAGATATCCCGAAATAACATAGATAATCCGGATACATCCAGGAAATCCCGAAGTTTGTGGATTAAACCCGAAATACCCCAGAATTCTCGAAACGTCCAAGAAATCCCGAAATTGGTGAATATATCCCGAAATACCTCAAAACTCCCGAAATGTCCAGGAATTCCCTCTGTTAGTGAATTTATCCCGAAATAACCCAGAAAATGCCAAAACATACACGATATCCAAAAATTGATGGAGATATCCCGTAATAAGTCAAAATTCCCGAAATGTCCAGGAAATCCCTCTGTTAGTGAATTTATCCCGAAATACAATAAAAAAATCCCGACACATCCAGGAAATCCCGAAATTGGTGGAGATATCTCGAAATACCTTAAAATTCCCGAAATGTCCAGGAAATCACGAAATTGGTGGAGATATCCCGAAATACTATAGATTATCCGGAAACATCCAGGAAATCCCGAAATATGTGGAATTATCCCGAAATACCCCAGAAATTCCCTAAACCTCCAGGAAATCCCGAAATTGGTGGAGATATCCCGAAATAACATAGATAATCCGGATACATCCAGGAAATCCCGAAGTTTGTGGATTAAACCCGAAATACCCCAGAAAATCTCGAAACGTCCAAGAAATCCCGAAATTGGTGAATATATCCCGAAATACCTCAAAACTCCCGAAATGTCCAGGAATTCCCTCTGTTAGTGAATTTATCCCGAAATAACCCAGAAAATCCCAAAACATACACGATATCCAAAAATTGATGGAGATATCCCGTAATAAGTCAAAATTCCCGAAATGTCCAGGAAATCCCTCTGTTAGTGAATTTCTCCCGAAATACCAATAAAAATTCCCGACACATCCAGGAAATCCCGAAATTGGTGGAGATATCCCGAAATACCTCAAAATTCCCGAAATGTCCAGGAAATCACGAAATTGGTGGAGATATCCCGAAATACTATAGATTATCCGGAAACATCCACGAAATCCCGAAATATGTGGAATTATCCCGAAATACCCCAGAAATTCCCTAAACCTCCAGGAAATCCCGAAATTGGTGGAGATATCCCGAAATAACATAGATAATCCGGATACATCCAGGAAATCCCAAAGTTTGTGGATTAAACCCGAAATACCCCAGAAAATCTCGAAACGTCCAAGAAATCCCGAAATTGGTGAATATATCCCGAAATACCTCAAAACTCCCGAAATGTCCAGGAATTCCCTCTGTTAGTGAATTTATCCCGAAATAACCCAGAAAATCCCAAAACATACACGATATCCAAAAATTGATGGAGATATCCCGTAATAAGTCAAAATTCCCGAAATGTCCAGGAAATCCCTCAGTTAATGAGTTTCTCCAGAAATACCCCAGAAAATTCCGAAACGTACCGAGATATCCCGAAATACCTCAAAATTCCCGAAATGTCCAGGAAATCACGAAATTGGTGGAGATATCCCGATATACTATAGATTATCCGGAAACATCCAGGAAATCCCGAAATGTGTGGAATTATCCCGAAATACCACAGAAAATCCCTAAACATCAAAGAAATCCCGAAATTGGTGGATTTATCCCGAAATACCCCAGAAAATCCCGAAACACTCACGAAATCCCGAAATTGGTGGAGATATCCCGAAATACCTCAAGAATTCCACAAAAGTCCAGGAAATCGCACAGTTAGTGAATTTATCCCGAAATACCCCAGAAAATTCCGAAACGTACAGGAAATCCCGAAATTGGTGGAGATATCCCGAAAAACCTCAATAATTCCCCAAACGTCCAGGAAATTTCTCAATTATTGAACTTCTCCCGAAATACCCGAGAAAATCCCTAAGCATCCAGAAAAATGCTAAATTTGTGGGGATATCCCGAATACCACAAGAATTACCGAAACATCCAGGATATCCCGAAATTGGTGGATTTATCCCGAAATACCTCAAAATTCCCCAAACGTCCAGGAAATCCCTCACTTAGTGAATATATTCCGAAATACCCCAGAAAATTCCTAAACATCCAGGAAACACCGAAATTGGTGGAGATATCCCGAATAACATAGATAATCCGGATACATCCAGGAAATCCCGAGTTTGTGGATTAAACCCGAAATACCCCAGAATTCTCGAAACGTCCAAGAAATCCCGAAATTGGTGAATATATCCCGAAAATACCTCAAAACTCCCGAAATGTCCAGGAATTCCCTCTGTTAGTGAATTTATCCCGAATAACCCAGAAAATGCCAAACATACACGATAACCCAAAATTGATGGAGAATCCCGTAATAAGTCAAAATTCCCGAAATGTCCAGGAAATCCCTCTGTTAGTGAATTTATCCCGAAATACAATAAAAAAATCCCGACACATCCAGGAAATCCCGAAATTGGTGGAGATATCCCGAAATACCTCAAAATTCCCGAAATGTCCAGGAAATCACGAAATTGGTGGAGATATCCCGAAATACTATAGATTATCCGGAAACATCCAGGAAATCCCGAAATATGTGGAATTATCCCGAAATACCCAGAAATTCCCTAAACCTCCAGGAAATCCCGAAATTGGTGGAGATATCCCGAAATAACATAGATAATCCGGATACATCCAGGAAAGAAAGTTTGTGGATTAAACCCGAAATACCCCAGAAAATCTCGAAACGTCCAAGAAATCCCGAAATTGGTGAATATATCCCGAATACCTCAAAACTCCCGAAATGTCCAGGAATTCCCTCTGTTAGTGAATTTATCCCGAATAACCCAGAAAATCCCAAAACATACACGTTATCCAAAAATTGATGGAGATATCCCGTAATAAGTCAAATTCCCGAAATGTCCAGGAAATCCCTCAGTTAATGAGTTTCTCCAGAAATACCCCAGAAAATTCCGAAACGTACCGAGATATCCCGAAATACCTCAAAATTCCCGAAATGTCCAGGAAATCACGAAATTGGTGGAGATATCCCGATATACTATAGATTATCCGGAAACATCCAGGAAATCCCGAAATGTGTGGAATTATCCCGAAATACCACAGAAAATCCCTAAACACCAAAGAAATCCCGAAATTGGTGGATTTATCCCGAAATACCCCAGAAAATCCCGAAACACTCACGAAATCCCGAAATTGGTGGAGATATCCCGAAATACCTCAAGAATTCCACAAAAGTCCAGGAAATCGCACAGTTAGTGAATTTATCCCGAAATACCCCAGAATATCCCTAAACATCCGGGAAATCCCTCAGTTATTGAACTTATCCCGAAATACCCGGCAAAATCCCTTAACATCCAGGAAATCCCTAAATTGGTGGGGATATCCCGATATGCCGCTTGAATATCCGAAACGTCCAGGAATTCCCTCAGTCAGTGAATTTAACCCGAAATACAACAAAAAACCCTGATTTGTCTAGGAAATCCCGAAATTGGTGGATTTATCCCGAAATACCCAGAAAATCCCGAAACACTCACGAAATCCCGAAATTGGTGGAGATATCCCGAAATACCTCAAGAATTCCACAAAGTCCAGGAAATCGCTCAGTTAGTGAATTTATCCCGAAATACCCCAGAATATCCCTAAACATCCGGGAAATCCCTCAGTTAGTGAACTTATCCCGAATTACCCCAGAAAATCCCTAAACATCCAGGAAAACCCGAAATTGGTGGAGATGTCCCGAAATACCTCAAGAATTCCCAAAATGCCCAGGAAATCCCTCAGTTAGTGAATTTACCCCGAAATACAACAGTAATCCCCAATATGTCCAGGAAATACAGAAATTGGTGGAGATATCTGAAATACCTCAAAACTCCCGAAATGACCAGAAAATCCCTCTTTTAGTGGATTTATCCCGAAATACCCCAGAAAATCCCGAAACACTCACGAAATCCCGAAATTGATGGAGATATCCCGGAATACCTCAAAATTCCCGAAATGTCCAGGAAATCCCTAAATTGGAGGGGATATCCCGAAATACCGCAAGAATTACCGAAACGTCCAGGAAATACCGAAAATGGTGGAGATAACCCGGAATACATCAGAAAATCCCTAAATTGGTGGAGATATCCTGAAATACCTCAAAGTTCCCGAAATGTCCAGAAAATCCCTCAGTTAGTGAATTTACCCCGAATTACAACAGAAATCCCCGATATTTCCAGGAAATAGAGAAATTGGTGGAAATATCTGAAATACCTCAATAATTCCCCAAACGTCCAGGAAATCCCTCAGTTATTGAACTTATCCCGAAATACCCGACAAAATCCCTTAACATCCAGGAAATCCCTAAATTGGTGGGGATATCCCGATATGCCGCTTGAATATCCGAAACGTCCAGGAATTCCCTCAGTCAGTGAATTTAACCCGAAATACAACAAAAAACCCTGATTTGTCTAGGAAATCCCGAAATTGGTGGATTTATCCCGAAATACCCCAGAAAATCCCGAAACACTCACGAAATCCGAAATTGGTGGAGATATCCCGAAATACCTCAAGAATTCCACAAAAGTCCAGGAAATCGCTCAGTTAGTGAATTTATCCCGAAATACCCCAGAATATCCATAAACATCCGGGAAATCCCTCAGTTAGTGAACTCATCCCGAATTACCCCAGAAAATCCCTAAACATCCAGGAAAACCCGAAATTGGTGGAGATGTCCCGAAATACCTCAAGAATTCCCGAAATGCCCAGGAAATCCCTCAGTTAGTGAATTTACCCCGAAATACAACAGTAATCCCCGATATGTCCAGGAAATACAGAAATTGGTGGAGATATCTGAAATACCTCAAAACTCCCGAAATGACCAGAAAATCCCTCTTTTAGTGGATTTATCCCGAAATACCCCAGAAAATCCCGAAACACTCACGAAATCCCGAAATTGATGGAGATATCCCGGAATACCTCAAAATAACCGAAATGTCCAGGAAATCCCTAAATTGGAGGGGATATGCCGAAATACCGCAAGAATACCGAAACGTCCAGGAAATACCGAAAATGGTGGAGACAACCCGGAATACATCAGAAAATCCCAAAATTGGTGGAGATATCCTGAAATACCTCAAAGTTCCCGAAATGTCCAGAAAATCCCTCAGTTAGTGAATTTACCCCGAATTACAACAGAAATCCCCGATATTTCCAGGAAATACAGAAATTGGTGGAGATATCTGAAATACCTCAATAATTCCCCCAAACGTCCAGGAAATCCCACTTTTAGTGGATTTACCCGAAATACCCCCAGAAAATCCCGAAACGTTCACGAAATCCCGAAATTGATGGAGATATCCCGGAATACCTCAAAATTCCTGAAATGTCCAGGAAAATGCTAAATTTGTGGGGATATCCCGAAATACCGCAAGAATTACCGAAACATCCAGGAAATCCCGAAATTGGTGGAGATATCCCGGAATACATCAGAAAATCCCGAAATTGGTGGAGATATCCCGAAATACCTCAAGTTTCCGAAATGTTCAGAAATCCCTCAGTTAGTGAATTTACCCCGAATTACAACAGAAATCCCCGATATTCCAGGAAATACAGAAATTGGTGGAGATATCTGAAATACCTCAAAACTCCCGAAATGTCCAGGAAATCCCACATGTAGTGGATTTAACCCGAAATACCCCAGAAAATCCCGAAACGTTCACGAAATCCCGAAATTGATGGAGATATCCCGAATACCTCAAAATTCCCGAAATGTCCAGGAAATCCCTAAATTGGTGGGGATATCCCGAAATACCGCAAGAATTACCGAAACGTCCAGGAAATACGAAAATGGTGGAGATTTCCGAAATACCTCTATAATTCCCCAAACGTCCAGGAAATCCCTCCGTATTGAACTTATCCCGAAATACCCCAGAATATCCCTACACATCCAGGAAAATGCTAAATTTGTGGGGATATCCCGAAATACCGCAAGATTTACCGAAACATCCAGGAAATCCCGAAATTGGTGGAGTTATCCCGGAATACCTCAGAAAATCCCGAAATTGGTGGAGATATCCCGAAATACCTCATAGTTCCCGAAATGTCCAGAAAATCCCTCAGTTAGTGAATTTATCCCGAAATATCCAGAAAATCTCGAAACATCAGGAAATACCGAAAATGGTGGAGATAT
This sequence comes from Theocolax elegans, assembly GCA_026168455.1. Lineage (NCBI taxonomy): Eukaryota > Metazoa > Arthropoda > Insecta > Hymenoptera > Cerocephalidae > Theocolax > Theocolax elegans. The sequence goes on from CM047428.1 coordinate 38,827,293, forward strand.
CTGAAATACCTCAAAATTCCCAAAATGTCCAGGAAATCCCTAATTTAGTGAGTTTATGCCGGAATACCCCAGAAAATTCCGACAATCCAGGTAATCCCGAAATAGGTGGAGATTTCCGAATACCTCAAAATTCCCGAAATGTCCAGGAAATCTCGAAATTGGTGGAGATATCCCGAAATATCCATAGATAATCCGGAAACGTCCATGAAATACCGAAATTGGTGGAGATACCGGAATACCTCAAAGTTCCCGAAATGTCAAGGAAATCCTAAGTTAGTGAGTTTATCCCGAAATACAACAGAAAACCCACATCCAGGTGAAATACCGAAATTGGTGGAGATATTGAAATACCTCAAATTCCCAAAATGTCCAGGAAATCCCTAATTTAGTGAGTTTATGCCGGAATACCCAGAAATTCCGACAATCCAGGTAATCCCGAAATAGGTGGAGATTTCCGGAATACCTCAAAATTCCGAAATGTCCAGGAATCCTCGAAATGGTGGAGATACCGAAATCCCATAGATAATCCGGAAACGGTCCATGAAATACCGAAATTGGTGGAGATATCCCGGAATACCTCAAAGTTCCCGAAATGTCAAGGAAATCCCTAAGTAGTGAGTTTATCCGAAATACAACAGAAAACCCCCGATATTTCCTGGAAATCCCTAAATTGGTGGGAGTATCCAGAATACCATAGATAATTCGGAAACATCCAGGAAATCCCTAAGTAGTGAGTATATACCGAAATACCCAGAAATCCCGAAATCCAGGACATCCCGAAATTGGTGGTGATATCCGGAAACCTCAGAAAATCCCGAAAAATACAGGAAATCCCTCAGTTAGTTAATTTATCCCGAAATACAACAGAAAACCCGATATTTCCTGGAAATCCCTAAATTGGTGGAGATATCCGAAATAGCATAGATCATTCGGAAACATCCAGGAATCCCTAAGTTAGTGAGTTTATACCGAAATACCCAGAAAATCCCGAAACATCCAGGAAATCCCGAAATGTGGTGATATATCCCGGAATACCTCAAAATTCCCGAATTGTCCAGGAAATCCCTAATTTAGTGAGTTATCCCGGAATACACCAGAAAATTCCGACAATCCAGGAAATCCCGAAATTGGTGGAGATTTCCGGAATACCTCAAAATTCCCGAAATGACCAGGAAATCCCGACATTGGTGGAGATATTCCGAAATACTTCAAATTCCTCAAAATCCCGCAAGAATTACCGAAACGTCCAGGAAATACCTAAAATAATGGAGATATCCCGAAATACCTCAAGATTTCCCCAAACGTCTAGAAAACCCTACCTTAGTGAATTTATCCGGAATACCCGGAGAAAATCCCTAAACATCCAGGAAATCCCGAAATTGGTGGAGATATCCAGGAGTACCCTCAAAGTATCCGAAATGTCCAGGAATTCCCTAATTTAGTGAGTTTACCCGAAATACTCCAGACAATTCCGACACATCCAGGAAATCCGGAAATTGGTGGAGATTTCCGGAATATCTCAAAATTCCCGAAATGTCCAGCAAATCCCGAAATTGGTGGAGATTTCCCGAAATGTCCAGCAAAATCCCTGAATTGGTGAGGATATCCCGAAATACCGCAAGAATTACCGAAACGTCCAGGAAATACCGAAAATGGTGGAGATAACCCGGAATACATCAGAAAATCCCTAAATTGTGGAGATATCCTGAAATACCTCAAAGTTCCCGAAATGTCCAGAAAATCCCTCAGTTAGTGAATTTACCCCGAATTACAACAGAAATCCCCGATATTTCCAGGAAATAGAGAAATTGGTGGAAATATCTGAAATACCTCAATAATTCCCCAAACGTCCAGGAAATCCTCAGTTATTGAACTTATCCCGAAATACCCGACAAAATCCCTTAACATCCAGGAAATCCCTAAATTGGTGGGGATATCCCGATATGCCGCTTGAATATCCGAAACGTCCAGGAATTCCCTCAGTCAGTGAATTTAACCCGAAATACAACAAAAAACCCTGATTTGTCTAGGAAATCCCGAAATTGGTGGATTTATCCCGAAATACCCCAGAAAATCCCGAAACACTCACGAAATCCCGAAATTGGTGGAGATATCCCGAAATACCTCAAGAATTCCACAAAAGTCCAGGAAATCGCTCAGTTAGTGAATTTATCCCGAAATACCCCAGAATATCCATAAACATCCGGGAAATCCCTCAGTTAGTGAACTCATCCCGAATTACCCCAGAAAATCCCTAAACATCCAGGAAACCCGAAATTGGTGGAGATGTCCCGAAATACCTCAAGAATTCCCGAAATGCCCAGGAAATCCCTCAGTTAGTGAATTTACCCCGAAATACAACAGTAATCCCCGATATGTCCAGGAAATACAGAAATTGGTGGAGATATCTGAAATACCTCAAAACTCCCGAAATGACCAGAAAATCCCTCTTTTAGTGGATTTATCCCGAAATACCCCAGAAAATCCCGAAACACTCACGAAATCCCGAAATTGATGGAGATATCCCGGAATACCTCAAAATAACCGAAATGTCCAGGAAATCCCTAAATTGGAGGGGATATGCCGAAATACCGCAAGAATTACCGAAACGTCCAGGAAATACCGAAAATGGTGGAGACAACCCGGAATACATCAGAAAATCCCAAAATTGGTGGAGATATCCTGAAATACCTCAAAGTTCCCGAAATGTCCAGAAAATCCCTCAGTTAGTGAATTTACCCCGAATTACACAGAAATCCCCGATATTTCCAGGAAATACAGAAATTGGTGGAGATATCTGAAATACCTCAATAATTCCCCAAACGTCCAGGAAATCCCACTTTTAGTGGATTTAACCCGAAATACCCCAGAAAATCCCGAAACGTTCACGAAATCCCGAAATTGATGGAGATATCCCGGAATACCTCAAAATTCCTGAAATGTCCAGGAAAATGCTAAAATTTTGTGGGGATATCCCGAAATACCGCAAGAATTACCGAAACATCCAGGAAATCCCGAAATTGGTGGAGATATCCCGGAATACATCAGAAAATCCCGAAATTGGTGGAGATATCCCGAAATACCTCAAAGTTTCCGAAATGTTCAGAAAATCCCTCAGTTAGTGAATTTACCCCGAATTACAACAGAAATCCCCGATATTTCCAGGAAATACAGAAATTGGTGGAGATATCTGAAATACCTCAAAACTCCCGAAATGTCCAGGAAATCCCACATGTAGTGGATTTAACCCGAAATACCCCAGAAAATCCCGAAACGTTCACGAAATCCCGAAATTGATGGAGATATCCCGGAATACCTCAAAATTCCCGAAATGTCCAGGAAATCCCTAAATTGGTGGGGATATCCCGAAATACCGCAAGAATTACCGAAACGTCCAGGAAATACCGAAAATGGTGGAGATTTCCGAAATACCTCTATAATTCCCCAAACGTCCAGGAAATCCCTCCGTATTGAACTTATCCCGAAATACCCCAGAATATCCCTACACATCCAGGAAAATGCTAAATTTGTGGGGATATCCCGAAATACCGCAAGATTTACCGAAACATCCAGGAAATCCCGAAATTGGTGGAGTTATCCCGGAATACCTCAGAAAATCCCGAAATTGGTGGAGATATCCCGAAATACCTCATAGTTCCCGAAATGTCCAGAAAATCCCTCAGTTAGTGAATTTATCCCGAAATATCCCAGAAAATCTCGAAACATCCAGGAAATACCGAAATTGGTGGAGATATCTGAAATACCTCAAAATTCCCAAAATGTCCAGGAAATCCCTAATTTAGTGAGTTTATGCCGGAATACCCCAGAAAATTCCGACAATCCAGGTAATCCCGAAATAGGTGGAGATTTCCGGAATACCTCAAAATTCCCGAAATGTCCAGGAAATCTCGAAATTGGTGGAGATATCCCGAAATACCATAGATAATCCGGAAACGTCCATGAAATACCGAAATTGGTGGAGATATCCCGGAATACCTCAAAGTTCCCGAAATGTCAAGGAAATCCCTAAGTTAGTGAGTTTATCCCGAAATACAACAGAAAACCCCGATATTTCCTGGAAATCCCTAAATTGGTGGAGATATCCAGAAATACCATAGATAATTCGGAAACATCCAGGAAATCCCTAAGTTAGTGAGTATATACCGAAATACCCCAGAAAATCCCGAAACATCCAGGAAATCCCGAAATTGGTGGTGATATCCCGGAATACCTCAGAAAATCCCGAAAAATACAGGAAATCCCTCAGTTAGTTAATTTATCCCGAAATACAACAGAAAACCCCGATATTTCCTGGAAATCCCTAAATTGGTGGAGATATCCTGAAATAGCATAGATAATTCGGAAACATCCAGGAAATCCCTAAGTTAGTGAGTTTATACCGAAATACCCCAGAAAATCCCGAAACATCCAGGAAATCCCGAAATTGGTGGATATATCCCGGAATACCTCAAAATTCCCGAATTGTCCAGGAAATCCCTAATTTAGTGAGTTTATCCCGGAATACACCAGAAAATTCCGACAATCCAGGAAATCCCGAAATTGGTGGAGATTTCCGGAATACCTCAAAATTCCCGAAATGACCAGGAAATCCCGACATTGGTGGAGATATTCCGAAATACTTCAAAATTCCTCAAAATCCCGCAAGAATTACCGAAACGTCCAGGAAATACCTAAAATAATGGAGATATCCCGAAATACCTCAAGATTTCCCCAAACGTCTAGAAAACCCTACCTTAGTGAATTTATCCCGGAATACCCGAGAAAATCCCTAAACATCCAGGAAATCCCGAAATTGGTGGAGATATCCAGGAGTACCTCAAAGTATCCGAAATGTCCAGGAATTCCCTAATTTAGTGAGTTTACCCGAAATACTCCAGACAATTCCGACACATCCAGGAAATCCGGAAATTGGTGGAGATTTCCGGAATATCTCAAAATTCCCGAAATGTCCAGCAAATCCCGAAATTGGTGGAGATTTCCCGAAATGTCCAGCAAATCCCTGAATTGGTGAGGATATCCCGAAATAGCTCAAGAATTCTCCAAAAGTCCAGGAAATCCCTCAGTTAGTGCAATTATCCCGTAATACCCCAGAAAATCCCTAAACATCCAGGAAATCCCGAAGTTTGAGGTGATTTCCCGAAATACCATTGATAACCCGGATACATCTAGGAAATCCCGAAATTGATGGATATATCCCGGAATACCTCAAAATTCCCGAAATGTCCGGGAAATCCCTCAGTTAGTGAATTTATCCCCAATTATCGCAGAAAATCCCGAAAACCTCCAGGAAATCCCGAAATTGGTGGAGATATCCCGAAATAACATAGATAATCCGATACATCCAGGAAATCCCGAAGTTTGTGGATTAAACCCGAAATACCCCAGAAAATCTCGAAACGTCCAAGAAATCCCGAAACTGGTGAATATATCCCGAAATACCTCAAAACTCCCGAAATGTCCAGGAATTCCCTCTGTTAGTGAATTTATCCCGAAAAACCCAGAAATCCCAAAACATACACGATATCCAAAAATTGATGGAGATATCCCGTAATAAGTCAAAATTCCCGAATGTCCAGGAAATCCCTCTGTTAGTGAATTTATCCCGAAATACAATAAAAAAATCCCGACACATCCAGGAAATCCGAAATTGGTGGAGATATCCGAAATACCTCAAATTCCCGAAATTGTCCAGAAATCACGAATTGGTGGAGATATCCCGAAATACTATAGATATCCGGAAACATCCAGGAAATCCCGAAATGTGTGAAATTATCCCGAAATACCCCAGAAAATCCCCTAAACATCCAAGAAATCCCGAAATGGTGGATTTATCCCGAAATATCCCAGAAAATCCCGAAACATCCAGGAAATTCCGAATTGGTGGAGGTATCCCGAATACCTCAAAATTCCCGAATGTCCAGGAAATCCCTAAATTGGTGGGGATATCCCGAAATACCGCAAGAATTACCGAAACGTCCAGGAAATACCGAAAATGGTGGAGATTTCCGGAATACCTCAAAATTCCCAAAATGTCCAGGAAATCCCTCAGTTATTGAACTTATCCCGAAATACCCGACAAAATCCCTTAACATCCAGGAAATCCCTAAATTGGTGGGGATATCCGATATGCCGCTTGAATATCCGAAACGTCCAGGAATTCCCTCAGTCAGTGAATTTAACCCGAAATACAACAAAAAACCCTGATTTGTCTAGGAAATCCCGAAATTGGTGGATTTATCCCGAAATACCCCAGAAAATCCCGAAACACTCACGAAATCCCGAAATTGGTGGAGATATCCCGAATACCTCAAGAATTCCCGAAATGCCCAGGAAATCCCTCAGTTAGTGAATTTACCCCGAAATACAACAGTAATCCCCGATATGTCCAGGAAATACAGAAATTGGTGGAGATATCCCGAATACCTCAAAATTCCCGAAATGTCCAGGAAATCCCTCTGTTAGTGAATTTAACCCGAAATACCCCAGAATATCCCTACACATCCAGGAAATCCCTCAGTTAGTGAACTCATCCCGAATTACCCCAGAAAATCCCTAAACATCCAGGAAATCCCGAAATTGGTGGAGATATCCAGGAGTACCTCAAAGTATCCGAAATGTCCAGGAATTCCCTAATTTAGTGAGTTTACCCGAAATACTCCAGACAATTCCGACACATCCAGGAAATCCGGAAATTGGTGGAGATTTCCGGAATATCTCAAAATTCCCGAAATGTCCAGCAAATCCCGAAATTGGTGGAGATTTCCCGAAATGTCCAGCAAATCCCTGAATTGGTGAGGATATCCCGAAATACCGCAAGAATTACCGAAACGTCCAGGAAATACCGAAAATGGTGGAGATAACCCGGAATACATCAGAAAATCCCTAAATTGGTGGAGATATCCTGAAATACCTCAAAGTTCCCGAAATGTCCAGAAAATCCCTCAGTTAGTGAATTTACCCCGAATTACAACAGAAATCCCCGATATTTCCAGGAAATAGAGAAATTGGTGGAAATATCTGAAATACCTCAATAATTCCCCAAACGTCCAGGAAATCCCTCAGTTATTGAACTTATCCCGAAATACCCGACAAAATCCCTTAACATCCAGGAAATCCTAAATTGGTGGGGATATCCGATATGCCGCTTGAATATCCGAAACGTCCAGGAATTCCTCAGTCAGTGAATTTAACCCGAAATACAACAAAAAACCCTGATTTGTCTAGGAAATCCCGAAATTGGTGGATTTATCCCGAAATACCCCAGAAAATCCCGAAACACTCACGAAATCCCGAAATTGGTGGAGATATCCCGAAATACCTCAAGAATTCCACAAAAGTCCAGGAAATCGCTCAGTTAGTGAATTTATCCCGAAATACCCCAGAATATCCAAACATCCGGGAAATCCCTCGTTAGTGAACTCATCCCGAATTACCCCAGAAAATCCCTAAACATCCAGGAAAACCCGAAATTGGTGGAGATGTCCCGAAATACCTCAAGAATTCCCGAAATGCCCAGGAAATCCCTCAGTTAGTGAATTTACCCCGAAATACAACAGTAATCCCCGATATGTCCAGGAAATACAGAAATTGGTGGAGATATCTGAAATACCTCAAAACTCCCGAAATGACCAGAAATCCCTCTTTTAGTGGATTTATCCCGAAATACCCCAGAAAATCCCGAAACACTCACGAAATCCCGAAATTGATGGCGATATCCCGGATACCTCAAAATAACCGAAATGTCCAGGAAATCCCTAAATTGGAGGGGATATGCCGAAATACCGCAAGAATTACCGAAAACGTCCAGGAAATACCGAAAAATGGTGGAGACAACCCGAATACATCAGAAAATCCCAAAATTGGTGGAGATATCCTGAAATACCTCAAAGTTCCCGAAATGTCCAGAAAATCCCTCAGTTAGTGAATTTACCCCGAATTACAACAGAAATCCCCGATATTTCCAGGAAATACAGAAATTGGTGGAGATATCTGAAATACCTCATAATTCCCCAAACGTCCAGGAATCCCACTTTTAGTGGATTTAACCCGAAATACCCCAGAAAATCCCGAAACGTTCACGAAATCCCGAAATTGATGGGAGATATCCGGAATACCTCAAAATTCCTGAAATGTCCAGGAAAATGCTAAATTTGTGGGATATCCCGAAATACCGCAAGAATTACCGAAACATCCAGGAAATCCCGAAATTGGTGGAGATATCCGGAATACATCAGAAAATCCCGAAATTGGTGGAGATATCCCGAAATACCTCAAAGTTTCCGAAATGTTCAGAAAATCCCTCAGTTAGTGAATTTACCCCGAATTACAACAGAAATCCCCGATATTTCCAGGAAATACAGAAATTGGTGTAGATATCTGAAATACCTCAAAACTCCCGAAATGTCCAGGAAATCCCACATGTAGTGGATTTAACCCGAAATACCCCAGGAAAAATCCCGAAACGTTCACGAAATCCCGAAATTGATGGAGATATCCCGGAATACCTCAAAATTCCCGAATGTCCAGGAAATCCCTAAATTGGTGGGGATATCCCGAAATACCGCAAGAATACCGAAACGTCCAGGAAATACCGAAAATGGTGGAGATTTCCGAAATACCTCTATAATTCCCCAAACGTCCAGGAAATCCCTCCGTATTGAACTTATCCCGAAATACCCCAGAATATCCCTACACATCCAGGAAAATGCTAAATTTGTGGGGATATCCCGAAATACCGCAAGATTTACCGAAACATCCAGGAAATCCCGAAATTGGTGGAGTTATCCCGGAATACCTCAGAAAATCCCGAAATTGGTGGAGATATCCCGAAATACCTCATAGTTCCCGAAATGTCCAGAAAATCCCTCAGTTAGTGAATTTATCCCGAAATATCCCAGAAAATCTCGAAACATCCAGGAAATACCGAAATTGGTGGAGATATCTGAAATACCTCAAAATTCCCAAAATGTCCAGGAAATCCCTAATTTAGTGAGTTTATGCCGGAATACCCCAGAAAAATTCCGACAATCCAGGTATCCCGAAATAGGTGGAGATTTCCGGAATACCTCAAAATTCCCGAAATGTCCAGGAAATCTCGAAATTGGTGGAGATATCCCGAAATACCATAGATAATCCGGAAACGTCCATGAAATACCGAATTGGTGGAGATATCCCGGAATACCTCAAAGTTCCCGAAATGTCAAGGAAATCCCTAAGTTAGTGAGTTTATCCCGAAAATACAACAGAAAAACCCCGATATTTCCTGGAAATCCCTAAATTGGTGGAGATATCCAGAAATACCATAGATAATTCGGAAACATCCAGGAAATCCCTAAGTTAGTGAGTATATACCGAAATACCCCAGAAAATCCCGAAACATCCAGGAAATCCCGAAATTGGTGGTGATATCCCGGAATACCTCAGAAAATCCCGAAAAATACAGGAAATCCCTCAGTTAGTTAATTTATCCCGAAATACAACAGAAAACCCCGATATTTCCTGGAAATCCCTAAATTGTGGAGATATCCTGAAATAGCATAGATAATTCGGAAACATCCAGGAAATCCCTAAGTTAGTGAGTTTATACCGAAATACCCCAGAAAATCCGAAACATCCAGGAAATCCCGAAATTGGTGGATATATCCCGGAATACCTCAAAATTCCCGAATTGTCCAGGAAATCCCTAATTTAGTGAGTTTATCCCGGAATAACACCAGAAAATTCGACAATCCAGGAAATCCCGAAATTGGTGGAGATTTCCGGAATACCTCAAAATTCCGGCGAATGACCAGGAAATCCCGACATTGGTGGAGGATATTCCGAAATACTTCAAAATTCCTCAAATCCCGCAAGAAGTTACCGAAACAGTCCAGGAAATACCTAAAATAATGGAGATATCCCGAATACCTCAGATTTCCCCAAACGTCTAGAAAACCCTAACCTTAGTGAAGTTTATCCCGGAATACCCGAGAAAAGCCCTAACATCCAGGGAAATCCCGAAAATTGGTGGAGATATCCAGGAGTACCTCAAAGTATCCGAAATGTCCAGGAATTCCCTAATTTAGTGAGATTTACCCGAAATACTCCAGACAATTCCGACACATCCAGGAAATCCTGACAATTGGTGGAGATTTCCGGAATATCTCAAAATTCCCGAAATGTCCAGCAAATCCCGAAATTGGTGGAGATTTCCCGAAATGTCCAGCAAATCCCTGAATTGGTGAGGATATCCCGAAATAGCTCAAGAATTCTCCAAAAGTCCAGGAAATCCCTCAGTTAGTGCAATTATCCCGTAATACCCCAGAAAATCCCTAACATCCAGGAAATCCCGAAGTTTGAGGTGATTTCCCGAAATACCATTGATAACCCGGATACATCTAGGAAATCCCGAAATTGATGGATATATCCCGGAATACCTCAAAATTCCCGAAATGTCCAGGAAATCCCTAATTTAGTGAGTTTATCCCGGAATACCCGAGAAAATCCCTAAACATCCAGGAAATCCCGAAATTGGTGGAGATATCCCGAAATACCCCAGAAAATCCCGAAACATCCAGGAAATCCCGAAATTGGTGAATATATCCCGAAATACCTCAAAATTCCCGAAATGTCCAGGAAATCCCTAAATTGGTGGGGATATCCCGAAATACCTCAAAATTCCCGAAATGTCGAGGAAATCCCTAAATTGGTGGGGATATCCCGAAATACCCCAGAAAATCCCGAAACATCCAGGAAATCCCGAAATTGGTGGATTTATCCCGAAATACCCCAGAAAATCTCGAAACGTCCAAGAAATCCCGAAATTGGTGGAGATATCCAGGAGTACCTCAAAGTATCCGAAATGTCCAGGAAATCCCTCTGTTAGTGAATTTAACCCGAAAGACAATAAATACCCCGATATGTCCAGGAAATCACGAAATTGGTGGAGATATCCCGAAATACCTCAAAATTCCCGAAATGTCCGGGAAATCCCTCAGTTAGTGAATTTATCCCCAATTATCGCAGAAAATCCCGAAACCTCCAGGAAATCCCGAAATTGGTGGAGATATCCCGAAATAACATAGATAATCCGGATACATCCAGGAAATCCCGAAGTTTGTGGATTAAACCCGAAATACCCCAGAAAATCTCGAAACGTCCAAGAAATCCCGAAATTGGTGAATATATCCCGAAATACCTCAAAACTCCCGAAATGTCCAGGAATTCCCTCTGTTAGTGAATTTATCCCGAAATAACCCAGAAAATCCCAAAACATACACGATATCCAAAAATTGATGGAGATATCCCGTAATAAGTCAAAATTCCCGAAATGTCCAGGAAATCCCTCTGTTAGTGAATTTATCCCGAAATACAATAAAAAAAATCCCGACACATCCAGGAAATCCCGAAATTGGTGGAGATATCCCGAAATACCTCAAAATTCCCGAAATGTCCAGGAAATCACGAAATTGGTGGAGATATCCCGAAATACTATAGATTATCCGGAAACATCCAGGAAATCCCGAAATGTGTGAAATTATCCCGAAATACCCCAGAAAATCCCTAAACATCCAGGAAATCCCGAAATTGGTGGAGATATCCCGAAATAACATAGATAATCCGGATACATCCAGGAAATCCCAAAGTTTGTGGATTAATCCCGAAATACCCCAGAAAATCTCGAAACGTCCAAGAAATCCCGAAACGTGGTGAATATATCCCGAAATACCTCAAAACTCCCGAAATGTCCAGGAATTCCCTCTGTTAGTGAATTTATCCGAAATAACCCAGAAAATCCCAAAACATACACGATATCCAAAAATTGATGGAGAATCCGTTTAATAAGTCAAACTTCCCGAATGTCCAGGAAATCCCTCTGTCGTGAATTTATTCCCGAATACAATAAAAATCCCGACACATCCAGGAAATCCCGAAATTGGTGGAGATATCCCGAAATACCTCCAAAATTCCCGCAATGTCCTGGAACTCACGAAATTGGTGGAGATCATCCCGAAATACTATAGATAATCCGGAACATCCAGGAAATCCCGCGGAAATGTGTGAAATTATCCCGAAATACCCCAGCAAAATTCCCCCTAAACATCCAAGAATCCCGAAATTGGTGTATTTATCCCGAAATATCCCAGAAAATCCCGAAACATCCAGGAAATTCCGAAATTGGTGGAGGTATCCCGAAATACCTCAAAATTCCCGAAATGTCGAGGAAATCCCTAAATTGGTGGGGATATCCCGAAATACCGCAAGAATTACCGATACGTCCAGAAAATACCGAAAATGGTGGAGAAATCCCGATATACCTCAATAATTCCCCAAATGTCCAGGAAATCCCTCAGTTATTGAACTTATCCCGAAATACCCGACAAAATCCCTTAACATCCAGGAAATCCCTAAATTGATGGGGATATCCCGATATGCCGCTTGAATTTCCGAAACGTCCAGGAATTTCCTCAGTCAGTGAATTTAACCCGAAATACAACAAAAAACCCTGATTTGTCTAGGAAATCCCGAAATTGGTGGATTTATCCCGAAATACCCCAGAAAATCCCGAAACACTCACGAAATCCCGAAATTGGTGGAGATATCCCGAATACCTCAAGAATTCCCGAAATGCCCAGGAAATCCCTCAGTTAGTGAATTACCCCGAATCCCCGATATGTCCAGGAAATACAGAAATTGGTGGAGATCTCCCGCAATAAGTCAAAATTCCCGAAATGTTCAGGAAATCCCTTTGTTAGTGAATTTAACCCGAAACACCCCAGAATATCCCTAAACATCCGGGAAATCCCTCAGTTAGTGAACTTATCCCGAATTACCCCAGAAAATCCCTAAACCTCCAGGAAAACCCGAAATTGGTGGAGATGTCCCGAAATACCTCAAGAATTCCCGAAATGCCCAGGAAATCCCTCAGTTAGTGAATTTACCCCGAAATACAACAGTAATCTCCGATATGTCCAGGAAATACAGAAATTGGTGGAGACATCCCGCAATAAGTCAAAATTCCCGAAATGTTCAGGAAATCCCTTTGTTAGTGAATTTAACCCGAAAGACAATAAATACCCCGATATGTCCAGGAAATCCCGTAATTGGTGGAGATAAACCCGAATACCGCATATTCCCGAAATGTCCAAGAAATCCTTAATTTAGTGAGTTTATCCCGGAATACCCAAGACAATTCCGACACATCCAGGAAATCCCGAAATTGGTGGAGATATCCCGAAATACCATAAATATCCGGAAACCTTCAGGAAATCCCAAAGTTTGTGGATTAATCCCGAAATACCCCTGAAAATCTCGAAACGTCCAAGAAATCCCGAAATTGGTGAATATATCCCGAAATACCTCAAAACTCCCGAAATGTCCAGGAATTCCCTCTGTTAGTGAATTTATCCCGAAATAACCCAGAAAATCCCAAAACATACACGATATCCAAAAATTGATGGAGATATCCCGTAATAAGTCAAAATTCCCGAAATGTCCAGAAAATCCCTCTGTTAGTGAATTTATCCCGAAATACAATAAAAAAAATCCCGACACATCCAGGAAATCCCGAAATTGGTGGAGATATCCCGAGCTACCTCAAAATTCCCGAAATGTCCAGGAAATCACGAAATTGGTGGAGATATCCCGAAATACTATAGATTATCCGGAAACATCCAGGAAATCCCGAAATGTGTGGAATTATCCCGAAATACCCCAGAAAATCCCTACACATCCAAGAAATCCCGAATTTGGTGGATTTATCCCGAAATATCCCAGAAAATCCCGAAACATCCAGGAAATTCCGAAATTGGTGGAGGTATCCCGAAATACCTCGAAATTCCCGAAATGTCGAGGAAATCCCTAAATTGGTGGGGATATCCCGAAATACCGCAAGAATTACCGATACGTCCAGAAAATACCGAAAATGGTGGAGAAATCCCGATATACCTCAATAATTCCCCAAACGTCCAGGAAATCCCTCAGTTATTGAACTTATCCCGAAATACCCGACAAAATCCCTTAACATCCAGGAAATCCCTAAATTGGTGGGGATATCCCGATATGCCGCTTGAATTTCCGAAACGTCCAATTCCCTCCCTGTTGAAAAAAATCATATGATATTTTCACCTAAAATTTTCACCTGATAATTTTAGGTAACTTTTGTTTCATTTTTTTAAGTAAATTAGGTAATTTTATCAGGTAAAAATTTTAGGTAAAAAATTTAGGTAAAATTTTTTGCTTTTGATTTTTTGATAGAAATTTTGCTTATATATATGAATTTAAATACGTAAATATATCACTTCAAAATATTATCCAATTAATTTATGTAGTAGTATAAAATAGTGTCCTTAATATTAATATGCTTAACAATATATTACATTAATAACCTAAAAAACGTACGTAATAAATTTAAGTAATTTTATCAAGTATTTTGTTGCATAACTATTTATTAGAAAATAATCAGGTGATTTTATTTTTTGAGTGCTCGACTCTACAAGTAAAGAGCGCATGCGCAGCACGTTAATCGAATTACAAATTTGCGATTAAAAAATAATGATAAATTGCATTTTTATATCTAAGAATAGGCACATATTATAGTTACTGAAGACACACATAAACATTGTTAGAATTGCCTATTCTTAGACCTTTACCAACACACAATAATTACTTAGAGCATCGGTTAGTTCCGATGCGTTGAGCATCAGGTACCTCGTACGTGATACAACACATAACGGTTCTTAGTTCTGGCGCGCACATCGTAACACGGTAACCGCAAATACTGAAACTTGTGATATTTCTGAATTGCTGCGTATTTTCTCCACATATAACAGGTTAAGTATGTAAAATATTAATTATAAAAGTAATTATAAATACTCATCAATCATTTCCTTATATCATTTATTATCGTTTAATTACTATTGAAGAAGAAGAATGTTTTATATTTACATAACCTAAAAATTCTGATACTTGAATTACTTTAAATTGTATACATATATTAATTTACAATTATTGTTAATTAAGTATAATATCAGTCAAATTATTATTTGGTTAGAATTTAAATTAATTGTTTATTAAAAGTCATAATTTTTTACTTACAAAGGAGACCAACCAAGTAAATACCAAAAAACAATTCGCTAGTTTAATTTATAAATATGATATAGAAAGTAAAAGCTATAGTTTAAAAAAAATCATGCTATCAATATAATTAATTTATTTTGTATATTAGTTTCCATGAACATAGCTTTTGAGTTCAAATAAATTTTATGGTTTTTGTAGTATGATGATAATTGTTTTTACCAAGTGCATATACATTAGAATATAAAAATTTATACTAAAATATTTTGCTAGAAAGAGTTTTTGTTAATTTATAGAGATACATAATAAATTTTTATATTTTTGAAAGCTTCAACACTGTATGTATAAATGTGTATACATATATGTATGATATATTCTCTTAAATATTGTTTTAAAGACTAAACATTCCTATACATATTATGTATTTTATTTCTATACAGTTTTATTCGCAATTTCATCAGAGCAAAGGGATGTAAACTAAGTTTTAATATGACTTCATCTAAATCAAAGGACGAGTTGATATTTCTGTGTGATGGTTTGATACTTTTTATTTGAAAATATTTCAAACTTATAATCTATAAAAATTGTATTTGTAAACTTTGTTTTAATTACTATTTTATAGTTTTATTAAAATTGCATTAATATAAAGATATTGTACATAATATATACAATTAATAATTTGCTATAAATATATTAATGTTATATAACTATGTACTTTTAATAGTACATTGTTAAAATGTACAATTAACATTTAATTTATATTGTATCATAGGATAAATTATGAACCAATAATAGCTCCAATACAAAAAATATTTATTTCATTATAAAAATGTGATTTTAAACTAAAAAAAGCTTCAACATTTAATTTAGTACTATCCGGATACAACTGAATGTCAATTTATATTGTATAATAGAAGAAGTTATTGAAAGATGATAGCTTCAATACAAAAAAATATTTATATTATTACAAAATTGTGATTTTAAACTAAAATAAGCTTTCTTATGTATTATAAGATAGCATCGATTTACAATATACATATACTATTACATAGTTTAAAATTGAATTTAAGTTTTGTCTGGAGTCATAATTGAAATTGTTAAAATAAAAATTTAAAAAAACAACAAATATTACAACAAAATAGAAAGGAAACTATATTACATAAATTAAAAAATTTATTTGAAGGTTTTTTTAGATAGAATTTTTGCTTTTAATGATTTCCTTGATTAATTTCCTTCATGATAATCATGATCATAATATTTTACAAAAAATAGTACAAGATTTAGTTTAAATTGTATTTTTTCTTTACAGTTTCAACAGATACATGTGACAGCTTGATGTCACATATTGCAGGATCTCCTGAACTACACCAAAACGCTAGCATTAATAATATAACAATCCCTTTAATAAATTGTCAAAATGTGCCTCTTGACCTAGAACGTACCTCAGAAAACACCTGTATTATAATTGATTCACCAAATGGTGTATTATCAGCAAAACCTATAGTATAAGGGAATCCAACAGTCTTTCCTTTTCACCAAGTAAATAATTTAATTATTATCGTTAAATAAATATTAGAATAGAAAAAGGCAAAACTATAATTTTGTAAATAATCTTTATCATATGAATTTTATAATAATAGTTTACAATCAGTATTCCTAAATATAACTTACTTGTTCCTTAAATAAATTTTTTTTCAGTTGTTCCTTCAAACAGTGATAATTATATACAGTTATATATACTATATATAGTTTAAGAAGAAAAAGATATTTCATAAGCATCGCAGTTCTTTGTAAAGGATATTTATATACAAAATCAAATCTGAAATACTGCAAATAAATTATATTTATATAAAGATTGTAATATGAACATTTATTAGTATTCGAGAATTACAATGCAAATATGTCTGTAATCACTTTCTGTATATTCTAGTTTAAAATTATAAAATTTTCTACATTATTCGTTAAACAAAATCTATGATGAAATACGGCGTTTTCATTGTATTCAAAATTACACCAGTAAATTAAATTTGAATATTTCTTATTACTTTTGTAATATTTCATGATCTTAAGACTTGAAATTTCATAAAAATGCTGCATTTTGGAATATACTTTGCCGTAAATACACCAAACAGACTTTAAGTTAACCATTTTTAAAAAACTGTTCATTTTTCCTTATTTTTAATTTCCTATCAGAAATTTCAATTTTTTTATTCTATTATAATGTTCAGTTTCAAAATTTTAAAACTAGAAACAAATAAATATAAGTTATATATATATATATATATATATATATATTGTGACATTGTAGTTATACTACATGTCACTTAGAAATAAACTAGCGAGGCAAGGTATAGTATAGCACCTGTCAAGCTTACTATGCGAAGTAAGCGTGCTATACATACCAATCAAGTTCTAATAGACACACATATGCGAATGTGTGAAACCGATATAGGCTTACAGTGCGTAGTAAGCAGGAGAACCCGAAGCAAAGGAGATGCGACTCCTGACTGCGCACAATTACACACACACACACACTGCTCCGTTGATCCAGCATCCTAATGCCTTGTCCAGCACCAGGAATGACCCGTAATATCCCCAGGTCCCATCCAGCCTTGAATGCCCTCTCCAGCTGTCCGGACACTCCGAGCCGAAGATCCCGTATCGACGATATATACGGCACCTGCAATAAAGAAACTCGAGGGGCTCGATTTAGCTTAAAATCGAGGTAAAAAGGAACGATTTAAAAGCTTACCTCGCAGATCGTATTCTCAGCAGAGCCGCAGTTACTCAATCGCCATCCAGCACCACGAAGTCAACGTCGTCGACGACATCTCCGTCGAGGCAGCGAAATCACGGCCCGAGCGGCCAGTACGAACCGAGCCGAGCGCGCACGACTCGAGACGCGAGAGTAGGCGCGCCTGCGCAATACGCCGAGGAAAAACTCTCTCGCTTCGTGCGTGCCGATAATCGACAGACTGCGACCGACCACCGATCGTGTAGTACCACGCAATATCTCTATTTCAAAAGGCTACGTGTGTGTCCGAGGGATCCAGGAGACGAGCGTCCAGGTGAGCCGTGCTCTTTCCTCCCAAATCCAGCTTCCTTAAAGTGTGTGTGCGCGACGCGTAGTTAGGTGCGGGACGGCCCGCAATCGCGCGAACGCGAGCGACCGCGGCCAACGTGACTGGCAATTTTTGAACGGCAAAGCCGCTGCTTTGCCGTGTAATACTTAAGTGCACATTAACTGCAATAAACCTGCCATCTTTTTTTTTAACGAAAAGTTAATTAATTTGTGTTTTAACCGTGACTCCACCCTAACCCCCAGTGGACACGTCACAATATATATATATATATATATATACTATTTAATAGAACAGACTACTTACATGAAGCAACAGGGGGTTTTACTTTCAGATTTGACATTTAATGTTATTAAGATTATATTTGTAAAATTGTTATCTACATTACTTTAACAAAAGAATTATTATATTTTTACAAAATGGAAGGTGTTATTAAACAAAATGTATCTTCGCTTAATCACGTAAAATAATTGTTTAAAATAAAGATATATTTAATTCACCTGACTTATGTGTATATTTATGTCACTGTCACAAGTGAGTGATTTACAAATTTTTTAACAAAACTTTATCAGGTGTTCCCATCACCAATTTAACTTTTTAATTATTGAAAATGACTAAAATTATTAATTAAGGGTAGCTTTTCGTCTTTGACTTATATATTGTAATTTCAAGGTTCGACGTCATATATTATTAAAATACGTGATTTAAAAAATATGCTTAAAAATTTGTAAATTAGCAACGGGTCCTGTTCAAAATAATCAAGGATTATATATATTACCTACTATAATTTAACAATTTCTTTAATTTCTTTAGGTAAATTTGGTAATATAATTAGATAATTTAATCAGCTTTTTATTAAGTAAAGTAATTAGCTACAATTATATACCTTATTTTTTACATTACTTTTTAAAAACCTAAGTTGGTAGAAAATTAATTTTTCTTTCATTTGCATAGTTTACAAAAGTTTTAAAACTTCAATTGAAACAAAACTTAATATTAATAAATATTTTACCTAATAAAATCATCCGATAAAATTACCTAATTCTATTACGTAATAAAATCACCTGATTATTTTCTAATAAATAGTCATGCAACAAAATACTTGATAAAATTACTTAAATTTATTACGTACGTTTTTTAGGTTATTAATGTAATATATTGTTAATCATATTAATATTAAGAACACTATTTTATACTACTACATAAATTAATTGGATAATATTTTGAAGTGATATATTTACGTATTTAAATTCATATATATAAGCAAAATTTCTATCAAAAAATCAAAAGCAAAAAATTTTACCTAAATTTTTTACCTAAAATTTTTACCTGATAAAATTACCTAATTTACTTAAAAAAATGAAACAAAAGTTACCTAAAATTATCAGGTGAAAATTTTAGATGAAAATATCATATGATTTTTTTCAACAGGGCTCAGTCAGTGAATTTAACCCGAAATACAACAAAAAACCCTGATTTGTCTAGGAAATCCCGAAATTGGTGGATTTATCCCGAAATACCCTAGAAAATCCCGAAACACTCACGAAATCCCGAAATTGGTGGAGATATCCCGAAATACCTCAAGAATTCCACAAAAGTCCAGGAAATCGCTCAGTTAGTGAATTTATCCCGAAATACCCCAGAATATCCCTAAACATCCGGGAAATCCCTCAGTTAGTGAACTTATCCCGAATTACCCCAGAAAATCCCTAAACATCCAGGAAAACCCGAAATTGGTGGAGATGTCCCGAAATACCTCAAGAATTCCCGAAATTGCCCAGGAAATCCCTCAGTTAGTGAATTTACCCCGAAATACAACAGTAATCCCGATATGTCCAGGAAATACAGAATTGGTGGAGATATCTGAAATACCTCAAACTCCCGAAATGACCAGGAAATCCCTCTTTTAGTGGATTTATCCCGAAATAACCCCAGAAAATCCCGAAACACTCACGAAATCCCGAAATTGATGGAGATATCCCGGAATACCTCAAAATTCCCGAAATGTCCAGGAAATCCCTAAATTGGAGGGTATAACCCGAAATACCGCAAGAATTACCGAAACGTCCAGGAAATACCGAAAATGGTGGAGATATCCCGGAATACATCAGAAAATCCCAAAATTTGTGGAGATATCCCGAAATACCTCAAAATTCCCGAAATGTCCAGAAAATCCCTCAGTTAGAGAATTTACCCCGAATTACAACAGAAATCCCCGATATTTCCAGGAAATACAGAAATTGGTGGAGATATCTGAAATACCTCAATAATTCCCCAAACGTCCAGGAAATCCCTACGTATTGAACTTATCCCGAAATACCCCAGAAAATCCCTTAACATCCAGGAAAATGCTAAATTTGTGGGGATATCCCGAAATACCGCAAGAATTACCGAAATATCCAGGAAATCCCGAAATTGGTGGAGATATCCCGGAATACATCAGAAAATCCCGAAATTGGTGGAGATATCCCGAAATACCTCAAAGTTCCCGAAATGTTCAGAAAATCCCTCAGTTAGTGAATTTACCCCGAATTACAACAGAAATTCCCGATATTTCCAGGAAATACAGAAATTGGTGGAGATATGTGAAATACCTCAAAACTCCCGAAATGTCCAGGAAATTCCACTTTTAGTGGATTTAACCCGAAATACACCAGAAATCCCGAAACGTTCACGAAATCCCGAAATTGATGGAGATATCCCGGAATACCTCAAAATTCCCGAAATGTCCAGGAAATCCCTAAATTGGTGGGGATATCCCGAAATACCGCAAGAATTACCGAAACATCCAGGAAATCCCGAAATTGGTGGAGATATCCCGGAATACCTCAGAAAATCCCGAAATTGGTGGAGATATCCCGAAATACCTCAAAGTTCCCGAAATGTCCAGAAAATCCCTCAGTTAGTGAATTTATCCCGAAATACAACAGAAATCCCCGATATTTCCAGGAAATACAGAAATTGGTGGAGATATCTGAAATACCTCAAAACTCCCGAAATGTCCAGGAAATCCCTAATTTAGTGAGTTTATGCCGGAATACCCCAGAAAATCCCGAAACGTTCACGAAATCCCGAAATTGATGGAGATATCCCGGAATACCTCAAAATTCCCGAAATGTCCAGGAAATCCCTAAATTGGTGGGGATATCCCGAAATACCGCAAGAATTACCGAAACGTCCAGGAAATACCGAAAATGGTGGAGATTTCCGAAATACCTCTATAATTCCCCAAACGTCCAGGAAATCCCTCCGTATTGAACTTATCCCGAAATACCCCAGAATATCCCTACACATCCAGGAAAATGCTAAATTTGTGGGGATATCCCGAAATACCGCAAGATTTACCGAAACATCCAGGAAATCCCGAAATTGGTGGAGTTATCCCGGAATACCTCAGAAAATCCCGAAATTGGTGGAGATATCCCGAAATACCTCATAGTTCCCGAAATGTCCAGAAAATCCCTCAGTTAGTGAATTTATCCCGAAATATCCCAGAAAATCTCGAAACATCCAGGAAATACCGAAATTGGTGGAGATATCTGAAATACCTCAAAATTCCCAAAATGTCCAGGAAATCCCTAATTTAGTGAGTTTATGCCGGAATACCCCAGAAAATTCCGACAATCCAGGTAATCCCGAAATAGGTGGAGATTTCCGGAATACCTCAAAATTCCCGAAATGTCCAGGAAATCTCGAAATTGGTGGAGATATCCGAAATACCATAGATAATCCGGAAACGTCCATGAAATACCGAAATTGGTGGAGATATCCCGGAATACCTCAAAGTTCCCGAAATGTCCAGGAAATCCCTAATTTAGTTAGTTTATCCCGAAATACAACAGTAATCCCCGATATGTCCAGGAAATCCCTAAATTGGTGGAGATATCCCGAAATACCATAGATAATCCGGAAACGTTAAGGAAATACCGAAATTGGTGGAGATATCCCGAAATACCTCAAAATTCCCGAAATGTCCAGGAAATCCCAAAATTGGTGGAGATATCCCGGAATACCTCAGAAAATCCCGAAACATCCAGGAAATCCCTAATTTAGTTAGTTTATCCCGAAATACAACAGAAAACCCCGATATTTCCTGGAAATCCCTAAATTGGTGGAGATATCCCGAAATACCATAGATAATCCGGAAACGTTAAGGAAATACCGAAATTGGTGGAGATATCCCGAAATACCTCAAAATTCCCGAAATGTCCAGGAAATCCCAAAATTGGTGGAGATATCCCGAATACCTCAAAATTCCCGAAATGTCCAGGAAATCCCTAATTTAGTGAGTTTATGCCGGAATACCCCAGAAAATCCCGAAACGTTCACGAAATCCCGAAATTGATGGAGATATCCCGGAATACCTCAAAATTCCCGAAATGTCCAGGAAATCCCTAAATTGGTGGGGATATCCCGAAATACCGCAAGAATTACCGAAACATCCAGGAAATCCCGAAATTGGTGGAGATATCCCGGAATACCTCAGAAAATCCCGAAATTGGTGGAGATATCCCGAAATACCTCAAAGTTCCCGAAATGTCCAGAAAATCCCTCAGTTAGTGAATTTATCCCGAAATATCCCAGAAAATCTCGAAACATCCAAGTAAACCCAAATTGAGGGAGATATCCCGAATACCTCAAAATTCCCGTAATGTCCAGGAAATCCCTCAGTTAGTGAATTTATCCGAAATACAACATAAAACCCTGATATGTCCAGGAAATCCCAAAATTGGTGGAGATATCCCGGAAAACTCAAAGTTCCCGAAATATCCAGGAAATCCCTAATTTAGTTAGTTTATCCCGAAATAGCCCAGACATTTCCGTCACATCCAGGAAATCCCGAAATTTGTGGATTTATCCCGAAATACCCCAGCAAATCTCGTAACTTCCAGGATATGCCGAAATTGGTAGAGATATCTGAAATACCTCAAAACTCCCGAAATCTCCAGGGAATCACTCTATTAGTAAATTTTTCTCAAAATACCCCAGAAAATCCCGAAATAACCAGGTAATCCCGAAATTGGTGGATATATCCCGGAATAACTCAAAATTCCCAAAATGTCCAGGAAATCCCTAATTTAGTGAGTTTATGCCGGAATTCCCCAGAAAATTCCGACAATCCAGGTAATCCCGAAATTGGTGGAGATATCCTGAAATACCTCAAAATTCCCGAAATGTCCAGGAAATCCCTAAATTGGTGGAGATATCCCGAAATACCTCAAAATTCCCGAAATGTCCAGAAAATCCCTCAGTTAGAGAATTTACCCCGAATTACAACAGAAATCCCCGATATTTCCAGGAAATACAGAAATTGGTGGAGATATCCCGAAATACCTCAAAGTTCCCGAAATGTTCAGAAAATCCCTCAGTTAGTGAATTTATCCCGAAATACCCCAGAAAATCCCTAAACATCCAGGAAAACCCGAAATTGGTGGAGATATCCCGGAATACCTCAAAGTTCCCGAAATGTCCAGGAAATCCCTAATTTAGTGAGTTTATCCCGGAATACACCAGAAAATTCCGACAATCCAGGAAATCCCGAAATTGGTGGAGATTTCCGGAATACCTCAAAATTCCCGAAATGACCAGGAAATCCCGACATTGGTGGAGATATTCCGAAATACTTCAAAATTCCTCAAAATCCCGCAAGAATTACCGAAACGTCCAGGAAATACCTAAAATAATGGAGATATCCCGAAATACCTCAAGATTTCCCCAAACGTCTAGAAAACCCTACCTTAGTGAATTTATCCCGGAATACCCGAGAAAATCCCTAAACATCCAGGAAATCCCGAAATTGGTGGAGATATCCAGGAGTACCTCAAAGTATCCGAAATGTCCAGGAATTCCCTAATTTAGTGAGTTTACCCGAAATACTCCAGACAATTCCGACACATCCAGGAAATCCGGAAATTGGTGGAGATTTCCGGAATATCTCAAAATTCCCGAAATGTCCAGCAAATCCCGAAATTGGTGGAGATTTCCCGAAATGTCCAGCAAATCCCTGAATTGGTGAGGATATCCCGAAATACCGCAAGAATTACCGAAACGTCCAGGAAATACCGAAAATGGTGGAGATAACCCGGAATACATCAGAAAATCCCTAAATTGGTGGAGATATCCTGAAATACCTCAAAGTTCCCGAAATGTCCAGAAAATCCCTCAGTTAGTGAATTTACCCCGAATTACAACAGAAATCCCCGATATTTCCAGGAAATACAGAAATTGGTGGAGATATCTGAAATACCTCAATAATTCCCCAAACGTCCAGGAAATCCCTCAGTTATTGAACTTATCCCGAAATACCCGACAAAATCCCTTAACATCCAGGAAATCCCTAAATTGGTGGGGATATCCCGATATGCCGCTTGAATATCCGAAACGTCCAGGAATTCCCTCAGTCAGTGAATTTAACCCGAAATACAACAAAAAACCCTGATTTGTCTAGGAAATCCCGAAATTGGTGGATTTATCCCGAAATACCCCAGAAAATCCCGAAACACTCACGAAATCCCGAAATTGGTGGAGATATCCCGAAATACCTCAAGAATTCCACAAAAGTCCAGGAAATCGCTCAGTTAGTGAATTTATCCCGAAATACCCCAGAATATCCCTAAACATCCGGGAAATCCCTCAGTTAGTGAACTTATCCCGAATTACCCCAGAAAATCCCTAAACATCCAGGAAAACCCGAAATTGGTGGAGATGTCCCGAAATACCTCAAGAATTCCCGAAATGCCCAGGAAATCCCTCAGTTAGTGAATTTACCCCGAAATACAACAGTAATCCCCGATATGTCCAGGAAATACAGAAATTGGTGGAGATATCTGAAATACCTCAAAACTCCCGAAATGACCAGGAATCCCTCTTTTAGTGGATTTATCCCGAAATACCCCAGAAAATCCCGAAACACTCACGAAATCCCGAAATTGATGGAGATATCCCGGAATACCTCAAAATAACCGAAATGTCCAGGAAATCCCTAAATTGGAGGGGATATGCCGAAATACCGCAAGAATTACCGAAACGTCCAGGAAATACCGAAAATGGTGGAGACAACCCGGAATACATCAGAAAATCCCAAAATTGGTGGAGATATCCTGAAATACCTCAAAGTTCCCGAAATGTCCAGAAAATCCCTCAGTTAGTGAATTTACCCCGAATTACAACAGAAATCCCCGATATTTCCAGGAAATACAGAAATTGGTGGAGATATCTGAAATACCTCAATAATTCCCCAAACGTCCAGGAAATCCCACTTTTAGTGGATTTAACCCGAAATACCCCAGAAAATCCCGAAACGTTCACGAAATCCCGAAATTGATGGAGATATCCCGGAATACCTCAAAATTCCTGAAATGTCCAGGAAAATGCTAAATTTGTGGGGATATCCCGAAATACCGCAAGAATTACCGAAACATCCAGGAAATCCCGAAATTGGTGGAGATATCCCGGAATACATCAGAAAATCCCGAAATTGGTGGAGATATCCCGAAATACCTCAAAGTTTCCGAAATGTTCAGAAAATCCCTCAGTTAGTGAATTTACCCCGAATTACAACAGAAATCCCCGATATTTCCAGGAAATACAGAAATTGGTGGAGATATCTGAAATACCTCAAAACTCCCGAAATGTCCAGGAAATTCCACTTTTAGTGGATTTAACCCGAAATACCCCAGAAAATCCCGAAACGTTCACGAAATCCCGAAATTGATGGAGATATCCCGGAATACCTCAAAATTCCCGAAATGTCCAGGAAATCCCTAAATTGGTGGGGATATCCCGAAATACCGCAAGAATTACCGAAACGTCCAGGAAATACCGAAAATGGTGGAGATTTCCGAAATACCTCTATAATTCCCCAAACGTCCAGGAAATCCCTCCGTATTGAACTTATCCCGAAATACCCCAGAATATCCCTACACATCCAGGAAAATGCTAAATTTGTGGGGATATCCCGAAATACCGCAAGATTTACCGAAACATCCAGGAAATCCCGAAATTGGTGGAGTTATCCCGGAATACCTCAGAAAATCCCGAAATTCGTGGAGATATCCCGGAATACCTCAAAGTTCCCGAAATGCCCAGGAAATCCCTCAGTTAGTGAATTTACCCCGAAATACAACAGTAATCCCCGATATGTCCAGGAAATACAGAAATTGGTGGAGATATCTGAAATACCTCAAAACTCCCGAAATGACCAGGAAATCCCTCTTTTAGTGGATTTATCCCGAAATACCCCAGAAAATCCCGAAACACTCACGAAATCCCGAAATTGATGGAGATATCCCGGATTACCTCAAAATTCCCGAAATGTCCAGGAAATCCCTATATTGGAGGGGATAACCCGAAATACCGCAAGAATTACCGAAACGTCCAGGAAATACCGAAAATGGTGGAGATATCCCGGAATACATCAGAAAATCCCAAAATTTGTGGAGATATCCCGAAATACCTGAAAGTTCCCGAAATGTCCAGAAAATCCCTCAGTTAGTGAATTTACCCCGAATTACAACAGAAATCCCCGATATTTCCAGGAAATACAGAAATTGGTGGAGATATCTGAAATACCTCAATAATTCCCCAAACGTCCAGGAAATCCCTACGTATTGAACTTATCCCGAAATACCCCAGAAAATCCCTAAACATCCAGGAAAATGCTAAATTTGTGGGGATATCCCGAAATACCGCAAGAATTACCGAAACATCCAGGAAATCCCGAAATTGGTGGAGATATCCCGGAATACATCAGAAAATCCCGAAATTGGTGGAGATATCCCGAAATACCTCAAAGTTCCCGAAATGTTCAGAAAATCCCTCAGTTAGTGAATTTACCCCGAATTACAACAGAAATCCCCGATATTTCCAGGAAATACAGAAATTGGTGGAGATATCTGAAATACCTCAAAACTCCCGAAATGTCCAGGAAATTCCACTTTTAGTGGATTTAACCCGAAATACCCCAGAAAATCCCGAAACGTTCACGAAATCCCGAAATTGATGGAGATATCCCGGAATACCTCAAAATTCCCGAAATGTCCAGGAAATCCCTAAATTGGTGGGGATATCCCGAAATACCGCAAGAATTACCGAAACATCCAGGAAATCCCGAAATTGGTGGAGATATCCCGGAATACCTCAGAAAATCCCGAAATTGGTGGAGATATCCCGAAATACTTCAAAGTTCCCGAAATGTCCAGAAAATCCCTCAGTTAGTGAATTTATCCCGAAATATCCCAGAAAATCTCGAAACATCCAAGTAAACTCAAATTGAGGGAGATATCCCGGAATACCTCAAAATTCCCGTAATGTCCAGGAAATCCCTCAGTTAGTGAATTTATCCGAAATACAACATAAAACCCTGATATGTCCAGGAAATCCCAAAATTGGTGGAGATATCCCGGAAAACTCAAAGTTCCCGAAATATCCAGGAAATCCCTAATTTAGTTAGTTTATCCCGAAATAGCCCAGACATTTCCGTCACATCCAGGAAATCCCGAAATTTGTGGATTTATCCCGAAATACCCCAGCAAATCTCGTAACTTCCAGGATATACCGAAATTGGTAGAGATATCTGAAATACCTCAAAACTCCCGAAATGTCCAGGAAATCCCTCTATTAGTAAATTTTTCTCAAAATACCCCAGAAAATCCCGAAATTGGTGGATATATCCCGGAATACCTCAAAATTCCCAAAATGTCCAGGAAATCCCTAATTTAGTGAGTTTATGCCGGAATACCCCAGAAAATTCCGACAATCCAGGTAATCCCGAAATAGGTGGAGATTTCCGGAATACCTCAAAATTCCCGAAATGTCCAGGAAATCTCGAAATTGGTGGAGATATCCCGAAATACCATAGATAATCCGGAAACGTCCAGGAAATACCGAAATTGGTGGAGATATCCAGGAATACCTCAGAAAATCCCGAAAAATACAGGAAATCCCTCAGTTAGTGAATTTATCCCGAAATACAACAGAAAACCCCGATATGTCCTGGAAATCCCGAAATTGGTAGATTTATCCCCGCATACCTAAGATATTAGTGAAATATTTATAAAATCCCGTAATTGGTGGAGTTATCCCGAAATACCAGCGCTAACCCTTCCACTCCACACATAATCTTAATTCTTACAACAGGAGACCGGACTCCGCCGCGGGATACCGGACACCACCGCCGGATACCGGAGAACGGATGAATTTTAATATAATATAGATGTTTAATAATGGATTTTGAAATATCATACAGTAATTTCTATGAAAATAAAATATTTCTATAAGGAATCCTGACATATTCATGACCGTGTCGTTTGCTAATTTGAAGCAAACAATATTGAGAGTAAAAAGGGAACACAGGAAACTTGATCTAAAAAGTAAATACGCTTCTATTAGGGATTTCTACGAACATTTAAATGCAGTACCGTCCTTATCGGTAATTCAAAATGGAAACATAGAAGGAAAAATTTGCTATGCCCTAATAAATTCAACAGAAAGTGAATTTACTTATCTTTAAAGAAAGTCTTTTAAAAAAGTTTCAATGCCACAATGATATCTTCATCGATGGCAGCTTTAAAATTAGACCGAAAATTAAAGGTGTCAGTCAAATATTAACAATTATGGCGAAAAAATATAATGTAATGAGTATTTTTATTGTTGATTTAACACATATTACAAATTATAATACTAATAAATGTGTATGAAAATTTATAAAAATGATTACTTAGAAGGTCTTTGTATTCCTTTAATTGTATAATAAGGTTTGAATGTTTGTACACAAAACTAATCAAAGTTTTTAATACTTTTATTTAAATAATATAACTTATAAACCACAGGTTGTTCTTGCATTTGGGTAATTATGACAAGGCGAACAACAGTTGCTTATGTATGCCTGAGGGAATATATAAAAACATCTTTATCATATCTACAGGCATTAAGAGCTCATTGCAATTTCGAAAAAGCTATTGTAAAGTCTCTACGAGAAAGTTTCCTGGGTATTGCTGTTCGCGGATGTTATTTTCATTACTGCCAGCTGAAATTTTAAATCACTATAAATTTATAATGGCATATTTCCCCTAGTAGAAATCGAAAAAATTTCTTAGATACTGAATAGATTGTTTGCATTGAAATCCATGAAAAACCCTGCTGGAACTTGAACCTCAGAACTATTGATAGTTCGCCGATTTAATAGATTGAAGTCAACCTCGAAATATTAAGTAGAACTTTTTGTATTTGAAACTCCGAAAAGATTGACTTATTCGATTGTTTACTCGAATACTAATGATAGTTCAATGTTGTTTCCACTTTAAATTCTGCTATTTTAAAGAATCATTCAAATTAGCAATTTTTATTTTCCGAATCTATTTGACATACCATTTAAATAGCTAGGTAGTGATTTTCTTTAAATTTATATTAAAACTCGAGCTATTTTTAATCAGCTAAAACAACGTGAAAACTAACATTATAGTTAAAAATATAATTTTTCTCGTCCAGGCAAAAGTTTTTAAATTAATATAGAAATTTTGTCAGTCCTGCTGAGCTAACTTCTAACGACTCTAAGAACTCCAAGTTGCTCGTTCGAGAAGGCACGACAACTCGCCGTGTATCAATCTCGAGGACAACATTATTACGGCTATAAGCCGCCAGACATAAATCAAAAGGAAGATAAACCAAAATTATTTTAAATAAGAAAGAAAGAAATTTTAAGTTTGTGTTTCGTCTTGGGACCGTACGCTAGAACTCATCAGTGGGGCGCAGACAGTCCCTGTTCCAGACATACAAGCCAATATTACGGAATCAAAATAATGATAAGGCATATGGCCTTCATAATGTTGTCCTCGGGATTGATACACGGCGAATTGTCGTGCCTTTTCGAGCGAGCAACTTGGAGTTCTTAGAGTCGTTAGACGTTAGCTCAACAAGACCGACAAAATTTTTATATTAATTTAATAACAATATATTCTTTTCAATCTAGAAAATAGGCGAAAAATGTAGAAAAAAGCGTTTTATTTAACAGAGGTTACTAGCTAAGAAAAGTAGCTAGAAAATACCTTATACGAGTTTATATCCTATTATTTATCCTATATTTAATCTTTCGATTTCTAGTAGGGAGTGCGAGAAATAGTTTAATCGGTACCTAGTTCCTACCTAAGATTTCTACCTTGTTTCTACTTTACAGCTGATTTTATACATTTTTATTTCTACTAAGATAATACCCACTATATTCCTAGTATATTATGCAATCATTTTTAGAATTTAAGCAATTATTTATAGGCTGCTACGTTACCAAATTCTCAGTTAAAACTATTAACCGTTTCCCGGTGGAAACGTCGAAAATATTAATTGTAATAAAATAAAACCCTGCACGGCCGACTCTCTCAGTCTCAGAGAAGATTCCGTCGAATTTACAGTGGACCGGTTTCCACTGTAATCTACAGTAATTTTTAGTTAACGTAAACAAATTAATAAGCGGATTCCTTACGGAATCCACTGACACCACTACCACGAGAGAGATCTTTGGAAACTATTATCTATTAATAACGCGCGAAAAACCCAACGTAACGCGACGTAATTATTAAACAAACCCCACGAACCCAACGATCGAAAATCACTTCCGAATAACCACGACCACGTTTGACCAACAGTAATTTACTAGATATATCGGACGCCACAATACTAATTTGATTGCTTACCAATCCGTAGATAAATTTATTAAATTGATTCCAAATAGTAATAATAATATCTTGCGATATACTAAATTCTCTTCTTATCAATTCTTCTCACACTCACTATCGATACTAGACTCTCCTACCAAAAAACCACAACTTCTCCACTCAACTACTGATACTAGACTATCTTCTTTTCCGGAAACTACCCTCCGTAACCGAAAATTTAGACACTCTATCCTTTTCTCACTTGTTGTCCCGTTTCCTTATCTCTCTCGTGCCACCTACGGGAGATAAGTCATTATTTGACTTATCTCCATGTAATTACATGTCACAGGTGCCCCCCCCCCCGCTACCGTATAGTCCTTACTAATATCAAATATGACAACTCATTTGCATAAGTTATCATTGTCCCAACTATTACAGTAAATATACGTGTATTACGGAATTACTGTCATAATACTATTTTATACAGTAATTCCATACACGACACATCGTCCTTACTATAAAATATTAAGTAATATCACCAAAATCTCATTGGTTTGAGATTTGAATCTCTTATTAACTTCTATATATTATATATACACGTATGATGTATATACCCGATCGATCCCCACTACACGTGTTCCGAAACTCCCTATGTATCGATATATAAATCCCTACGTCGATAAAACCGCGGACCTCCTAGTTACTAGCGCGCTTGAATCGATCGATTCAAGATGGACGCAACTGAATTCGAACCGGTACGTAAACAATGTGCTTCGCGACCGGTTCACCGCGTGCGCGCGATCCGCACCGGCGGGGACGACGATAAATCGTTCCGCGGGTGTTGTGCGCGTGTGTAGTGTGTGCGCGTACGTATACTCGCGGGTATACACCGTGCGCGAAGACGGGTGACGAGTTCCCCCCCACCAACGCTCCACGAGGTACTACGCACAAGGATGGTAATGTTTACATCATTGTTTATTGCATATTTGCAACAAACAATGATGTAAAACTCACAAAATAGGTAAGTATTGGTATAACCTTTCACCACATCCCTTCGATACCTTGTTTTAATTTATATTTCCTCAATAATTAATTCCTGATTTTCCTTATCCTTTTTCCCCATTCAACACCCAATATTTATATATTTTTCTATTTTTCAGAAGCGGAGGTCTCGGAGTAGCTGATCACCCAAAGGACCCCACCTCCTGCAGCAGAGAACCCTGGAGCAGCCGACGATAAACTCCTCGACAGAACTTTAACCACCGTTCCTGGATTACCTCCGAACCAGGTAAGTTTTCCTTCAATTATAATATATTTATAATAACACCTACTAATATTTATTATTCCTTTTTAGGTGCCCCTTAATGATGACACCATCACAAGGCAAAAATCTGACAATTTTGATCCTCTAACAAGTATAACCGATTAATTTTCAACTGGGAACAGTATATTTATCATCACATAAATAATTAATTGATTTTGTCGTAGATTGTTTTAAACAAACAACTTGAAAATTTCCGGCACATAAATCATTTACCTGTAAATGATACTTTTATAACTTTTCGACCAATTCAATAATATTATATGCGACCCAAGTTTAGAAGTAGAACATTATTTCGCACAGATGATGTGCTAATTGATAATATCTTGATTTATGCAAAATACATATAAGCTGTTGCGAAATTAACAGCACAATTGTATCATACTAAATGTCAGCTCCATATTTCAAATGTCGTGTTAAAAATACGATATTATTTTCTTACCTGGCACCACCAAATTATTTATTTTAGCTATGACAATAACAATGCTTTGAGTATCCGATTATTTAATATTACAGCTTTTTTTATTCTTGAGATGGCTAAGATTCAACCTGATTGAAATGCCAATAATGTACGCAGACTATTTTGATAACTTCTGTCCCAGTTTGTCCTTAATAATTAGTTCTTACAATTTTTAGACGATAATTCGTAAGGCAAAGTCAAAGGCTTACAAGTTATTTGTAGCAAATAATCAAAAAAACAATAAGAATGGCGATGCTACAATTAAGAAAATTTTGGCCCGTCCGTTATTGCCGGGAACAAGAATTAAAGAGGGGGTTGGATTATTGTACATTTTATGAATGATTTACTCAGAGAAAAGGAACCTGCCAAGCTGAAAAAATGGACTAAGTTCCTGCGAATTTATTTCCAAAAGGAATGGATGGAAAAAATAAGCCCAGAGACATTTAGCGGTTTCTTAGAGAATGACGGAACTAATAATTACCTCGAATCATATCATCGTACACTAAATAGCACGATTCGAGCTAGCCCCAGCTGCCCTGTGTTTATAAGTAAGTGGCACAATATAAATTATTAGCGTAATTTGCATATACTTGAATGGGCCTCCATCTTTAAGTGACTTTTTGTATGCCGGATAGCTATTTTTCTCACTACAAATGTGAGTAAGTGTCGTGAGTCATTCAGTTTCGGTTTCTCGTTCTACGAAATAAGTCTGTAGAAACTCAAACGGAATGTTTCCAATACACCGACCGTTCAAGGGTTGAGCTCTTTCTTTCCTACAAACATATTTCAGAAATACTTGCTAACTCACCACTTTTTTAAAGGAAATTATGCAACTTACATTTGTGACAAGGTGGATTTAATCCACTTGTCATAGATGCCAGCATTACCGACACTGCGAGGCGGCGCGGTATCGGTAGCATATAAGAGCAATAAGCAGGCGCTACTACCAGTGCGGGCGTAGCGCAGTGGTTAGCGTGAACGCCTTCGGATCCGAAGGGGCTCGGGTTCAAGACCCGACGCCCGCTTCATTTTTTATTCAGCACTTAAAAGTCTCATGCCACACATTAAATTATACAATTATAACAACTTAAAATATTAATCAATGATGAATTGTTATGGCATTATAAATTTGATAAATAAATCAACGAACGATCTCAAAAGAGCCAGATACAGATTGAAACTCACTGCTCATGCAACGGAAAAAACTAGGTTGGAAGACGATGCTATCCGAGGTATGTGGACAGACATCATGACGTATCCTTCTTGGTCAATGGCTAAATTTATTGAAGACTTGACCAACCTTAAAGAAACTGAAATCTTAGACAATGTAGTAGGGGAAGGTATGCATTTATTAGTATTCACTTAATTTTAAGCGGTCTTCAGAATTCAACTTATTCATCACCAGTTCCTCGATTAAGAGAACAGGCTGGTAATCGAATATTTAAAAAGTTTAAGATTTGTATCATTCGAAGTAAATCCACAAATCTTATCCCATATGGCAGTATGGGCGACGCAGGGGAGAGTGAACACTCGTTTGCTCTCGCGCATCCACGTGCGGCTGTTGATGGCGCGTAGCGGGGGGAACGACGGATCGGGCGAAAAACATATAGGCTTCCTGAGAATGTGAGAGAGACGAATAGGTGCAGAATTTTTTGCTAATTAAGTGCAACACCGTAGTCGAGAGCGGCGTCGCCACGAATAACAGGTGGAAGAAGCTCAGAATAGGCGTTGGGGTCTCTTCAGCAGAAAGTATGGTGGGAAATTTCAACCGCGAATTGGTGGTTTAGATAATGAAGGAAGTCTCTGGCGCCGCGAACAGATTTTCAACGTACGAAATGGGGAAGAAGCTCCTTCTCCCCCATTCTTAGCCGGTCCTTCCCATATAGAAGAAGTTTACCATAGTATTGCTGTTAAATTAGTTTATCATAAATGTATTATTATCGTCGTTCGCCACCACTCGATAACTGTTATTTTCTATTGGTTTTTTTGGTCTATTGGTCGTTCCTAGTCGAATTGACGGTCGATTGCTGGAGGAGAAAAATCTCTGCTGGCAATGTTCAGTTAAAACAGAATAATACCGATTACAAAATTGATAATCGGTTGAGGTATGGATTTTCGCACCGGCAAAACCAAATTGTAACTGATTGTTAAAGAAGAAATAGTATAAAGAATCGGTTTTCGTCGGAATACGGAGAATTACCTGTCACCTACAAATCTTATCATTCTGATGTAATCATCTAATTAGAACTTATAGAAATCCACTACAATCCATTTTTATAGGAAAACCATGAGTATAAAATTTTTTAATCTGCTGCAATCGGCCCTGTTGAAAAAAAACACGTGATATATACACGCGAAATAATACGAACAATATTACATGTGATTCCGTTCCAAATATATACGTGTAAAATAAACACATGAACAAAACACAAAGTAAATACATATAAAACCTGCAAAATAAACACGTATACTAAAAGTAAAAATGACAGAATGAATTTTTTCACTTCTTTTACGTGTATTTTTCACGTGTTTGCTTTACACGTATATATTTGGTACGAAACTACACAAAATATTTTACGTATTACTTTACGTGTATATATCACGTGTTTATTTCAACAGGGGGGAGTAATCTGTAGGAATGCCTGCTCAAGTTTATAATAAATGCATTTATAAACATAAAGTTTTTTATAGCATGGAATATTCGCGAGCTCAACGTACTCATAATTGTAACATAAAATTAATATCTTCAAAGTATGGGCAGATTATGAATATTTTATGTATTGATAAAAAATGTTACTTCCAAATTTCACAAATTAATGTGTTTGAAGATAAGCCATTTTATGTAGATGACATAAAAAATATAGAATCTGAAAATTTCGAGCGACGCAGTGTTGTAGCACTTGAAGAGGTGGAATGCAAAGTTATGTTTATTGATATACATAACGGTCGCTATTTATGTGAATTACTGAATGACTTCGAGGTGCAATGACATATTCACAAACTTTTACTTTTCTTGTGCAAACATATACCTTATTATAAAACGTTTCCGCAATATTTTTAATAATACTTATGTATGACTGGCTGTCATATTTTCAAGTGTAATCAACTCTATTTGACTTATTACATACCTATAATTGACTGATTATATATATATATATATTGTAAAGGTAAGCTATACATGTAGTACGGCGGGGATAGACGGATAGCGAACCTTACGCGAACGCGAGTACGAGTCGGGGAAATCTGTACCCAATCGGGAAAATGTCAAAGGTAGAGTTGCCGAATATTCCGGTACGGTACTCCCTTACCATCGCGCGTACACGAGTTTTGAGGACGAAGTGGCCTTCCGGAACGTGCAGGAGTGTTCCTGGAGCTCGTGTCAGTGTTGCACGGTGGAAAGGGTCCGGTCCACGAGAAGGACAGAGAGGGAGAAACAGAGAGAGAGAAAGAGCGAGCAAGAGCGAGAGTCTGGTGATCTTTCCCAAAAGAAACTCGAAAGGTACGTGGTGCACCACTTACGCGAGCAGGACACCGCGGCCGTTTGATATCCGGGTAGGCTCGGAGTAGTTCGCCCGCGAGTGAGATTTCACATAGACGCGGAACGCGATTTCGCGCACGTGACAGAGAGAGAGAGAGAGAGAGATTGATTGATAAAGTATTTATTATGCCTAGGTCAAATTTAACCATAAGGCAAAAACAACAATCATATACATTAAAATATTTTACAATACGCTTACATACATATATATATACGCTCGAGAATCTTCTATGTAACAATTAACGTTTTAGTTAAAAATAAGTATAATATTAGTAATTAAAACAACAATATAAATAATGTAGAATAAAATAAAAATAAAATAAAAGCATTAAAAAACGCACCAAAAAGCACTAATCTCACAAACAACAGACAGTCTCAACAATATCACAAATAAAAGTATAACAATTTTATTATGTAGTACCCTTAAGAAAATTATGTAAGCCAGTCTTAAACAATTCAACATTGGTAATTAATCTCAGTTCCAGAGGAAGAGAATCCCAGAAATCCATCGCCTGTATAGTGAAAGACTTGCTATACGTAGTAGTAGATACAATTGGCCGCTTAAACGAAGAATATTTGATGCGTTCAGAGCGATGCACTTCACTATTTGGTGCAGGGAGCAAGGCATGCAAGTATCCTGGTTTCCTAGTTGTTAAAACTTGATAGATAAGTACTCCCATGAAGTAATGCCTACGTTGAGCTACTGTTAGCCAATTTAACTTATCATAAAAGACATCTAAGCGGGCATCACGCCTAAGACGAAAAATAAACCGAACACACACATTCATGAGACGCTGGAGCTTTGTATTAAGGTAATCAGGAAGATCGCAATATACAAGACTCGCATAGTCGAAACATGAAAGTACCAAAGCTGTAACTAGCGTTTTCCTCATAGGCATTGTAAGAAAACTACCACGATTTTGCAAGGAAGTGTACCATGGACTCTTGAGACTATACTAGAGATGTGTACATTCCAATGGAAATTATCATTAATAACAACTCCCAAATTTCTTACAGAACTAACCAAATCGATTTGTTGTCCACCAACAATGAAAGGCCTCAGAAGCTGTTTGTTAATGACTCTTAATTGCTGCACAGAACCTACAAGAAGGGCCTTAGTCTTGCCAAAATTAATATAAAACATCAAAACAAAGTTTGTCAATCGCAACATTACACTCATGGGGGCTACAATGCAGATATACTTGCAAATCATCGGCAAACAACACACCCCTAGAATGACATAACTGACCGATAATAGAGTTTATAAAAATAAGAAAAATAATAGGTCCAGGGGTAGCACCCTGGGGGACACCTGAAGAAGTTGGCACAAAATCAGATAGATGGTCATCGCACCCTACAATAGCTTGAGAATGACCTGACAAATAGGAAAAAAACCATTCTATAGTAGAATTTGCAAAATTTACACGCTTCATAGTTTTTAAGAGCTCTATATGACTAATAGTGTCAAACGCCTTTTTGAAATCAAACAATAGCAAAAATGTAATCATGCCCCTCTCTATAGCCAATCCTATATCGTCAGTTATCTTGATGAGGGCCGCCTAAGTACTAAAGTATTTACGGAAACCAGACTGAAAGGGTGACAACATCTCATTATGCTCCAAATGGTCAGTCAATTGTTGAGTTACTAAACGGTCAAAGACCTTCGCGAAATGAGCAAGATTGGCGATTGGTCTAGTATCAGAGGGTGAAACCGGCTTAGACACCTTACTGAGAGGCACAATTAAGGCTTGCTTCCACAGAGTTGGATAAGCTCTAGTACTTATCGATAAATTAAACAGCTCAACAATTATATGTATTAGAGAAGGAAAAACGTCCTTAAAGTACAACAGGGAAAGACCATCAGAACTACGATTCTTGGCTTTTGGTAGACATAAAGAAAGAGCTTTACTGA
Organism: Theocolax elegans; assembly: GCA_026168455.1. Lineage (NCBI taxonomy): Eukaryota > Metazoa > Arthropoda > Insecta > Hymenoptera > Cerocephalidae > Theocolax > Theocolax elegans. The sequence goes on from CM047428.1 coordinate 38,865,326, forward strand.
CTTGCTCAACAGTAACGGGTTGCAATTCAAAACATGGATAGATGTCCGTAGTATCCGAAACTAAGATTTCACTTAACTCTACGTGAGTGCAACAAGGATGACGACTAGCCACAGTAGCAAAATGATGAGCTAATTCAAGAGCTGAAAAAAATTTCAACGGGGAGTCAAAAGTGTCTCTAGTAATGTCAAACTTGCGCACGAATCTCCAACAGAACAACTGGTCAGAAGTATCTGATATCTTCCTCAAGCAGTACGAATCACGAGCCTTAACAATCTCCGACTTTAATACTTTGCGCATTCTCTTATATTCCTCCAATATCCTAATATCACCTGTACGTTTTGCTCTTTTATAAAGAACGTTACGAGCCTTCCATTTGGCTTTCAACTCAGGAGTAAACCATGGGGCTGGTTGTGGGCGGACTAAGCGTGAAATAAATGGCGCATGCTTATCAAGACTTGCAAGAAGAGCGCTGCGAAAACAATCAAAAAAGGCATCAACAGGCCTTCATCCAATCTTGATTTCAAACGTGCAAACTCTCTAGTAAAATCTTCAGAAAACACTGCAGGTGAAAAGTTTCTAAAGTCGCGATAAGTATAAAGTTTAGAATGTTTTTTAAAAGAGGGAAGCTTATAGTCAATCATTATAAAATCGTGTCCATTTATAAAAGGGCTCATTGATTGCTTCGAAGATCCAACTTTTACCTCTGAATCGACAATAAAGATATCCAACCAAGTATCACAATTTTCACGATAATGTGTAGCATTAAAAGGCACAAGATAAAGAGAATGTTCATTTACTAAGTCACTTAAGTGAGTGCCATAGTACTCACTAGATAGAAGATTTGAATTTAAATCCCCAGCTATAATGATGTTACTATATAGGTGCGAATAATCCTGCAATACAGAGAAGTACTTCGACAAAACATGGCCCTTGGGTCTACGATAAGCAACTGCCAAAAGAATCTTAGAACTACCAACTAATAAATCCAAAAATAAACACTCAGTTTTATTAACATCTTTAATCTGAGGGGCCTCTATTATACGAAATATAATACTATCTCTCACATAACACGCCACTCCACCACCTTGCATATACTCTCGCTTGCCAGTAGTAGAAGCCAAACCACGATCATTCCGTACAAGAGTATAGTTATTGACATTGTAAATAGAATTTGGCCAATTTGGGGTTAACCATGACTCCGACAAAGCAAAAATATCGAGGTCCTCAGACATTAATAACGTCTCAACTTCGGCACGATGATCCAGCAACGAATTCACATTAATATGGCCAACTCTTACATAAGAAACGACAGAAGATACCTTAGCGGAGGTTTTTGAAGAATCACCAACCGTTAACTGAGTGTTAGGTACTCATAAAAATAAAACATCATTGAGGTCAGCCTCGGTTAAGATCTGGAAGCACTCAGATTTCTCATCCTTCTTTACATAAATAACACTATCACGCGTCCATATAAATTTATAACTCAAAAGCTCTAGTTTACTCTTAACTAATAATCGCAACTCATGGATAGCAGGGGGTAACATCTCAAACAAGTTAACGGTAGTTGATGACGAACTATCAGCGCCCTCTGATATCGACCCAAATTTGAGGATACCAAATTTACGCTTAACCTCTAAAATAAAATTACGCGTTTCTGAAGACTTAAGTTTAATTATAAAAGTTTTAGTGGCATTTTGAGAGGCCTGACTAGAGGACGGAATTGAAGAAACCGATGAGCTTTTCTTAACAACAAACGGACGCACGTCTAAAATATCTGAACTAAGATGGTCAAGATCGAGAACATGTAAAATGTTCTTAGCCAATTGCTTTAAAGGAATCGAGCAAGATGAAGGGATGCCCGTTACCTTTATTTGGGTATTCGGCACTCCTCTAGTTAGCAAATCTTTAAGTTGCGCCACTTCAGTACGCAAGGCCGCGTTTTCCGATTCTAAAGTGGCTATCCGAGAATTCTGAGTATCGAGAGATTTAATGATACCATCTAGTTTGTTGTTGAGATTATTATTCAAATTATCTAAATTTAGCTTGTTACTGCTGAATAAAAATGCCGACTGCTGCAAAGAGGTTAACAGCTCCCAATTTTCCGGCAAAGAAGCCATTGCGAGTGAAGAATTTTGGTTTACGGGCGCAGCTAAATCCATCTCAAAAGAAAATTCAGAGTTTAAATTTAAATTTAAATCTAAATCGCGGGAAGAATCAATAGCACTACGACGTGCAGTAGTCGAACACGAATTTGCATCCTTAAGTCTAAGCAAATTTAAATACGACGTCTTGTCGACGGATTCACCAATATTTAAAGCGCAACATACGTCAGACGGCTTGCTATCCAGATAACGAGTAGCACAACCCGGGTGAAAGAGGTTGCCACACTGACTACAAACCTTAAGCAAGTTTGAAATAGTCTTCCTACAACGAGAGCAATTTACAGCCTTCGAATTGCGTTTCCCGCTCATTTATACTGTACAACATACACAATTAAAAATATAAAAAAAACACACACGCAACACACCGCTTCTACAATTTTGTACAACACCGTATAAATACAAATATAAACCAAACAATAATTATCTCAAAAACTGCATAAATTGCACACTCATCACTCAGCATCGCATTAAAAATACTCAACCTATAATCAATAAAAATCACAAAGTCGCAAAATCAATAAGATTAACCTAATTATCGCTCGATATTAACAGTATTTAAAATATAAAGGCTCAAATAAAAAGACTCAGTGAAATTTTACATAAATTTTAAATGCAAATTCTCAATAGTTTCGACTTATTGTATAAAAACATCAAATTGTTAAGCCGTTTATACTGTACGCCAACATATATATAACACACATACAAACATTCCTCTTCCAATACAATTTAATACAGAATCGCACACGTTTCACACGGAATTTGAATAAATTATATACAAATAATAGCAAAACCAATCAAAATATTATAAAGAAATCTCTTTACAATATATAGTAAAATATTTTAAGATAAGAGTTTATTCTATTAAAAGTATTTGCATGTTGTACGGTAAATCATAAATAAATATACATACAAAGAAGAAAGAGATTTCCATAAGGTAACATATCACGAAAGAAGTTTCCATAAGGTAACATGTCACGTAAAGAAAAATCTGTATTACCGACTGATGGTAACGTACGCCACGTGCGGTTTCAATTAATAATTCGCATGTACATAACCTAGAAATAAAACTTCAGTCACCTTTCAAGCGCATATAAAATGTCACAAAACTAAAAAACAGAATGCATATCACAACACTAGCACAACTGCTCCTCCGTCGAATGACGAATGGACTCGTACAAAATATAGTCTGAGAAGTAACTTGGTGAAGCCTGCTGTCTACTAGCGCATCTCAGTAGAAGTCACTCTAGGCCAATATAATGCACATTAACACGTGCATTATTGCATCAAACACAAAGGCCACTCCGAGGACTACTTCCTGAAAAATTTGCCTCCAAGGAGTACACAGAACTATTAGAAAAATGAAAAGTTTGAAGAGCTACGTAGAAGCGATGTCGATGCTTACCGAGACAGGGGGGGGAGAGAGAGAGAGAGAGAGAGAGAGAGAGAGAGAGAGAGAGAGAGACCGCCGCATAAACCAGTGCCCCTCAATCCCGGACAGCGAAACCTCACGCGGCCGTTCGGCCTTCTGTTATATTCTTATCTTTAAAATAAATACTTCTTTCTTTCGTTTGTAATAAATAAACCACATTCGTAATTAATAATCGTCTAAGGTTTAATTATTAATTACCGGTGTACATTATTCCCGTTATCCCGAATACCGCCCTCGTCGTTTCAGGAGCGACCGAGGTTCCGCGGTCCTTCTCAGCTGAATAAAGACATATAATATATACAATGCGTTAAAAATTAAATACATTAATTATTGCATTTTTAAGATAATTCTATTATAAACAGTAATGGCAAAAAAAATTCAAATTTTAACAGTGGCAATATAAAATACGAATTACATTTGACAAGTTTTTCAAAAATTATTAATTTAGGAGCATTTTATTTAAATATTTTTTAAATTAAAATTTCAAAATTGTATGAATATATAAGAGAGTAGATAATGTATATTTATATAAAACAATATTTTAAATAAACAAGTATGTATTTATTAGAAACAGAAGGTTATTTAAGGAATGAATTTATTTATAATAATCAAAATAAATATATGCGCTCTGTAATTAAAAGGAAAAATAAAGTGGATATAATTTGATTAAAACCGCAATTTTGAAAGAAGCTGCAAATTAGGAATTACGCAGAAATGGAAGAAACAGATTTTTATTTACATGCGCGAAATGTTATAAATATCTTTAAATTAATACAACTTTTATTTATTTAAGAAGAAAGTTTGATTACTCTAAAGTACAAAATTAACGCCGTAGAACTTTTGGATGATCCTTCGCCATTAAAAATTATTTTAGGAGTTAAGTTCTATTTAGATCAATTTAAATAATCAAAATTTAATAAGTATTACTAATACCATATTTGTAGTAATCACTCACATTTTTGAAAAATTTATAAAAGTTAAAATTAATTTCAACTTAAACAGTTTAAATTATTGTACAACACCGTATAAATACAAATATAAACCAAACAATAATTATCTCAAAAACTGCATAAATTGCACACTCATCACTCAGCATCGCATTAAAAATACTCAACCTATAATCAATAAAAATCACAAAGTCGCAAAATCAATAAGATTAACCTAATTATCGCTCGATATTAACAGTATTTAAAATATAAAGGCTCAAATAAAAAGACTCAGTGAAATTTTACATAAATTTTAAATGCAAATTCTCAATAGTTTCGACTTATTGTATAAAAACATCAAATTGTTAAGCCGTTTATACTGTACGCCAACATATATATAACACACATACAAACATTCCTCTTCCAATACAATTTAATACAGAATCGCACACGTTTCACACGGAATTTGAATAAATTATATACAAATAATAGCAAAACCAATCAAAATATTATAAAGAAATCTCTTTACAATATATAGTAAAATATTTTAAGATAAGAGTTTATTCTATTAAAAGTATTTGCATGTTGTACGGTAAATCATAAATAAATATACATACAAAGAAGAAAGAGATTTCCATAAGGTAACATATCACGAAAGAAGTTTCCATAAGGTAACATGTCACGTAAAGAAAAATCTGTATTACCGACTGATGGTAACGTACGCCACGTGCGGTTTCAATTAATAATTCGCATGTACATAACCTAGAAATAAAACTTCAGTCACCTTTCAAGCGCATATAAAATGTCACAAAACTAAAAAACAGAATGCATATCACAACACTAGCACAACTGCTCCTCCGTCGAATGACGAATGGACTCGTACAAAATATAGTCTGAGAAGTAACTTGGTGAAGCCTGCTGTCTACTAGCGCATCTCAGTAGAAGTCACTCTAGGCCAATATAATGCACATTAACACGTGCATTATTGCATCAAACACAAAGGCCACTCCGAGGACTACTTCCTGAAAAATTTGCCTCCAAGGAGTACACAGAACTATTAGAAAAATGAAAAGTTTGAAGAGCTACGTAGAAGCGATGTCGATGCTTACCGAGACAGGGGGGGGAGAGAGAGAGAGAGAGAGAGAGAGAGAGAGAGAGAGAGAGAGAGAGACCGCCGCATAAACCGGTGCCCCTCAATCCCGGACAGCGAAACCTCACGCGGCCGTTCGGCCTTCTGTTATATTCTTATCTTTAAAATAAATACTTCTTTCTTTCGTTTGTAATAAATAAACCACATTCGTAATTAATAATCGTCTAAGGTTTAATTATTAATTACCGGTGTACATTATTCCCGTTATCCCGAATACCGCCCTCGTCGTTTCAGGAGCGACCGAGGTTCCGCGGTCCTTCTCAGCTGAATAAAGACATATAATATATACAATGCGTTAAAAATTAAATACATTAATTATTGCATTTTTAAGATAATTCTATTATAAACAGTAATGGCAAAAAAAATTCAAATTTTAACAGTGGCAATATAAAATACGAATTACATTTGACAAGTTTTTCAAAAATTATTAATTTAGGAGCATTTTATTTAAATATTTTTTAAATTAAAATTTCAAAATTGTATGAATATATAAGAGAGTAGATAATGTATATTTATATAAAACAATATTTTAAATAAACAAGTATGTATTTATTAGAAACAGAAGGTTATTTAAGGAATGAATTTATTTATAATAATCAAAATAAATATATGCGCTCTGTAATTAAAAGGAAAAATAAATTGGATATAATTATGGATTAAAACGCAAATTTTGAAAGAAGCTGCAAATTAGGAATTACGCAAGAAATGGAAGAAACAGATTTTTATTTACATGCCGCTAAAATGTTATAAATAATTCTTTTAAATTAATACAAACTTTTATTTATTTAAGAAGAAAGTTTGATTACTCTAAAAGTACAAAATATTAACGGCCGTAGAACTTTTGGATGATCCTTCGCCATTAAATAAATTAATTTTAGGAGGTTAAGTTCTATTTAGATCAATTTAAATAATCCAAAATTTTAATAAGTAGTTACTAAATACCATAATTTAGTAAGTATATGCACTCTACTATTTTTGATAAGTTAATTTTTCATTAACATTTATAATTATTAAAATATAAATTTAAACTGTAAAAGAATTTATATAATTTAAAATTTAAAGTATTTAGTATGTATCCATTTTTTTATCATTTTTATTATTGTTTCATTACACTAAATTTTGGTAAAAGTTTTTATTTATAAATTATAATCATATTTAAAAATAAACTAAGGTTTTGGTATAAAACCCAAAGCGCTATAATAGTACCTTCAAGGTGGTGTGTAAATCTGTTTAATTTCTAACGTGTCCATGGTAGTGAAAAAAAATATAATTTGAAATATTATTTTAAATATATTAATTACGAAAAACCTTTTACGAAATTAAAAATAGGGGGTTGGCGCGCGAAGCGCGCAGGGGGGCGAAACCTCCTAGTATAAATATATATATAATCGATTAAGGCTGACAAAATATGGACTGGTAACCTTTGGAAAAACTTATTATCTAATACGCAAACTTGAAACCGACTATAAACGATTAAAGTAGACTGCGAAAGTTTAAACAACTGATTTGAAACTGATCAAAAACTAGTAGATTTGCTGTCGTATATTTCCGACAACCATTGATTAAGTACTTTTCTATAAAAATGTCGTTATAGATCACTGTTATATAACTGATTATTGCGGATAGATTTCAATCACATAATCCCAAACAATATTCGATAATGCACATATTCTTGACTGAATCTGAGTAGAATCGACATACATTAATATGGCATCTTTTTTAAACGATGTAAACCGATTAATTCATATAATCGAAGACTCTAAACTTGTCGGTATAGACCTGCGATGACTCGGTCGGTAGGGCATCGGGCTCGTAATCTGGTGGTCCCAGGTTCGTTTCCCGGCCCCGGCTGATTAATACAAGCACCACTGGGGAATGTATTTTCAACAAGTGCTTTCTAAACAAAGATATCGTATGACCTCCGTCGCTGACTAACAACGATTTAGAAGCATAAAAAGAGCCACATTAAAATAAAAAAAAGTGTCTGTATAAAACAGAATTAACTCAGCATTTCCAGCAGGGTAGACACACTAACACATCTTTTATTGACGCAATAAAACACACGAGGTTTCGGCCTCACAAACAACACCGCGCGCTCGCTATTACGATACTATCAGTTGTGTACGCTTGGCTCTCCTACGTCCGTGCGCGAGCAACGCTGTATCTATACTCTTTCGCGTTGCTTACCTGATCGGTAACTCGCTTACCGTTATACTGGCGATCCTGCAGGCCCTACATTGGACGGTATTGTAACAAGGTACGGATTTAATATGAGAATAAAAAAATCAACAAAGCTACCATTCGCAATTATCCCGACTAGTCGTCTTGGTCCTATCGACGATCATCGCCGATAATTCAGGGACCTACCTACGCCGACACTCGAAATCCGTACCCGTTAAAGTATAAAATAGGACTGAAAATTTACATAATGTAAATGTTCAAAATAATCATTTGATGACTTTCTATTTATACGTATGTTATTTGTACACGCGTTCGTATACGCCTGTGAGTGTAGTAAAATCAGTAATAAAACACATTTTCTGTTGTCTTTGTTTCACGAACCACAAAAAAATTTTAATAAGATTTTACAGGAAGATCTTTTATAGCGACGGCGATAAAATTTTAGAAATTTTAACACAGAATAAAGCCAAGTTGAAGACTTTACAAGAACTTAATGATAAAAGTTTTTTCAAATCTGTTGTTTCTTTGGTTGACTTAAGTCCTGCAAAATTACTTCTAATGGCACTAAAGTTTTATTTAAAAAATAATCATACTATTACCTCACTGACTGAGTTATGTGGTATGATTAATTGTATACGTGGAAAGCGTATCCTGCCACAAACAGTTTACATGATTGATAAAGTATGCAATTCTGATGACAATACAGTTTTAAATAGTGTTTGTGCTACATGCTCAAAATATATCGGTATATTTCAAAGTCGTCAAAAGTTTATTAGATGCGATTATTGTAATTCAAATGTTATGTATCTAATCCATCAAATTCTTGCTATTCAATTATAGTAAATCCTACAAATGTGATTCGTGACTATTTAGAATCAAACGAAGAATTTCACGATGTGACAATGTGCTTTGCACATGTCAAAGTGGTAACTACCGAGCCCCTGGCGAACACTTACCTACCCGTATAAGCTATACGAGTCCTTAGATAAACCTACCTACCCATATATATTGAGCCTAGCTACCTACCGGCACATTAACCAAACCCTACCTACCTGCACATTAACTAAACCCTACCTACCTGCACATAAACTAAACCCTACCTACCCTCACAGACTAATATCTCAATCCCAAGCACGGCACATAAACACTAAAGTGGCCCTGGCGTTGAGGACCATGGGCGTGCTCAGATGATATCAGGTGGGCTCCTCCGGGTCTGACACTGCAGACAGGATGTATCAAGGGAGGCGGTAACCAGGAAGCCTCCAAGACTCTCCTTAGCTTCACTGGACAGCAGACTACGCGAAGAGGCACCATCCAGGAGGAAGGCCATGGAACCTCCAACGCCAACCAATATACAGCTGTAAACAAGTAACATAATGAGTACAAGTACGCAGCAAGAGGATGAGGAAGAAGAAAGAGGATATACAACTGTATCCAAGGGGCAAAGATAAAGGAAATACATGTACAGCTGTGTGTAAACACTACAGCTGTACAAAGAACAGTATAGGGCAGAATGAGGTTAGGTTGCTATACATAAATAACGTGTATAGCAAACCTCTTTAAACAGTATATAAATGAATACGCATACTTGCGTAATCCCCACGACAAAGTATTTACCTGAAGCTGTAGACGGAGCGGATATCAGTAACCGAGGTCGTCGAGGAGAGAGGGCTGAGTCGGCCCCGAGCAGCGATGCGACGGCGGGTGAGTTCGTACCTAAAACTCCCACCGTACAACTTAGTTGAAGAACGCAAGAAGGAACGAGGTAATAGTCACCTAGTAGGAAGTATACATCATCTCCGAGACTTGAACTGCACCAGGTCAACATACGCTTACAGCATAATCACCGCTACAGCCTGAACACCGCGGTACTCGACTCGCTCGCTCGATGCGAGATCGATGTACCGCGTACAAGTACGTACTGCGCAGGCGCGCGGTACAATCGCGGCTCTCGAGCACGCCGAAAGCCAGAGCTCTACGGTCCGCCGTCTGGACAAGTTGCCAGTTACCGCGAAAAGTCGAACTTTACCCTATGCCTCGAGTATCGGAGAGATAGATAGATAGATAGATAGATAAAACTTAATTGGCTTTATAGGGGTAGAAACCCCGTTAACACATTAATACAAAAAATCTCTTACGCATTTACATAAAAATAAAAATAGGTATAACAAAAATAATAATTATAACAAAATTAGCGCAATAACAAAATATAACTTTCATCGCTTATAACGACGCCAATAAAAAAGTTAAGATTAACAATAAAGCCATAAAATAAAATACGATAATAAAGATAAAACAATAAACTCAAATCTTACGCAGCATAAAACGGCCTACCGTTGAACAATCTGAGGCCAGATAAGATTCTCACGCACAACTCTGTCCTCCCAGGCTGAACAGTCAAGTCTAAACAAATGCTCGAATAATGATGATTTAAAATGATTAATATGCGATGGATCGAATGGAAGGAATGAATTAAACTGAAATGAATTTAACAATTTAGAGGCAGTTATTACAAAAGATTTATTTAAGGATTCTGTACGTGGAGGAAGATAGGTTAAGGGTTTAGGAGGAAAACAAGAAGGATATCTAAGATGATCTGCTGTATGGTCGATTTGAGTGAAATGTTCAGCAAGATAATGAGGCGAATTTCGAGCAATAACACTATAAGCCAATGATCCAATAAAATACAAATATCTAGATTCGACTGATAGCCATGGCAAATGTAATAATCTATACTGTGTTACATGATCCCGTCTACGCAGAGTTCCCCGTACAATTTGCACACACGCATTAAGGACTTGCTGAAATCTTAGGTTCCGCACCTGATCAATATTATTATACACAGCACAGGCATAATCAAAGTGAGGCATAATAAATGTCTCCACAAGATATTTTCTAGTGCTTTGAGAGAATGCCCTCCTATGGAACCGCAATGAGCGCAAGACCCCATGGACCCTCTGCGATATTAACAAAACCTGCTTTGACCAGTCCAGGGTGGGTGACAACCAAACACCCAACGATTTAACCTTATTCTCGTAATCCAAATGGGCATTTAACAGCTTAATTCGGGAAGCAACAGCCAGATCCACTCGCGAAACATATGCCTGACGGCCCAGGATCATAACCTTTGTTTTGTTTACGTTCAATGCAAGACCATTTAATACTGCCCAAGAAGCAACCGCGTTTGCATCCTGTGTAATTCGATGCACACCCATCTCAAAATCCGCTGGTGGAAAAGAATGATAAACCTGGGCGTCATCAGCATAAAACATGCATTTACTAAATTGAAGGACGTCCGGTAAATCATTAATGAAGATGGAGAGTAATAATGGACCCAATACACTGCCCTGTGGCACTCCCGAGTTCACCCCAAACCAATCCGAACAACCACTCAAATCATCCACAACCGCCTGCGTACGACCTACTAAATAAAACCATCTCAGAACAGTGTTAGTGCAACCCAACCTACGCGATTTAAGCAGAAGCGGCCCATGTGGTACAACAGAGTCAAACGCTTTTGAGAAGTCGAACAGATCCAACACTGTTATCATTCGGGAATCTGTAGCCCTTCTAATATCAACCAGGACCTCTAAAAGCGCAGCCTGCGTATTATGACCTCTGCAAAAACCCACTTGTCTTGGATTTAATAATTGATAGTTTTCTAAATAAGACGACAACTGAAAATAAACTAAACGTTCCAAAAGTTTCGAGATCTCGCAGAGTTTAGCTATCGGTCTAGTATCAAAACAAGTTCGAATTCTGCTCGACTTCGCCAGCGGAAACAATAAGGTTCGCTTCCAACATTCCGGGAAAAATCCAATTATTAATAACTCGTTGAAGACTTCAACTTAATGCGGAATTAATTGCGATTCTAAGAGTCTTAGCATTTTTATCGATAACCCATCTGTCCCCATAGCCCTCGACTTTGCTCTACCAAGAACACGCTGAACTCCTCTAGAATGTATGGTATCAAACTCAAATCTAGCAGGAGTAATACGATCACCTTCATTCACCTGAAACAATGAGTCAAGAAAAGATGGAGGAAGAGGTGCAAGACGATTCGAAACAGATGCATAATAGACATTTAATTGCTGTGAGGTAAAAAATTCTAATGGTGATGAACCCAGATTAGTGCCCAATCCCAACCCTTTCAGCTCTCTCCATTTAGCCCTAGGATCTGTAGCATTCAATAGTTTATCAGAAAGATATTTGTATTTATTGCTATCAAGCATGTTAGAAACTCTATTTCTTAGAATCTTATACCTTTCATAATCATCTATATGTCGTGAGACTTGAAAAGTCTTAAAAGCCAGGTTTCTAGCTTTGATCAGATTCCTGAACTCCATTGTAACCCATGGCTTATACTTATTCCCAATGACTACTAGCTTACAAGGCGCTAGTTCATCAAATGTGGAGAGGGCTGATGCCGAAAGATGAGAAATCAGCAATAAGACAGACTGAGATCTGTCATCATAGGCCGAAACATGTGTATATGAAGATGGAAATGAGGAAATAATAGCTGGATAAAAATTATGAGAAATATGCGAATTAGATGAAATGGAAAATAAATAAGATGGTGACATGCTCAATGAATTTGGTGAGATGGCGAATAAATTAGGTAATGACATGATATCCGAAATTAATGAATTTAATGAACTTGCATTATTAGATATGAATGATTATGAATGAAAGAGTTATGATCAGATGATTGCATGCTTGTAACTATGTTTGAACTTATATCTAATGACAACAACGGACTAAATACATCTGATTGCTGGTCAGGCAAAACACTATGACTAGAGGTTGAAAATCTACTACGATAACAAGAAGACCAACCCAAATTAAAGATATTACTAAAAACTGAATCTAAATCACGATGGCTGACCTCTTCCAAGTTACGCGTCCAATACCTCCTCACCTTCATTGGCTGTCTAATAATTTGCATATAAATTGTGATAGAATCATGGCCCGCCGCGAAGGGGACCAATGACTTCACAAATTTAAAATAAGGTACCGGCTCACGAACAAGAAAAAGATCTAGCCACGTATGAGATGTGCTCACTGATGTGACCGCATGATGAGTCGGCTCCGAATCAATAAGAGTAAGATTCAGAGCCGATATATTTGCCTTCATCATGTCCGCCGCACCGCCCACTGATTTCATATCTATATTAAAATCACCCGTAATAACAGTATAACCATGCGACGGAAGTAAATCCGACAATACATCAAACAATTCTGAAGGATAAGCAGCCGTTGGCCATCTATATACAACTCCCAGAACTAACGACGAAAATTTATTTGAAATATTTAACAAAAGATATTCCAGTAAGTTAGAGAATCGTCCATCAGAATGTGCCAACGTAACTACTTTATAATCGCTTCTAACATACGCAGCTACGCCGCCACCTTCTTTACTCAAACGATCAAGTCTATATAGCGTATAACCCGGCAACTTAAGAATATCTGAGGCGTCTGATTCCTTCAAAAATGTTTCAGTAAGCTCAATCACATCATGTGTCTGCGGAAAAACAATTGCTTCTAATGAACTAAAATGTGTCTTAAGTCTATTAATGTTAATATGAATAATTGAAAACAAGCTTTTCGCCTGACCAACATCGCCTCATTGCGAAGGACACCCGAGATTAGGAGGAAGGGAGAGGAGATCAGCTTCAGCATTTATACGAATCATTGATCCCTTCTTCTCTCTTCTTAGATAAACAATTGAATTTAATACTATCGGCCGTAAATACCCTAATTCTTTCGCTTTACGCACGGTTCATGACCAAAGCGCATGTACTGCCTTTGGCCAAAGCGGTCTCATAAATAACGACGAATCATTACCCTCTCCGAAAACACCCAAAGCAGTTTTTCCTTTCAATAAATAAGATTTTTCGACTATAATGTCACGCACCGAAGGCGAAGTAACTCTAAAAACTAATCCTCTCGAGAACGTAGGGGCAGCAGACACTGCTGAGGTATCATCGGGAACACCATGCATAAACGAGGTATTAACCACCCTTTTGGAGCGCGGAATCCACGGACGAATCTCAACAAGATGTGAGTGAACGAGCGGCAAATTCAAGACATCTAGAATTTTTTCTATAAGCAAGCGATCGTCTAGCTTATATATTAGCGGTAAGCCCAAAAGCAGCAGCTCACAGTTATCTTTAATTGAATTTACATTCAAGGAAGAATCGGCCACCTGCGACGTAGAAGCACACGCACTCCCACGCAAAGCTCCAACACCATCCTCGAGTCTTATAATACGGCCATCCAGCTCATTGAAACGCTCATTCGCCAAGGATTCGATGCCGTTAACACGCTCATGCAACGAAAATAGTTCGGCACTGATTGAATTTAATTTTGAGTCAACAGCATCAACTTTACTTTCAGCTCTCTCCGTGAATGCCGAAATAGAGCGCTCGAAACGAGTAAACCACGCCGGTGGAGTATTCGCCATTGCAGCGGGATCCAATGAGCCGCCCAACTGACTAATATTGGTCACAATGGGCGTGATCGCGCGAGGTTGCTTAGCAACCTGCGCCAATGATGGCGATACGACATAGTGGGGAGAGATGCGAGAGTCCCCGCAGCTGTCCCGCTCCCCGTTGCGCTCACGAATTGCGACCCAGTAGGTGCTGCCCCCGTTCGGTGCAAGTCGCCACCAACGCACGAGATTGCAGACGTGCGTGCTAAATCACAGCAGCACCGAATATTAGCATCCGGCAAAATTGAAACGCAGTGCGAATGCGTGATATTATTGCACGCCGGGCATACCTCAGAGTAATCCTTGCGTGTAATGCGCACCTTGCAGATGAAACAACATCTCGCGGAAGCCATTGTGTCAAAATCAATGAGGTGAGGTGAGGCGATACAGAGCTGGCGTAGTATGTGACGTCACAATAGGTGCGGCCGATCAGATGATGGGCCGTAGTTCCGTTAGAATCCAAAATTGTGGTGGAAAAACTAACTGCTAAAGCGAACTTTATCGAAAAGTGCAAGCTGCAGTCAGTCCGCCCACATAAAGTTTGCACTGTAAAGCTCGGGAGCAGATGTGAGAAAAAGGCGAAATAAATACGAAGCGAAAGTGTATAGTGACTAGTCGACTCACCTTGTGCGCGCAGAGATAGCGAGAGTGTGCGAGAAAGATAGCGAGAGCGTGAATAGAACTCCGTAAATCGCCGAGCATCGCCATTAAAAAGGTTGGTGGTTATTCACTTTTCCTGGTCCCATCCTTCTCCTTCCCTTCCCCTACAGCGAACCGGGTTAGTGTCAGCGGAGTAAGCTCCGGTAAATAACGATTGCCCGCGATTTACCTGATTATTTGTCGCGTATTAACGCGGTTGGCGCCCACACCTTAATGATGTTATCCGTGTAGCAATAAATACTATTCTAATCTATTTACCTCAATTATTTATTAACCTGCACCCTGATCCCCAGTGCAGCGTTACATTGGCGCCCAACGTAATTGTTTTTTCTAAGGGATTTTTTTTGTTTTTTTGTTAAAGCGAAATAATTAGTAGCAGCATTAAATCACCGTAATTAATAGTTTATTGTTGTAGTTAAAGGCGAGCGGAAATAGCTATTGCAAGCGTCGACGCGTGACGCAAAAGCAGCCATATTGCCCTTTTCCCTCCCTTCAGGAACACTCGGAAGAAGCCGGTCGGCTATTTTGACGGCCATTTTCAGCAAGTAAAATTGAGCACGTGCACGGAAAATACAAATTTATTTTTTCTTTTAAATAAGTTATTTGCAATGCCTTATATATTTGGTTATGTATAGTTGTTTTTTTGGGCATGCTGGGTTATATTATATATAAAAATAATTCATTTACCCTCTCCTTCTAACCCATACAGCTGTAATAACCAAATAATTATAATTTTTTTTGTGTGCTTCACCCTGCTGCCTGCTAAACCCAATTTGTATTTTATTTATATTAGCACAAATTTACACGTTTCCCTTGCACATTTACCCGATATTTATTGATTTTAATAGTATAACAATAAATATTTATTGAAATCTTGGTGTATAAACAAAGCTGTACATATTATTTCCCAAAATAATAACGCTGCGTGATATATACAATAATAATTAATAACAAACATATATATATATACATATTTTCCCGCTGTATTTTATTTTGTACTACTGCCCAGCTTATAATAAAGCAAGCTTGTATATTTTTTTTGTGGATTACTTAGTGGAAAGTAATTCCGTTTTAATTAGCTTAGCTTGAATATTGTTTTTTCTTTTCATTAGTATTAGTTGATTTTTGCGTAGCGTGTTTAATTTACATTAGATATTAAATTAAACAAGAGCTAAGAAATTTTATTTCAATCGAGCTAAAAAGAGCTATTAGAAATATATTTATTTAATTATTAATCAAAATGTCTCACAACGGTGATGATCTTGATTTAATTTTGGGAGAAGACTTATTGGTGTTACAACCAGCAATAGGTGCGCGTGTAATACGACGCAGCATTAATCATTCCAGTGATGGTAGAATCACGGTATACGCGAGCATAATCGGAATAAATATA
Organism: Theocolax elegans; assembly: GCA_026168455.1. Taxonomy (NCBI): domain Eukaryota; kingdom Metazoa; phylum Arthropoda; class Insecta; order Hymenoptera; family Cerocephalidae; genus Theocolax; species Theocolax elegans. The sequence continues at coordinate 38,881,718 of CM047428.1, forward strand.
GATGCGGATTCTAAAATTGTTAGAGATAGGTTAGCTAGGTTTGAAATTAGACGTAATTTCGGACCATCGTCTGCTGACTGGAATGAAGCAGTAGATGAGGATAACCCGAATATTGAGGGTATGTTCCGATATAGGAAACAGTAAGTAAATTTGGCAACAGCGGTAATTTCAGTATTGTTGTATGTCCTGAAACTGTGAGTAAACGTCCTAAAACTGTCAGTGACGGTCTTTGACTACTGGTCTTTTGTTCCGCACATCAAAACATAAATCAGCTGTTTACATACATACAAACATACATATATTTGAAGATTATTAAAATTTTATTTTTGACATTTTTATAATGCTCTGTAGATCAGTAACTGCAAAGTTTGATGTTGGAAAAGCTACTGCTTGGCGTGCAGTCCATCGCGTTGTAAAAGCTCTTTGCGAATTTAGAAATTATTTTATTCATTGGCCTTCGCAAAATGAGGCAATTTCTACTTTTGCTAGAATCGAAGCAAGGTATGGATTTCCAAAAGTACTAGGAGCTATAGATGGTACCCATATTCGAATTGCTGCTCCTAGAAGAGATGCTCAAAGTTATATAAACCGTAAGAGTGTACATACAATTCAATTACAAGTAAGTTAATATTATAGAATTTACAAAGATAAAATAAGTAATTTTAATAGAAACATTAAAATAATATTTAATTATTATTAATTACAAAATAACATATTTCTTAAGTAATTTGCAACGATAAACTGGAGTTCATTCATTGTTATGTTGGACTTCCAGGATCAGTACACGACATGAGAGTTTTTAAATACTCTGGAGTGCAACAGTAAATGTAACGCAGAATATTTCCCGCAAAATAGTCATTTGTTAGGCGATTCAGCATACAGTGTTCAAAACCATGTTATGGTACCTTATCGTAATGATGGCCATTTGACCCTTGAGCAAATTTATTTTAACAGATTGTTGTCCGGAACAAGAATGATGGTGGAGAGATCTATAGGACTTTTAAAATGTCGATGGCGATATCTCATTGAAAAACTACCAATGATAAGAACGGATTTATACCTTATTATGTATTGAGTTGCTGTATACTTCATAACATTGTTTAAAGCAAGAAGATACTTTCGAATATCCTGTAATTATTCCGGACACTATCCAGATTAATCCTAGCACCGTATTTGAAGATTTAATATTTTATTTCTTTGACATTTTTATCATGCTCTGTAGATCAGTAACTCGCAAAGTATTGATGTTGGAAAAGCTACTGCTTGGCGTGCAGTCCATCGCGTTGTAAAAGCTCTTTGCGAATTTAGAATTATTTTATTCATTGGCCTTCGCAAAATGAGGCATTTCTACTTTGCTAGAATCGAAGCAAGGTATGGATTTCCAAAAGTACTAGGAGCTATAGATGGTACCCATATTCGAATTGCTGCTCCTAGAAGAGATGCTCAAAGTTATATAAACCGTAAGAGTGTACATACAATTCAATTACAAGTAAGTTAATATTATAGAATTTACAAAGATAAAATAAGTAATTTTAATAGAAACATTAAAATAATATTTAATTATTATTAATTACAAAATAACATATTTCTTAAGTAATTTGCAACGATAAACTGGAGTTCATTCATTGTTATGTTGGACTTCCAGGATCAGTACACGACATGAGAGTTTTTAAATACTCTGGAGTGCAACAGAAATGTAACGCAGAATATTTCCCGCAAAATAGTCATTTGTTAGGCGATTCAGCATACAGTGTTCAAAACCATGTTATGGTACCTTATCGTAATGATGGCCATTTGACCCTTGAGCAAATTTATTTTAACAGATTGTTGTCCGGAACAAGAATGATGGTGGAGAGATCTATAGGACTTTTAAAATGTCGATGGCGATATCTCATTGAAAAACTACCAATGATAAGAACGGATTTAATACCTTATTATGTATTGAGTTGCTGTATACTTCATAACATTTGTTTAAAGCAAGAAGATACTTTCGAATATCCTGTAATTATTCCGGACACTATCCAGATTAATCCTGCACCTTTACTTTTAAATGTCGCCTTACAAGAGCAGGGTGAAATAAAAAGAAATGCCATTTGTCATTATGTAAACAGAAACATTATGTAAACATTTATTTTATAATTAATAAAAAATGTATAAAAAATCGATCATATATATATTACTTATTACTTTTAATTTTATTCATTTTACTTAATGAAACTATGAGAAAGAAACACAATAACAAAGTCATTAACTCATTTAACAGTTGAGAAACAATATACCATAAATTTAAAAAAAGAGCTCTTTTATTTGTATTAATAATTATTAACATTTTAATTTTTACATTGCATGAAGTTTTTTTAATTTAAGTAATATAATAATTATGTTTTAACAACTTTAACTTGACTACTTTTATTAACACTTTTATTAATAAATCCATAGAAAGCTATTTATCTGATCGCTCTTTACAAAACAAGCATTTTTTGTACCTATCAGGTTATATACATTTAGATCTAAAAAATGTAATTACATTAAAACGCACAAATAAAACAATTATTATCCGTTAAATATACCATATGTATGAAGTTTTAATGACATCACAACTTCTCTTAATTAGTGACTAATTTCTTTCTATCACATATCATGTACTAAAGTTACAATATTATAACATTTAAATAAAATAAAAAACAAATCTATTTAAGAGGATTCATATATACGTTAAATTTTAAAAACATATAATATATGAATTAATTTTTATAATTAGCTTAAATGATTTTAAAACATGTATTAAATAATAAATTAAAAACATGTAAAGTGTAAAGTACTCGTAATTATAATAATTACTTAATCTTTTTAATTTTTTTATAATTTAAACTGAGCCTACCCCTTTAAGCCTGTTATTAAACAAGTGATCGCTTAAAGTAGAAAAAGAAACTACAAATATTAGTGTAACATCTTATTTTTGAAACAATTGAATTTAATCTTTCATAATAGTTAACTTCTGCTCTCTGTAATTTTCGGTATCTAGTCGTTTTAAGCGTTTAATTTCTAATGATTCTTCTAAATATATTGCTTTTTGTGCTTCTAGCGTTGATTTTGGACGTTCTACAAAAATATAATTAAAATTAGATAAAAAGGTATTGATTAGATTGTTTTATTATTAATTATAAATATATCCTTACTTGTCGAGCTACTTCCTGCTTTATTAATATCTAAATTTCCTAATGGCAAATTAGATCCAGCCACGGACAGTGGTTTTATCCACGGTTTCTTATGAAACAGTTCATCAAGTTCCTAAATTAAATAAATATTTTTTTATAAATTATGATAAAATATGCATGTTTTAAAATAAAATAAATGCTAAAATTACTTCAAAATAGTTACATGTCTTCTTATCATTTCCGCTTTGAGCGTTATGATCTTTCACATTTTTGTATGTTCTCTTTAGGGAATCCATTTTTGAAGAACATTGACTGATACTGATGTTGTACCCTTTAGACATCATACTCTCTCTAATTTTACTCCACAATTTTTTGCAAGTTATTTTACCTTCACTATAAGCAGCATCGTTATCATTGTATAATTTAATTAAAAGAAGTGTCTCTGCTTCAGTCCAAACATAACGACCAGTCTCTTAAAAATATATAACATTATATTATTTAATATAAATTAAATAATAGTATATTAATTATTTGTATACTTACGTTTACTACTACATTCATCCTCTTCAATGTCATCGCTCTCATATGTTTCAATAAACTTTTGCAATGGATCAGTGCCTTGTTCATTAATATTATCAATTTTTTCAACGTGAGTTGATAAACAATTTAATCTTTGTGTATCTAAAGTCACCTTGTGATTCTCTAATAATTCTGTCGCAAACAGCATATCTGTAACAAAATTGTCATTTATTAAAAAATATATATAAATGTGTGCATAATTATTTTAAAAATCTACCGTTCTGTGCACGGTTGAAAGTTTCCAGATCAACAAACAAAGTAAAGCTTTCCATAGTTGAAGGTTCTATCAGCGTCAACTCATATACTCCATCTCTTTCAGCATTTGACACTTTATCGGTATACTTATCAAAAACATTTTTATTAGCACCAGATGAAGTCTGTTGTGTGACATTAGATGAACTGGACGAACCCGATAAGTGCTTATTTAATAAATTACTAGCATATGATAAATCTGTAATTAAAAATATATTAATTTGTGTACTTATTTATTTGTAACATCATATGTTTAAAAATATATATACTTTCAAATACTGTACCTTTTAAAGCTTGATCATGTTCTGCAGCAGAAACCTTCAAACAGTGAATTTTATCTGATTCATCCATTAACTTCAGTTCAACAAAATTATTTGTTTGCCCTACTTTTAAAGGATTTGTTTCATCCCTAACTTTCTTCAAATCGTTTATCATTTTTAGTTGATAGCTTGGATCTATAATTAAAAAACATAGTTTGTTATGAATTACATATATATTAAAAAAAAATTAGTTGACTTGGGTATAACTAAACAATTGTCTATTAAGTAGATCTACATACAATTGTGTGTATACATACATATGTATGTACATGTATATACTAATATACATATGTACATACAATATTAGAAGAAGATTTCATTTACAACTACAAATTGTTAAATTATGTACTTACCATTGGTTATTTTTTTTACGTCTTTAGCATTTATGAAAACCTTGAATTTTTTCTTCGTTTGTGGATCGACTAAAGTTATTTGACGTTTATTTATTGAACTATTCATGATGATTATAATATTAAAAAATTAAGATTTGGAATACAAAAAACCGCGACCAAGGCCCTAAAGGTTAAACTGTTTGTTTTGATGTGCGGAACAAAAGACCAGTAGTCAAAGACCGTCACTGACAGTTTTAGGACGTTTACTCACAGTTTCAGGACATACAATGACAATACTGAAATTACCGCTGTTGCCAAATTTACTTACTGTTTCCTATATCGGAACATACCCTCAAACAGATTTGTCCCTAACGCAATCGGAAAGAGAATGTATCCCCAATATCGCTATAGATATAGCTCCAGCAAGATGTAGTAAAGCAAGACGAATGCTTTATATTCAATTGCCAATCGGTCAATCAAGAGGACAATACCGAAATCCAATCTCTATAAGTAATGAGAATTTGTTATAATTACCGGAAACGGAATACGGATCGGAAATGCAATCGGCTGTAAGAGAAAACGGCAACGCGGTAGAAAATATGAAGCGATTAAATAACGAAAATTTAAGAATAAACAGCGCAGATAATCGTTCTCAAGCCCAATCTACAGCATATAGATTGAGTCCAGCGTCACCAGTATGCAATAATTCGATGATGGAATTAATGCATACGATACCAAGCTTAACGACGATACAGTTAAGGGGTCAAGCCTGGGTTAAGTGTTTAAAATAAATAAACAATTATTATTAGAATAAATTTTTTTTTTTAATTCTTCTTACAAATTTATTTTTTTACATAATATATATACATTATACTTTATAGTTATCACTATAAAAAATGTTTATTATGCATTTTTAATCCTGGTTATTAAACTTATAATGATATTAAAAAATTGATCAATTTTTGCAGTTGCCGCAGGATATTGAATCATACTGAATGCATCTTTTAATGTCTAATAAGTCTTAAAATGTTCATGGAACATATGTTTATTACCGACTTATGTTTTTCTTTTTCTGAAAAAAAATTAATAACAATGTATTAAATATAAATTTGATAATAATAAGAAAAATAGTGAATGTTATGTACGTATACGTACATAACATTCACCTAAAACTTATCTTTTTGAAAATTGGGCAACATAAGTCCATAGAAATATATATTTTAAAATTTTTCACAAAATTTCAAAGTGATTTATCAACCTGGCTCTGAAATATCCTGCGGCAAGTAAACTAAAATGATAAAAAAACCATTAATGAGATAAATGCATTTAAAATTTCACTTATTAGATTTAAAGTTTTATTTATTTTATATTTTTAATACCGTATTCTTCAGGTATCATACAATTTATATATATATAATTCTTAATAATATATATATTTAATAGGTTTATAATGACTTTTTTCTGGTTTTATTAATATAATACTCAGTATATTTTTTTAATATACATGTATTATCTAAAATAACAGAAAATCAACTTCAAGAATCAGTTTCTTTATAAAAAGAGTTCTTTATAATCATTAATGCATGATTATATGGATTTTAAAAAATATTTTGATAAAAAATCATATACTATATTATATGATTATAATTTTTATTATAAGCATTAAATTTAATTAAAAATATGTAAAGAATGCAGTAAAAACAAATACTGTTTGACAGTTGTGTACAATATCTCTCTCTCTCTCTCTCTCTCTCTCTCTCTCTCTCTCTCTCTCTCTCTCTCTCTCTCTCTCACATGACAAGTCTTCCATAAGATTATTGATTTTTCGGATACTTGTCACGTGATAGAGAAAGAAAGAGGCATATATAGTGTTACGGCTGTTAATGGAAGTGTGCATCAGCCACACGTTTGTAGTTCAGTTTTGAGCTATTATAATATATCAAGTAGAATTATATATTATATTATATAGTATCTAAATAAAATAAGTAAAAGAAACAAGTGGTTTATAAAACTGCATGAACAAATTATATCAGATAAGTATTTGCATAACCTTAAATTTATATTTTGTTTATGTCAAGAAATTGATTCTTTGTTTCTCCATTTCAGCATAGCCAATGTGTCAACACTTAGATATACATTATTTGCAGTATACAGATAAAATTATATCAACAAGTGTTTTCTTATGTTCAGTGTATTTGTGCTTAGTGTGATATTATGTGGTTGAAGTTATTTTATGTGTATTTGTGAAAGTGTTACAAACCTCAATATGTTCCAGTGGAATAAAAATCATCTTTTCCATAAGGTTTGACATCGCACAAAGCTTTATAAACTTTGGAGTCTCCATCTCCAATATAATTAGCATATTTTATGCCATTATCTATGAACCATTCTCTATATTCTTCTGTGTCTTCTTCTGGTCGCAATTCACACATGCTCTGCAAATAGATTGCTTTGGAGAAACGTCAATTCCTTTTCCATTCTCATGCAGTATCAAACTTGAAACACCTTGAAGAGAATTGAATCCTCGCTTCCTCCAAGAACCATCACCTGATACACTTATATGGCAATTCTGACTCGTTGAATCATATATTTGCTCAAGAGCTGCTTTCATAGACTCTTTACCAACTTCTTTACAAACATTTTCTATCTGTATTAATAATGTCATAATTACTGTGAGAAACTATGGACTCGGCAAATCCATATTTCCACAAAAAGTAACTAAACCAGCATGCCCATGACCAAGAGTTCTCATTGTGTACACGCCAATTTGTTTCATAAGCATTACTTTCTTTTCCAACTTTTCTGCTCGAATCAATAACAAATACCTTATAACAGTTTGTACATGTTATTGTTATTTTACTTCCCAAACCTCTCACATCAACTTCAGAAAATTTAACTGTACCATGACAATCTGACAAACTAAAAATTCTTCTAATATTGGGAAAAGTAGTGATATATCTATAATTCTATTTTGTGTGCTACTTTCTTCAATGGTATCAGTTTTTAACTTTTTACTTGATCTGGATTGTAGCTTTGGTGTTGTGAATTCCATTGATGTTGATGGAAGTGCATCGTAGTTGGTTCTTACTGATGTTGATAATTTGTGTATGAGCAGATGTACCTGGTATTCTATTCCTTGAGTCTGGCATTTTTTTACTGCTCTTTTTTAGTATAAATTTATAATTAATTTTCTAAAATATACTTTTAATTTAAATTCCTCCGAGTATTTACTAAAATAATGTAAATAATTTATCAATGCAGACAATATTTACTTCAAATAGAACTGTACGTATTTGTGCAGTATATTAGAGTAAAAGGAATCATTTATTTATTAACTGTTAAATTTGATTCGTATGGTAAAGTAGATTTCTACTTTACCAAACTCTACGCTTGATAGTTGCTTCGTTTAATATACTTGTACGTAAACCTCGCAATTATTATTTTAGTTAAATTAAAATAAAATTTATTTTTTGCAAAAATAATTTTAGAGAAAAAATGTCCATTAATGCTTATTTTATTCAATTATAACTTGCGAAAAAAATTTTTTTTTTCAAATTTTGGAATAATGTTTTATATAAAAAATACTTTTAAAAAAGTTAATGAAAAAAAAATCGATTTTATGAGCAGTTAACCCAGGCTTGACCCCTTAAGGGGATGCCGTACCTGAATTAAATCCTACTATGCCGACACCTGTATATTACACGCACTATTTCTCCTATTACTATTATCTAATACAATGACAACCTATAAACGCAGTGGAGGCAAATTTGTAATACATATATTAAATAAATTATAAGTACAAAAGTTTGAATTGTGCTAAAATGTGCATATAATTTGAAAAATACGATCTCAAACATAACCTCTCTTTATAGTTAACAGGCAACAACGATTTAATTGAATTTTGTAAAAACTGGATAGATTTCTAACAAATACAGTGCAGACGCACAATTTCACGATATTGATAAATGTTGGAACACTAAAAAAAACAGTCAAAAGTGCACGTCGAAGAAATAAATTGAAAAATACGACTGATACAAAGACGTTGGGAAGCTGGTACTAGATATCCCCGTTGAAAAGAACCACGTAGTAAACCCGGGTAAAACCGCGTGGTTCGTCGTGGTTACCACGTGGTATGGATGTAAATATGATTTTAGAATAATAGTGTAATGGATGCAAATTCGAACAACTTACAGGATTGCAATAAAAAATTAGATATTTAATACCGTATCATTCAAATAAGTAAGGTCAAAAAGTTTACAAGGTGTGGTTACAACCAGTAGTGATTTTACCAGGGTTGGAATTAAATTATATATTTTAATTAAATTATATAATTAGCAACAACAAAATATATAAAGCCATAAAGTTTAATTAAATTACACTTTTATTCTTAACGTAAAAGATTTAGCCAACCCAGATAAGGGTAAACCTCGTAGTAAAACCACGTGGTAAAACCACGTGGTATGAAACCACGTGGTAAGTGTAAAAATTGTTTTAGCAGGCAATTGTAAAAAATACGAAATTGGACTACTCATAGGATTGTAATTATTGTTTTATGTTATTGTTAATTATATAATTTAATTAAAATCTTACAATATTTAAATAAATAATTTAATTACAACCCAGGTAACATCACGTTGTAACCACTACCTTAGTTTTACTACGTGGTTTACTACGCAGTTTTACCACGTAAAGGTTTTGACCTTACTTATTTCAATGATACGGTTAAATATATAATTCTTTATTGCAATCCTGTAAGTTGTTCGAATTTGCATCCATTGCACTATTATTCTAAAATCATATTTACACCCATACTACGTGGTAACCACGACCAACCACGCGGTAAACCACGTGGTAAAACCACGTGGTTCTTTTCAACAGGGATTTGTGATGGAAATAAATGTAGATTGCAATTACAAGCATCAACAAACAAAGTAGAGGCAACATTTTACATTATCTTAGAATCATTTTTCAGTAAAAACTAGAGGAATACTGTGACAATGCAAATAATGCATGTCATTTAAAGCGACAAATAGCTATATCTTACCTTCCCTGTACGAGCACACACACATATACAAGCCTAACCGAACCTATATTTCCCTAATTTCCCTAAGAGTCTATATAAAAAGTACAATACCCTCCCAATAGCCGAGCTCCTTAACACTATAACAATTCACCGAGCCCACTAACAAGCGTACACAGGGGAGCAGCTGAGCAGGACACAGAAGGAGTTCACAGCAATATAGAGTACTCTTGAAGTAAACTAAACATAAGCCTTGACGAAGAGCCAGCCAAGTGAAGCAGCATGCTGAGGTGTTGACAGCGAGCCCCAAAATCCTCAGTTCAGTAGCAGCGTACCCAGCAAGCCAAGGAAGCCTGAGCCAGAAGAATAAGCCAGTAAATCCAGGAAGTCCGTTGGCCAGCAATTATCCAGGAAACCTGTAAGCACCAGCTAATGTAGTAATGTTCACTATAAGGGAGCAGATGGGAGCACACACTTACTTAAATAAGTGTGTATAGGAGAGGACTTGTGAAGAGGTTAGGTGAGCATTATAAGTGCTCACACACACACACAGATAAATAATAAAGCAGCAAGCCGTCCTCCAAGTGGATATTTACCTGGATATTGCCGTGTGTCCGTCCAAGCAGCCGAGCCCGCCGTTGCACCTGTCAAGCCGTGCGCCTCCAGAAGAGCGAGAGAGAAAGAGATATCGGACGCGGCAACGCATGAGCCCGTATCGACGTGCCGCGGATATGCACCTCCCGCAGCCCTGTAACCACCGAGATTATTAGCCGACGGGAGAACAATAAGGAACGAATTTATAATTACCTGGCAAGCAGCTTACGTCGTCGTCAACGGCACCATTGTTGTTGCGGGAACGGACGAGGTGTACACTTCGAGACGATGCGGCGGCCATGTTACTCAAGCCGCACTCGAGTAAGGCCGCGTACGCACCGCAAGTGGGCCGTCGCGACGCATGCGCGCACACGGGCAATGCGTCGACCACGCCGAGGAGAGGAGAGCTCTTCCGATCGCCGTAGCGCCACGACGTCCGATCAGGTGTGCGAACCCCAGTGTGTGTAGCGAGTGCGCAAATTTATTTAGCGAAGTTAAACGAGAGCAGCATCGCAGCAAAGGTTGGTGAATACTCTCGTGCCTCCTTTATTCCGTTTTTGTGCAATTCCCGTGCTTCCGTACTGTGTGTGTGCGAGTTACCGCGTTTCCCCCTTCTCCCCCCTTTTCTTTATTTCGAGCAGCTTCCGACCCGCGATCGCGTATCGCAGCCGCGCCGTCGGTCGACATTAAACTCGTTGCGGACGAGTATCACCGATTCAGCTAACGATTCGGAGTTAGTTAAATTATAATTTTCACCCGTGCAATTAGCAGTGAGCCGCATTTCGCCTTCATACATTCGCCCCCCCCCCTGAGCCGATCGCAGCCGAGCTTGAGCCCGCGTAACGGACGAGACTGGCACCCGTGATAATTACTTCGTAAGCAGATATTTATAGAATCGCATCGGATAATAAATTAAGTTAATTTATATATTCCTTATTTTTATTATCCCCGATCACCTGCACCCTAATCCCCAGTGCAGCGTGACATTGGCGCCCAACGTGTTAATTTTTATTTTGGGATTAAAATTGTGAGCATCTAGCGAGACGCAGAGCAGCCATTTTTCCTTCTCGTTCGTCGTGCGCACACACACGCGAGGTGGCGAAGCACGGCCATTTTTCTTTATACGACCACGTGTTGTGGAAATTAAAATTAATTATATTTCGAGCAGCTAATAAGTTAATTTTCTGAAGCTTAATAATTTTCTGTTGCGAAAATTTTTCTTTTTATTATTAATAACTGATATTATCGAAAATTTATTTTTTATTACATAATAATAACGCATGTATATATGAAGCATACGTATATACAAATAGTATATACAAATTTATTTACATAATTTGCTATTAATTTGCATTTGCTTTATTTTTGCTTGAACGCTTATATATTTATTGATTTGCTTATCATCCCTACATATTGAAATTCGCCATTGGTTGCATTTTTATTTTTTTTTAACATTAACAATTATATATAGCAGAGCACGATATTTCCCCCTCCTACGCACATTCTTTGGGTAATTTATAGCTTTCTCCCTTAACCAAGCTACATATATTATTTTTTTTTCTTATTATAAAACACATACTAGCAGCGAATAATTTTTTTTTTTGTTACGCCATTGCATTCCCTAACCAATTTAACAGCTTATTATTTTTTTTTCCCTTAGCGCATGTTTTAAAAATTATAACTTCAATAATTTCTAGACGCACCGTGCAAAACTATTATTTATTTTTTCCCCTGATTGCCGTAGCTTAAATAATTAATTTGTTTTAATTATTCCCCTAGTAATAATATTGAGATTTGCACTAACGGAGCAAACAAATTTATTGTTTTATTGCTTAAGCTAATAATTATTCGTTTGGAAGCTTGCATTAAATTTTTTTTTTGCTTTCCCTAATTAATTATAAATTAAAATTAATTTAACAGATAAACATTGAGCTATTAGATTGTTGAGCAAGAGCTATTAATTAAGCAAATATTTTCCTGAGAACTATTTAAAATGTCCCGTAATTTTAGATTAGGCGGAAAATTAGTAGGAATAAGTGCAGCTCAAGGCGCACCAATAATTAGGAGAGCCATAAATGAATTAGCCGATGGAAGAGTTGTCTTCTATGCGGGAACATCATTTTTAAATTTAGATAACGATATAGCTATTATTCGCGATAGAGTAGCTCGTTATGAAATTAGACGCAACTTTGGAGACTCAGCGGCTCAATGGAATCCGCGAACAGACCAAATGTGGTTTGACGAGTTTTCGGAAGAAAATATAACTCGAGCAGATGAACAAGAGTCAGAAGCAATAAATCCAGACGAGTTATCCCTTTCCCTTACCCAATCTGAGCGAACAAATTTTTTACCTCCCATATCTTCCCACCCACTCCAGCAAGCAAGCAGCCAAGCAAATTTTATTGAATTGGAAACAGGACAAACTCGTGGTCCCTATGCAGATCCAATTTCAATGCAAGAGATGACGCAGCCAACACAGCGGTCAACCCCCTATAGCCAAAATCAACGAAGCAGCAGTCCAACCGAAAAGCAAACAAATCACCCACGAGCACAATCGACTGCATACAGACTGACGCCAACGCCGATAACAAGCCAGAATCTATTAGATGCACCGAACATAGAAATTTATCACACGCTGCCTGACGTAACGACATCGAACTTAGCAGTTAATACTACGTCACATTACACTATTCAAGCCATAGCTCCCACTTTACCCAATAACCCATCTCTTATAAGAAATCCCTTCGTTAGTTGCACAACACCTACCACAACCTATACCACTAACTCTGAACGAAATTCCCGGCCCCGACAGTCCCACTGCATCCAGCAATCAGCCTTCCGTCCCATAGTCACAGCACCCACCACAAGCCAACCAGCAGCAACGCAGCAAAGATATTTAACGTCACCGAACCAGATCGACCCGAGACGAAGAGAATTAAACAGAAATTTACCGAGCGTCCATTGGGAAGATGAAGTGCAATACGTCAGCCAGCCACAGCAGCAAAATGCATATATAGTCCCCCCGTCCCAACAATTAACCGATAGAACATACGAAGTTCCATATTCCCCTATCCCCCAAGCACAACGACGAGCATTCGCAAGCGCTATTCCGCAACAAGCTTCACAGCAACCGGGACACTATAGCAACCAGCTTATAAGCCAGCCGCATCCCGACTATAATACGATACACCCACTGAGCAGCACCTACAGAACGAGCAGATTAGACGACGCAACGTTTATACGAGAAAAGCGTACGGTCGAAATTTTCAATAGGTGGCACATATCGTTCAAAGGCAATAAAAAAGGCGACCCTGAAACATTCCTACGGAACTTAGAGGAATGTAAAGAATCGCATGGGTTCACCGCAGAAGAAATTATGCTTTCTCTACCTGCCGTACTCGACGACGAATCATACGACTGGTTTAAAAGAGAAAAGCATAACTGGAGAACATTTAGCGAATTTATGGAAGCATTTAGACTGCAATATGGAGTGGAAGATACGCAGATAAGCCTACGTCGCACAGCAGAGCTCAGAACGCAAGGAGCAAATGAAGACATTGCCACATACTTACAAAAGTTAAGAGGGATGTTTGATCATTTTAAGCCTCCAATGTCCATTCACGAGCAACTCGATAGGGCATATAGAAACATGCACCCGAGCTATCGAGTAAAAATAGAAAGGCATCATTTTAATGATTTTACCGAGCTACAACGATTAGGCAAGAGAGAAGAAGCTAGGCGCTACTTAGATGAAGCATACAATCCACCTCCGCCAATTACGATTGCAGGGCTACAAAGGTTTGCTTATGTAGACCCCACGCAAACGAAGCCACGGAAAATAGCAGCAATAAAAACCGAGCCAAACCAAAGCACAACAGAAGCCTCAAACCCACCAGAGCCAGCAGCCCCGATAGCTAGCCCAAACCCTCCCAAAAACACCCAACAGCCCAAGCATACCCCAAGGAGCAATAAGCAGCAATACCCCAGGAAGCAGTATAGCGAAGCAGCCAAAAGCATTAACTCGAGCCAACAGCAAGCAGCAGCACAAGAGCCTAAGAAATTTAACATAAGAAGCAACTGGCAAGAGCAGCAAACACAACAACCGCAGCCAACAATAAGCAGCCTCAATCCGAACAGCAGTGCCAGAGCCTCGATTATATACAATCACCCCCGTAAACAAAAAGAGCCGTGCTACAGCTGTAACAAATTAGGCCATTGGGCAGCGGAATGCCCCAACCGACGCTGTCATGGGTGTGGCACACCAGGCGTATACATCAAGCAATGTACAAGATGCAACCCACGCCAAACGTCGGGAAACTACAACCAGAGGGGATAAAGACCCGTATTTCCTCGCCCCAAGCCCCCAAAGGGTCTGAGCCATATAAGTTAGCAACAAGCGAATCCCTGATCCAACACGTCCCCAATATTGACCCAAGACATTATTTCAACTTAGAAATAAACGGCCACAAGGTGATTGCACTCCTAGACGATGGAGCAACAAGATCGTTCCTAGGAGGCAATATGAGCGAGCTGCTACAACACAAGCTAAGACCGTCCCAGTGCCCAGGAGTCAAGGTAGCAGATGGTACAGTTATACCTGTCCAAGGCTTGGTCGACATCACAATAAGAATCGATGGAGACGAAGTTGTTATGCCATTTCAAGTAGCAGATGGACTCCATTATGACTGCATACTTGGAATTGACTTTAAGCGTAAAGTTAATATGAGTATTAACTATGAAAATGATACCTGGTGGACAAGCAAAGGTCTCATACACCAATTCTATCCAGAAGGTAACGATCCTAGTTGCATACCAGCCGTAGCGAGTGTAGGAGGATTAAAGCAAGCCAGCCCAGAGCAAATGGAGCAAATGCATCGCTTACTAGATGAATTAATTCCCCAAACACCCCAAACCTTAGGAGTCACTAACCTAACGAGCCTCAAGCTAGATGTACAAGGAGCAGAGCCAATCAGACAGCCACGCCGCAAATATTCGCCAAAAATGCTTCAAGCAGGCTATGAAGAAATAGATCGAATGCTAAGAGAAGACATTATAGAGCCCTCGCAAAGCCCATGGTGCAGCTATCCGGTAATCGTACCAAAAGCAAATGGCAAATACCGCTTTTGTATTGATTACAGGTTAGTAAATGAAGTGACAAAGAAATTAGCATACCCAATGCGCAATATGGACGATATTTTGGACCAATTGCGGGAAAGCCGATTTATTAGCAAGCTGGATTTGTCACAAGCCTACCATCAAGTTCCCCTAGCCCCCGAGAGCCGTGAAATAACAGCATTCGCCCTACCTGGTAAAGGACTATTTCAATTTAAGCGTGTACCCTACGGCTTGACGAACGCACCAGCCATGTTTCAGCAGCTGATGGATAAGTTGATCAAACCGGAATGGGAGCCACATGTTTTTGCCTACTTAGATGATATCATCATCACGGCAAAAACATTTGAAGAGCATATGAAATGGTTAAAGATAGTCCTTATAGCCCTAAACAAAGCCAACTTGCAAATCAACCGCGAAAAATCCGAATTTTGCTGTCCAGAGGTCACTTATCTCGGATACAAAATTAATGAGTCCGGTTTACAAACAAACCAGGATAAGGTTAAGCCAATACTGGAGTACCCAGCACCAACAAATTTGAAACAGTTAAGACGTTTCAACGGTTTAGTGGGTTGGTACTCTAGATTTATAAAGGATTTAGCAAAATACCGTACGCCATTAAATTATTTAATGAGGAAAGATGTACGATGGCAGTGGCACCAGGAGCAGCAGGAAGCATTTGAAAAAATTAAATTAGCCTTAACCCAAGCCCCAGTCTTAGCCCGTCCCGATTTTTCCCATCCCTTTACCCTCCAAACAGATGCCAGCGACTTCGCCATAGCAGGTGTTCTCACGCAGGAGATCAATGGCGAAGAACACCCAATCTACTACGTAAGTAGAACGCTAAGCAAAGCCGAGCGGAATTATACAGTTACAGAGAAAGAGTGTTTGGCTGTTCTCTGGTCTGTAGAAAGGCTTAAAGGATACTTGCAAGGTGAACAGTTTACCGTTATTACGGATCACCACAGTCTCCTTTGGCTGAATAAGCTAAAAGATCCAGCTGGAAGATTAGCTCGCTGGAATACCATATTGCAGAACTATAACATCAAGTTCGTGCATCGAAAAGGAGCCATGCACAAAGTCCCAGACGCACTGTCCAGAGCTTTCGAAGAAGCAGAAGCCATAGCAGCAGCCTTAAAGGTAAACACCAATAATCCATGGTACCAAGAGAAACTGAGAGCCGTAGCCAAATTCCCCAATAAATACCCCGATCTTAGAATAGCCAATAATGTATTATACGCCCATCGTCCCAATCCCCTTGTAGATTCCTTTATGCCCGACTTGGATGCATGGAAAGTAGTTCTACCAGAAGCCGACCGCGAAAAAGCCCTATATGAAGCCCATTACATGCCGCAAGCAGGCCATCTTGGCATCGATAAAACTTACGCAAGACTAGCCACTTACTATTATTGGCCAGGCATATATTTCGATACATGCAATTACGTCAAGACATGCCAAGAATGCCAAGCTCATAAAAGTAGCCAGCAAGCACCTCCAGGATTAATGGAAGGGAGAAATATAACAGAGCCATGGACAGTCGTAGCAGCCGACATAATGGGACCTAAACCACCATCAAAACAAGGGTTTAAATACATCATTGTATTCGAGGATATGTTCACTCGATACATTGAGATGAAGCCTCTTAGACGAGCCGATGCAAAGAGCGTGCTACAGGCATTTGACGAACTCATCATCAATAGATGGGGCTGTCCCAAATACCTTGTCACAGATAATGGGACCGAGTTCGCCAATAGAATGGTAACGGAAAGACTAACACAATACGGTATAGTGCAAACCACCATTCCGCCATATTTTGCCCAAGCCAACCCAGTAGAGCGAGTTAATAGAAATATAAAGCCGATGATAAATAGTTATTTAACAGATGACCACCGAGATTGGGATAGACATCTCGGAGAGTTCAATTTCGCGCTGAATACAGTTATACACTCCTCTACAAAATATAGCCCAGCATTTTTAAACTTAGGCAGAAATCCCCGTCCCGTAGCCCTTATAAGGAAGCATATAGAAAAGCCAAGTGAAATTCCAGCCCCAGACACAGAGCAATGGGTAGAGCGCGTTCACAGATTGCCTAAAATTTATGACCTTGTTAAAAGACACATAGATCTAGCAACAGCAAAGCAAGCGAGGTATTACAACAAAGGTAGAAGGGATGTACAATACCAAATAGGCAACTTAGTTAGATACCGTAACCGCATTTTATCCTCAGCCGAAAATTACATAGCAGCAAAACAAGCCCCTAAATTTATTGGTCCAGCAAAAGTAATACAAGTATTTTCCCCGACGGTATACCTAATAGAGGATTTGCAAAGCAAGCGGCAAATTAAAGTACACATAACAGATTTAAAGCTCCATATTCCTCCCCGAAAAATCCCAATTCCGATTCAAAATAGAACTCCCATTTCCCAACAGCCAGTAAACCCGAAAACCCAAACTAAGCCAATTCCCGATGCCCCTATAGCTAAAAGAGGTCGCCCCAGGAAGAAGCCCATCATACCAATACCGCAAAATAGCCCCCAGCGAATGCAACTTAGACCGCGTAAATAACTAGTTATGTATATATAAGCAACATGGCGAATCTCAATAGGGAAATAGCACATTTAAGCCAAGTACTGAGCCACCATATAATTTATAGATGGAAAGAACAGGCCAAGCAGCCTCAGCCCTTAAGAGAGGCCGAGGACGTGGGCGCTTCGTCCAGAAGCGTATAGAGGATCTGGACGAAGTCCTGCCCAGATTAAATCTCGGCAGAACTCCCAGCCCAACCTCTCCCAGGCCAAGGGAAAGCCAAATGAGCCAGTCGCCCCGAAGCCAAAGACCTTGCCCAGGGACAAGGGGTTGTATGCGTGGAGGACGCCACCTGTGCGAAACACTCGCACAAGCAAAAACGCAAGGTGCTTCCTCCCACGAGCACGCAGCCCCCATGGAGAGCACGAGCAGCCACCGAGGAGCCAGCACAAACGAGCCAGCGAGCCAAACCCTTCCAACCACCCCAAGCCCTCCCATTACCCCCAGCCCTCCTACATTCAGCCCATCCTTCCCACCCCAACCCATCATTACCCGTCCCGTATTTGATCCCCAAACCCAACTTTATACCTACATCCACATCCCAGTCGAAATTCCCCGTCAACAACCCATCATTCCCGACCTAGCCACCATCCGTTCCTCAAATTTCCCCACCGCATCAGCATCCTTTCCCGCCCCTCAAGCTTCCACCCAGCCACCACCCCTAATGTCCCAGAGGACTCAAAATTCCTTCCCCAACACCCCCCACCCTTCCCAGAGCCAACCCACCACAGCCCAAACCATTCCCTCCCTCCTCGACCTAGTAATCGAGCCACCATACCCCCGAGCCGAAGAGCCAGCAGCAGCGAGCGGAGCCGAGCAATATATTCCCCGACCACCGCCAGCAGAATGCAGACCATTCTGCTGGAATTGTGGTGGGGAAAGGCACAGCTGGCGGCAATGCACCTCACCCAGAGCCCAATTCTGCAAGAATTGTGGGATCCCCGGAGTCTCCACCAGCAGCTGCCCACGCTGCAAAGAGGCATATAAGACCTACCTGGCCAAACGGCACTAAGCCAATGTTTTTTTTTCTCTTCTTTTTTGTCTTCAGCTATAAAGGATAAATATAATAAATGATAAAATCAAGAAATTTTTCTTTTTTTTTCTTTTCCCCTTTCCTTCTAGTAGCAAGCAATAAGTTTTTATTTTACGATATAAAATATGCAAAGTGAAAGCAAGTTCTTATTTTGGTTTATTCTTACATTCTTTAACGGTTTTAATGAATTAACAAAATAATAAGCAGCAGAAAAATTACACAAGCAGCAAATAAACGAGGCAAAGGTATGCACTAATCTATTAATAATTATTATTATTTTTATTATTGATTATTCTCATAATTTATATTTTATATATTATTATGTATGAGTATGCGAGCAACATGTAAGTGTGCAAGAATGAGAGATCCGCGTTCGCGGGAAGAGTTCTCAAGCGAGCAAAAATAATTGTAAAGGGTATGCCAGTCGTCGTTACTCGTAATAAATTCTATAGCATATAAGAAAATAGGGAATATACACACTCAGCGCGCACATAACACAGTCATGTCCAGCCAAGCAGTAATCAGCGAGATTAAACACTTACACCTCGAGATAAATAGCACGAGCAATTTATCGAGCGTTTATTAATTATTTATATTTATTAGATAGCATACTTACCCCACCAACATACACAGAACGCGAAATCCATTTATTCAATGGTTTTATAATTTTTTTTTGTTGTAGTAGTTACGTCTCCGCGTAACTACAGTTTGGTGGGGGGGAGTGTGACAATGCAAATAATGCATGTCATTTAAAGCGACAAATAGCTATATCTTACCTTCCCTGTACGAGCACACACACATATACAAGCCTAACCGAACCTATATTTCCCTAATTTCCCTAAGAGTCTATATAAAAAGTACAATACCCTCCCAATAGCCGAGCTCCTTAACACTATAACAATTCACCGAGCCCACTAACAAGCGTACACAGGGGAGCAGCTGAGCAGGACACAGAAGGAGTTCACAGCAATATAGAGTACTCTTGAAGTAAACTAAACATAAGCCTTGACGAAGAGCCAGCCAAGTGAAGCAGCATGCTGAGGTGTTGACAGCGAGCCCCAAAATCCTCAGTTCAGTAGCAGCGTACCCAGCAAGCCAAGGAAGCCTGAGCCAGAAGAATAAGCCAGTAAATCCAGGAAGTCCGTTGGCCAGCAATTATCCAGGAAACCTGTAAGCACCAGCTAATGTAGTAATGTTCACTATAAGGGAGCAGATGGGAGCACACACTTACTTAAATAAGTGTGTATAGGAGAGGACTTGTGAAGAGGTTAGGTGAGCATTATAAGTGCTCACACACACACACAGATAAATAATAAAGCAGCAAGCCGTCCTCCAAGTGGATATTTACCTGGATATTGCCGTGTGTCCGTCCAAGCAGCCGAGCCCGCCGTTGCACCTGTCAAGCCGTGCGCCTCCAGAAGAGCGAGAGAGAAAGAGATATCGGACGCGGCAACGCATGAGCCCGTATCGACGTGCCGCGGATATGCACCTCCCGCAGCCCTGTAACCACCGAGATTATTAGCCGACGGGAGAACAATAAGGAACGAATTTATAATTACCTGGCAAGCAGCTTACGTCGTCGTCAACGGCACCATTGTTGTTGCGGGAACGGACGAGGTGTACACTTCGAGACGATGCGGCGGCCATGTTACTCAAGCCGCACTCGAGTAAGGCCGCGTACGCACCGCAAGTGGGCCGTCGCGACGCATGCGCGCACACGGGCAATGCGTCGACCACGCCGAGGAGAGGAGAGCTCTTCCGATCGCCGTAGCGCCACGACGTCCGATCAGGTGTGCGAACCCCAGTGTGTGTAGCGAGTGCGCAAATTTATTTAGCGAAGTTAAACGAGAGCAGCATCGCAGCAAAGGTTGGTGAATACTCTCGTGCCTCCTTTATTCCGTTTTTGTGCAATTCCCGTGCTTCCGTACTGTGTGTGTGCGAGTTACCGCGTTTCCCCCTTCTCCCCCCTTTTCTTTATTTCGAGCAGCTTCCGACCCGCGATCGCGTATCGCAGCCGCGCCGTCGGTCGACATTAAACTCGTTGCGGACGAGTATCACCGATTCAGCTAACGATTCGGAGTTAGTTAAATTATAATTTTCACCCGTGCAATTAGCAGTGAGCCGCATTTCGCCTTCATACATTCGCCCCCCCCCTGAGCCGATCGCAGCCGAGCTTGAGCCCGCGTAACGGACGAGACTGGCACCCGTGATAATTACTTCGTAAGCAGATATTTATAGAATCGCATCGGATAATAAATTAAGTTAATTTATATATTCCTTATTTTTATTATCCCCGATCACCTGCACCCTAATCCCCAGTGCAGCGTGACATTATATAATCAATTGAAAAATTAATTGAAAAATAAAAAAGATATTCATTCCTTCTAAAAATGTGTAATTTAGCAGACCGAAGAGTAAGAAAAAGTTTAGCTACGTAGTTTGAAAATCCACCAGAAGGTGGCGATGCTAAGCGTTTCCAGCTATGTCTTATTTCATTCGTGGTGGAATAGGCGACGGATTCTATAGGAGGTCCGTGCACGATCGGGCCGTTTGCCGCACGCACATCGTAATTTCAAATACATTGTACTGTACCGACACTGAATGTTGGGTGCATTATTTGTTTAATTCCAATTACTTAACATAATGACAGCTACAAAACGGGATAGAAGTACATTTTTAATTCAGATTTAAAGTAAATTACAATTACAAAAGTTGAATTTATGGCTATATATCGTTAAAATTTAAAAATACGAATTGAAACATAACCTCTCTCAGTCTACAGCGATGGATTCTATAGGAGGTGCGTGCACCGATTTGGGCCGTCTGCCGCACGCACTTCGTACTTTCAAATACATTGCACTATGTCGACACTGAATGTTGGGTGCACTATTTGTTTAATTCCAATTATTTAACATAATGGCAGCTAGAAAACAGGTTAGAGGCATATTTTTAATATACATTTTAAGTGTATGAAAGAACAAAAGTTGAATTTATGATAAAATATCGTTAAAATTTGAAAAATTCGAGTTGAAACATAACCTCTCTTTGTCAACACGTAACAACGATTTAATTTAATATTGTAAAAACTGGACTGTGCCCTAAGATATGCGGTGCAGATACATAAGTTCACGATATTGGTAAAAGTAGGAATACTAAAAAAATTAATAGAAAAATACGATGAATACTAAGATGGTAGAAAGCTTGTATCATATATTAGGGATGGAAATAAACGTTACTCCGTTATGCGTCAGCTCTAAAAAAGAATGTGCTGACACTTTTATCACTTTTATTTGAAATACCGTATTTTGTTGGTTTTTTTATGTCAATTCGGATAGTTTAACGTTGGCTATATAGTAACTGAAAATTTCAAAATTAATATCAATAAGGACAAAATGATAGTAAGAAAATAAAAATCGATTCCACTCCATAACATTGTGCAGCAATTAGAAATAATTTAATAGCTAATCGACGGATATCTACGAGGCGAGACACTCTCGGCGCGTCGTTCAGATTGTCTCGCCTCGTAGATATCCATCGAGAACTAAAAAGCAGCCATCCGAGAAAAAGTATTTTATGTATATATAAAATACTAAAAATAATTTTTGGTTTACCTTCACAAACACTGCTATAAAAAAAATGTAAAATGTGTTACAATATATTATGTGATTCCTTATAACATATCGGTGGATATCTACGAGGCGAGACATTCTCGGCGCGTCGTTCAGATTGTCTCGCCTCGTAGATATCGATCGATAACTAAAAAGCAGCCACCCGAGAAAAATTATTTTTTGTATATATATTACTATAAATAATTTTCGGTTTACCTACACAAACACTGCTATAAAAAAATATAAAATTTGTTATAATATATTATGTGTTTGCTTTTTAGTTCTCGATGGATATCTGCGAGGCGAGACAATCTGAACGACGCGCCGTGTGTGTTCTCTGTCACTCGCAGGTTCTGCGAGAGTAGATTTTAATAACCGCCGAAGCCTGCCGAGAAAAAGACGTTCATCTTTTTAAACAAATAGTTTTCTATTCAGGTACAAAAACATTGTTATAAAATAAATTTATAACCTTGTACAATAAATGGTGCTATATCCGCACAACCGCGAATACTCACCGTACGATGCGCGCTGGACGACGGCGGTCGACGGTCCGTTCGACGCAAGTTGCGCGCGCACGTCGGGCCCGTCCAGCGAAGCAGTGAACGAGCCTGTCGAAGGTCGTGAGAGCTCTTCAGTACGCCGTCGCGGCAACGTTGGCGTCGCGTTGGCAATACGATTGCTATCGTCCTTCATTTTCCCGTGGCGGACTATCTTGTGTGTGTGTGTGTGTGTCAGGAAAGCAACATTTCAAGCGTTAACCCAGGATATGCTCCTCTATACTGACTAGGTAGATGCACGCCTTCATTATAAGTGCAGTGCATTTATTCCTTCTTTTGTAAGTATGCTTCCCATCTCGTTTTATAATTTCGCCAAAGTTATACGCGGCTGGCGCCCGAAACCCTTTATCTATTATTATAATAAATTATTACTATTTTTATCAATCGTTTATTTCGCCCTTGTCGCCATGCCCTAATACCCTGCGTGATCGTCACAAAATGTATATAGAAAACTATTTTGTATTAATAGCCATATCTCGATTGAGCTTATTAGGAACTAGCAGACGACGGTTTCCTCTAGAAGGTGCGTGCACAATTCGACTCGACGATTACACGCACCTCCTACTAATTCCATTAGGTTATGTATTAACCATGTATTATATATTATCAGTTGTTCAACAGTATCATAGTAAGTATCCATTTTATAATCTACATGTGCATTAATTATAGTGCATAAAAGTTAACATAAATAAACTTAATGAAACAATCAAAACTGTATATAAAGATAAAATTACATGTGTCCCTCCATCAACGGTCTCCATAGACGTAGGTTTACTTGTTGTTTACCAATAACCGTTTTGCTCATTGCTTAATTTAGTAGTGATTAAAAAATTCATTTAAACATACCAATTAGTTGATAAAATTATGGAGATTATTCAGAAATACTTACTTTATTAATATTATAAGTTGTAGAAAACTTTAACAATTTAAACTTAATTTTAAAAAGCAGACGCTAGTACCATTCAGAAAGTTTATTATTATGAAAATCTTATTAAGTTAAAGTAATGGTACATATTTTTTTGTCAGGAATGAAGGGTACTAAAACTCTACAAAGTATATGAGTTAAACGGCGGTTATTGAAAATTGAACTGGATTAAAAATTTAATTATCTACAATAATAGATCATTTTTTAAGTTTATTGAAAATTATAATGTACGTAACACTGATAAGAAAATTGTAATTTTAGTAGATGAATATGCGTAACTTTTGTTATAATTAATTATAAATCAAAATTTACAATTAAATTGCAATACAAATCAAAGTGAAAATTGAAAAGTACAATACCGACTGACATTTGGTTACCATAAGGTGTACGTGCAGTACACGTTACCATAAAGTGTACGTACAGTACACGTTACCATAAAGTGTACGTGCAGTACACGTTACCATAAAGTGTACGTACAGTACACGTTACCATAAAGTGTACGTACAGTACACGTTACCATAAAGTATACGTACAGTACACGGTACCATATAAAGTATACGTACAGTACACGGTACCATATAAAGTGTACGTACAGTACACAATCCATAAAGTGTACGTACAGTACACAATCCATAAAGTGTACGTACAGTACACAATTCATAAAGTGTACGTACAGTACACGTTACCACAAAGTACAAATACAGTAATACAGTACAAACAAAGTGTACGCAAAGTGCAGAGTTATTACATACATGCTATTACTTTAATTTTTAGAATTAATATTACACATGTATAATATAAAAATAATTTGTAAATATAATTTGCCATTTCTCCAGTCCATTCCAATCGGATAAACCAATTAGATACGTTTATAAGTTTTGCAGTATACTATTCATTTACTTTTACAGTAATTTTTATTTTTTTACAATCAATTTTGTAATTACTTTTACTAGCGTTGTGTTCTATATCTTATATTACGTTAAGGTTTGTTAGCGCCATCTGTGGGCATGCAACTAAATATGTATTAGTATATAATACAGAGGGCGCCACATATGATTTCTGTTAAGTTAGTTTTATATAGGGTATCGATAAAACAGAAAGCGCGGACCTGCACAACAATTTTTGTCGGGTACGACATCCCCTTAAGCATAAATTCGACTTCTTATTATCCCATCCACACATTAGCCCCTTCATCTCCCACAAACCCAAACCTAATAGAAAACCAATTCTCCCAATATACAGCTTTAGTTATCACATACAGTACCAATATTTATACAGACACCCGACCCAGAACTACCCAGACAGTCCAACCATCAGCTTTTCGTCCAATAAGCACAAGCCCCTTTTCCCCTATCTCAATCGTACATAGACCAGTCAGCCAAGCGGATACGCCACCGCAAAGCAATGCAGAACCCGAATTAGAGACCCAGGAGTTAACAGTCAGCCAGGCACACAAAAACAGACATAACCCCAGAAGCAGCACACAATTGAGCAGTGTACATAGGAATGTACCGAGTGTCCGTTGGGAAGACAAGAATTGCAGAACCCAACGTCCCAAGAGAAAAGACGCAAAATAATGACAAAGAGCCTGAAAATAAATACGATGAACAATTCAGACGATTGGAGCAGCAAATACAGCAAATGCAGCAGTTATATAGCAAAATAATCGATCAAAACAGCATTCAGCAAAGGAACCAGCAGCAGAATAGACAGCATAGCGGCTTGCCAGTGCATCAGGAAAACAATGAAACTTACTCAAATCCAAATAACCCACATATACAGTCGCAGAGTACGTTTAATCTAGTATTCATGTATAGCCGTTCGTATGAAACATGCTTAGAAGATGCTTCCTTTATAAGAGAGAAAAGGACAGCACAGATATTCTCACGCCACCATATCCAATTTAAGGGAGCGAAAAAGAATGATCCGGAGACATTCTTATCAAATCTTGAGGAATGTAGAGAAAGTTATGGTCTCTCCTCTCAGGATATATTTAAAGCTTTGCCATCAGTCTTACATGACGCAGCTTAGGAATGGTTTAGATGTGAGAAAAGCAGCTGGAAGGATTATTTAGATTTCGTAAATGCACTGAGACTACAATATCGGACGGAGGAAACGCAGAGCCAGCTTAGACAAGCTATTGAAAATCGTACACAAGGACCTAATGAGGATATTTCCACATACCTCACCAGGCTAAGAGGCATGCTAAACCAGGTCGAGCCAACAATACCAATCGAATGACAATCGAAAGACACCATTTCGATAATTTTATACAGCTGCAGAGACTTGGTAAAAAGGAGGAAGCAAGACGTTTAATGGATGAAATGTACAAACCTCCACCAGTCATTCAAAATTACGGTCTAGCAAGGTATGCATACGTTGATCCTATGCAAACAAAAACCCGTAAATTAGCAGCAGTTTCCTCAGAGCAGAGCGCAAATATTGTAGTACCCCCAAAGTCTATAGCACCCATAGCTACCAACCCACCAAAGAAAATACAGCATCAGGGCCCATTGAAGCCGAACAGCCCCCAAGCAGCAAGAAAATATACAGCACCCCTTAAGCAAAAGTCTAAGCAGCAGTACAAGGAAGCTGTAAAGGATAACAAAAATAGCAGTTATTGGCAGCGAGCACAGGAAATTAAACAAAGGGCTCAATCACCAAAGAAACAGGAATTCAAGCCAAATAAATTTAGAACGCCAAACTACATAGAGCAAAAGCCAATTCACCCAAGAAAATTTAAAGAGCCTTGCTATAGGTGTAATAAACTTGGGCATTGGATAGCAGAAAGTCCAGAACCTGCAAACTGTCGCAATTGCGGTGCTCAAGGCACAAATTACACAAACTGCAGCTGCAATAGGAACAGAAACCAGGGAAACTACAGCCAAAGAAAATAGAGACCCGTATTTTCTCACCCAAACACCCAAAAGGGTCAATACCCTCCCAGTTAGCAGCAAATAATTCCCTAATACAGCAAATACCCAGCATCGATCCACGACATTTCTTTAACATAGATTTAAACGGACAAAAACTTACGGCTTTACTTGACGATGGGTCAGTACACTCATTCATTGGGCGAGGCATGAGTAGAGTACTACAGCATAATTTAAGAAAATCCAGCAATTCAGCCGTTAAAGTAGCAGATGGTACAACGGTACCAATACAAGGTATAATAGATGTAACCATGGAAATAGATGGTGAAACTATTTTAATGCCGTTCCAAGCAGCAGACGGCTTGCATTATGACTGCATATTAGGTATCGACTTTAAACGTAAAGCGAACATGAATATATGCTACGAAAATAATACGTGGTGGATTGATAAATGTATCATTCATCATTTTTATCCTTATGGTAAAGATCCTAGATGCTTACCTGTCCTAGCAAGCATAGGAGGATTGAAACGAGCTACCCCGAAACAAGAAAGGAGATTACTGCAGCTATTAAACGAGATGATTCCCCCAACACCAAAAACCCTAGGAGTAACTAACCTAGATTCCCACAAAATCGATGTGCAGGGTGCCGAATCTATTCGTCAACGAAACCGCCGTTATTCGTCGAAGATGTTGCAGGCTGCATACGAAGAAATCGATAGGATGCTAAAGCAAGGTATTATAGAACCTTCAGAAAGCCCGTGGTGCAGCTACCCAATAATAGTTCTTAAAGCAAATGGAAAATACCGCTTTTGTATAGATTTCCGGCAGGTTAACGCTGTTACCAAGAAAATAGCGTATTCTATGCGAAATATGGACGACATTCTCGACCAGCTGAGAGAAAGCCGTTACATCAGTAAGCTTGATTTGTCGCAAGCTTACCACGAAGTCCCTCTAGCACCAGCAAGCTGCGAAATTACAGCATTTTCACTTCCCGGTAAAGGATTATTTCAATTTACGCGAGTCCCCTACGGCATATCGAATGCACCTGCAATATTCCAGAAAATTATGGATAAGCTCATGAAGCCAGAATGCGAGCCAAATGTATTCGCATATCTGGACGACATTATTATTACAGCCAAAACCTTTGAGGAACACCTAAAATGGTTAAGAATAGTACTTATCGCCCTCAAAAAGGTAAACCTGCAAATAAACAGAGAAAAAAACAGAGATAAGATACGACCGATACTAGAGTATCCAGCCCCAACCAATTTAAAGCAACTAAAACGTTTTACTGGCTTAATTGGTTGGTATTCAAGGTTTATCGATAAATTAGCCGATGACAGAGCACCATTAAATTATTTAACGCGAAAAGATGTCAGATGGCAATGGCATCAAAAACAGCAGAATACATTCGAGAAAATGAAGTTAGCACTGACCCAAGCCCCTGTTTTAGCCCGCCCCGATTTTTCCCTCCCACTTACCCACCAAACCGATGCTGGCGACTATGCTATAGCCGGTGTGCTTACCCAAAAAATTAATGGTGAAGAACACCCTATATATTACGTCAGCCGTACACTGAGTAAAGCGGAACGTAATTATACGGTGACAGAGAAGGAGTGTTTAGCCGTTTTATGGTCTATCGACTCAAAGGTTACCTTCAAGGCGAAGAGTTTACCGTGATAACAGATCACCATAGCCTTCTCTGGCTTCATAATATCAAGGATCCGACAGGCAGATTGGCTCGATGAAACACAATCCTGCAAAATTATAAAATTAAGTTTGTGCACAGAAAAGGAGCATATCATAAAGTACCTGACGCACTCTCGAGAGCATACGAAGATACAGCATTAGCAGCTATAGCCGCAATTAATACCAGCGATCCTTGGTACCAAATGAAAATCCAAGCAGTAATAAAATCTTCCCAAAAATACCCTGATTTATGTATAAAAGACAACATTTTATACGCACACCATCCTAATTCCCTCGTAGACCCATTAGTCCCCGATCTAGATGCTTGGAAGCTAATTCTGCCAGCAGCAGATAGAGAGAAAGCTCTCTATGAAGCGCATTACACCCCGCAAGCAGGTTATTTGGGAAATGACAAAACGTATGCAAGGTTAGCCTACTACTACTTGCCAGGTATATACTATGATACTTGCAATTATGTTAGAGATTGTCAAGAGTGTCAAGCCTATAAGAGCAATCAGCAGAATCCAGCAGGAATAATGGAAGGCAGGAACATAGATGGACCTTGGACAGCAGTGGCAGTAGACAAAATGGAACCGAAACCACCGTCGAAGCAAGATTTCAAATACATAATTGTCTTTGAGGATTATTTACCCGTTATGTTGAGATGAAAGCGTTAAGACGAGCCGACGCAAAAAGCGTACTCCAAGCGTTTGATGAATTAGTCATTAACAGATGGGGTTGTCCCAAATATCTAATTTCAGACATTGGGACAGAATTTGCGAATCGCCAGGTTGCAGAGAAATTACGGTATTATACAGTCATTAATTCCGCCCTATTTTGCACAGGCAAATCCTGTAGAAAGGGTAAATAGAAATTTAAAACCGATGATAAACTACTTCATTGAGGAAGATCATCGCGAGTGGGATCGACATTTAGGAGAGTTCTGCTTCGCTATCAATACAATCGTCCACTCTACAACCAAATACAGCCCAGCATTTCTAAATTTTGGCAGAAACCCTATACCAACAGCCCTTATACGAAAGCACCTAGAAGTCCTCAAACCCCCTCCAGTACCAAATACAGCATCATGGATCGAAAGATTACATAGACTTTCAGCAACATATGATTTTGTTAGAAGACATATAGATACGGCAGTAGCTATACAAGCTAGACACTACAATAAAGGACGTAGACTAGTACAATACCAAGTAGGCGATCGAGTTTGTCGACGCAATAGGGTATTGTCGTCAAAAGATAATTATTTTACAGCAAAAATGGTACCAATCAACATAGGTCCCGCGAGAGTAGTAGAAGTAGTTTCAGCAAATTATTATATTGTAGAAGACGAAGACACTAAGCGAAGAGTCAAAGTCTATGTAAATGATTTGAAACGTTATATCCCTCCTAGTAATATTATCCCACCTAAAATTCATTCTTCCCCTTCGCAGCGCCCGATAGCACAAAAGATACAGCAAAACATCCCAAGCAGCAATAACCCACCTAGAAAGTGAGGTAGACCCCGAAAGATACATCCTAAAACACCCGTCCATTAGTGAAATTGGCTATTACAAGCGAATAAAGAAATGAAAGGTTAAGTAGGTTAAATTTTTTACAAATAATAAAAACCAAACCTGATAATAGCAACGGGTAAGTAATAAGCAAGATTAGGAAATAAGAATAAATATTATAAGAGCAGGAAAATCGGCGTCGGCGACGCAGAGGAGCCGAGGTCGGGGCCGCTTCATTGCCCGGCTCACGGAGATGCCAAGACCGATTTGGTTGACCACACCTTTTGCCGCGTGAATATTTATAACAATTTTTCCATTTCCGGATTCAAATGGGTATCCATTATGTGCCCATAACGGACCCCGGTTGCAAACACTTTGAGGTAAGTGGAGCAGCAGGTGAACGTTGTACGTCATTACCTCTTTTGAGTACAATCTTTCCGCATCTACGATAAATTGTCTTAAAGACTCCACACTTACATGGCCCGTAAACCACGCTACTCGATTCTTCTTTACCTAGTTTTATTACAATATATGTATGTGGCCCGTCAAATTCGGTAAAGGTATTTATATTTTTCTGTGCGCCAGGTCTTACCTAGTAAGAAATAATTTTCCCGGTTCAACTCCTCAGGACGTGGCTCCAACGCCAATACGGAGGTGGCGAAACCAACGACGAAATTTGTCTCCCTCGAATACGTGTAATGATAATTTATTGAAGTATAGGGATAAATCAAAAGAGAAACTCAACAATTCAAGTAGATTAAATTCGAGGACAAGTTTATTACTTCAAAATTAACTGTATTTCCACCTTTGATCGCTACGGGTGATCACCATTACAATATTTAATCAACGCAAATAATCTTTACGATTTAAACTTGAGCGAAGCTGGCCCGATCTTCCGATTACCGATAATGTCGTACTATTAATTAATTAATCCGACTCTACAATCTTAAAATTTCCGTTATAAAACAATAAAACAATTCCCAATACTTAAAACGAACGGAATATAATTCGCGGCACGTGTCAATATGGCGGCACAGACTCGCAGGAGGTCTATACGCAGCGCGCAAGAAATCCCCGGCTATACACTCAATTTATTAAATATATGTGTGACCGTGCAGCCCACTTACCGCAACAAAAAAGACCTTCTTCTAAATAAACGGTTTGACTACTACAAGAAACTACTAATAATATTTTCGACCAACTTTTACAATTTTTTTACTATCAGATACTTCGACTACTAAAGGTTGCGCTCAGTGTACTATACTATTAGACTATCCGCCTACGAATGTCGATCGGGACTCGTAGTATCCCGCTCGTCTTCGTAGTTCGACGTAACGCGGCGATAATTGTCGTCTTCTTCCTTGTTTTGTCTACCAATAATATCCTTTGAATAGATTAGGTAGATGATTATTACCGCCGTCCACGCCATCTATTCCTGTACCAATCTCCATTTCTTCAGTGATGGGATAGCGAAATAACCCGTATTCCGCTGAGAAACCGACTTGCGCCTCCACCAATGCAACAGGTGTGTCTTCTTTCCCTCTTGTACACACACGTTGTATGTAGCTATTTCCCGCTCATTCCGTCGTTCCCTTCCTCAGTGCGCCGCCATGTGCCACGGCGTGCATACGCGAGAGCAGCGAGCGCCGCCCCCCTCTCTGCCGCGCTGACCCTAGTGTACAAGCGGACGGCCGAATATATTGCACGCGAGCCGGCGACGTTTGTTGACTTGGTCGCGAACGGGTTTTCTTTCTTTTGTGTGTGTCAAGTGCGCCGGTTCCTGAATCATCGTCTTCGTGGCTACCTTCGTTCCTCATCACCAGGTCGTCGGGAGATGTATTGGATCTACGTGGGAAACATGGTTGGACAACGGTAGCGGTGTGGTGGTATCGTTCCTTCTTGTTTACTTTACTCCTTCCCTTTTCCAATCCTCCAATTTCCTCAACAAATTAATAAAAATCCTATTAGTTACTCCCCTTTACCGTAGCCGGTGTTTACTTATTTCCTAACCTCTATTTCCATATCCTATACATGACTCTCTTATTGTTACTATATTTTATCCCTCTATAAATCATCCTATCCTAACCTTATATATTCTAGTTTTATTTATTATTAACCTTTCAGGTAACCAACACTACCAAGGACCCAGGACCACAAGGATCACCAAGGACTCATCGCCTCGAAGTGGAATGGAACATCCATGGGCAGTATCCAGGACTCATCGCCTCCAAGGACAGGACTCGTAGGGATAGCATTGTTGGATCACCCAGGACTCATCGCCTAAAAGGTATGGTATTCTATTCTTAATACTATCTCACATATATGTCTTCTCTACGTTAACATTATAAATTATCTATGTATATTAATATCTCTCTTTCTTCTTTTCAGGTATGTCCCCTCGACAAGGATTCCCTCCATAATTATAAATCCTAAGTTAGCAGAGGTGTGAGGTTTACCTCACATAATATCTTCAAAGCTTATTGATTCTTTCATCATTAGATGCATCGATTCGACTAGTGACTCCCAATGTACGTAATAAGGTTGAAATTGACGATTATTTAATGCAATTTTCTTTAGTAATGGTAAACTGTAAAACAGTAACCAATTAGCCCATTCACGCGATTTCCAATACTTTCTGTCCGTAATTGATCTGGACAATCGAGCTAAATGACTAGGAACCTTGAAAGCAGTTAAGTCTTTATCTACTTCTTCTATTTCACATTTTGAAAGAGAATAATTTTTATCACTTAAAGTGCATCATAATTCAGTGAATTGCTTTGCAACTCCAAGAGAAACACAGTGCATGGGATCAACGACAAATCCTTCAATGATATTAAATTGTATTAAATTTAAAAGAGGCGATGCTCCTTTAACACCAAAAATAGCACGACCTGAATCTAAGGCTTCTTACAATTGAAGTGTAAATTGATTCTATGTCCACAATCTAAGTTCCTGAGCTAATCTGGAATCGGGTACTTTAGCGCATGACCTCTGCCGACACTAACTGATTCACCACGCTGCAGACACCAATTGCATCCGAAAAAACCATTGTACTGCACAAGCCCTTGTATTGGAGC
This sequence comes from Theocolax elegans, assembly GCA_026168455.1. Classification (NCBI taxonomy): domain Eukaryota; kingdom Metazoa; phylum Arthropoda; class Insecta; order Hymenoptera; family Cerocephalidae; genus Theocolax; species Theocolax elegans. The sequence goes on from CM047428.1 coordinate 38,914,943, forward strand.
TCGTGCCACGGAGTCGACGCAACAGCATACAGCAAAAACTTTAAAGTACCTCGTTTCATCATTTATTACATAACGTATTCCTTGCTGGGAGTATTTATTTATATGTTTAACAAACTGACCTAAAAAATGTGTCATGCTCGGCTTATCACGACCAAACCATAGACCGAAGGTGATAGGATGTTAACCTAAATAAAAAAACATTTATAAAATTAAAAAATCCATATTACATGGATTTACACCTGTATTTCCAGTTATTTTTACAGCTGTATATTTTTGACAGGGTCGTAAATATGTTCCCCAGTCTGAGCCTCCAGGACGTGGTTCCAACGCCAATACAGAGGTGGCAAAACCAACGACGAAATCCTTTTCCTTCTGATACGCGTAATGATACAAGTGAGAGACTCTTAGGGATTACACTTCAAATAATTAACAATTCAATTATTTCGACAAGAGCAGATTTATTTTACGCGACTGAACAATTGATATACTATACTTGATCACTAAGGGTCATCCACCGTTACAAATTTTATATTACGAATTACCCGATTTCCCGACTCCGTTACAACTAATGACTTCTACGAGGCTGACCCAACCTTCTAATTACCGAGGGAAAATCGCGGTATTAATCCTACCACTTTCGCGAAATAAAAACATTAACCGATCCCATAAGTCGAAAACAATAAATTACTACCAATCCCTGATAGCGACCAATACGGACGATCACTACTACCAAATATCATTATAATTCCGCGCCACGTGTGTGAAAGTGGCGGTACCGTTTCGCATGGGGCTTTACGCGACGCGCAAGAAATCCCTGGCTTCTCCTTCAACACGATGTAAATGATTTTAGTGGCCATGCAGCTCACTTACAACGGGTTAACTATAAAACTGATCTATCAATTTATGCGGAAAATATGAAAGAAAATATGAGATGGCAACGGGTGTACTATTCAAATAGACGGACCGGCTACGAATGGCGATCGGGATTCGCAGGATCCCTATTGTCCTCGTAGTTTGTCGTAGCGCGGCGCTAATTGTCGTCTTCTTCCTTATTTCTTCAACCAATAATATCTCTTGGATTTCTGTAATAGAGAAATGTTGCCGCTGTCCGCGCCATCTATTCCTGCCCTAATCTCCATTTACTCAGTGACGGAATAGCTAAATAACCCGTATACCGCTGAGGAACAGACCCTGCGCCACCACTAATGCAACAAATGGTTCTTCTTTCTCGTACACACGTGTTACATGTGGTTATTTTCCGCTCATTCCGCCATTCTACCTACTCGTCCCCCCCTCCTTCTACTGCACGCGAGTCAGGCGACGTCGGTCTATTTGACGAAGGATGAGTTTTTCTTTTATTTTATCCCTCGTAGTTCTAATTCTCCAATTTCCTCAACAAATCATTTAAAATCCTTATTATTTTCCTTTATTTCCATTTTTTAATACTCAATAACATCGGTGACGAGAATGGCCCGGGCCAGGATTCGTTGGCGGTGTTTATCTTTTCCTAACCTATACTTCCTTATCCTGTACCAATCTATCTTATTACTAATCGACCTTATCCCTTCACTACTAAATAAACTTGATATACTTATTATCAATTTTACAGGTGTCCAGGACTACCAAGAAGCGGGCCTAGGACCATCGAATATCACCCTAGACTCATCGCCTCAAGGAATAATGCTTCATAGGACAGACATCGAGGACCTCCCAGGACTCATTGCCTCAAGGGGGTATCCTGCTATGGAAGGCCTAAAAACCGTTTTTTAGGGAATTTTTTTAAGATAGAAAAGAATAACCAACTCCAGAGAACTTTCAGGAATATTTTATTATATAATTGAACATTATAAAAAAATTTTTTTAAAGAAAAATATCAAAATGCAGCCGATTATTAGGCACATTTGTTGGGCAATCCGTAATCCGAGTCTTCTATTGGCGGGAGTGATAGAGCTCTTATTCTTGATCTGAAATAGAAAGCCAAAAAAAATTTCATTTTCATACATGTATTTTCCATTTGAACCAAGAAAACTCCGAAGAAATAGTGAAATTCGAAAATTTTTCCGAATTTGAAGCAAAAAGTGCTATTTACGAGAAAAAAAAATCTCTTCAATGTGCTAAAAAAGTCTTTTAGAAATTTATTTCCAAAAACCTTTGCGGTTCATATTGAAGAGTAGATAAAATTGAAGCTAAAAAACTTCGGATCGTTACAATAGCTTATTTATTTTCTTTGCGAACACGCCCGCCAGTTTAGAAAAAGTGGAGAAACGAAAACTCGAGAAAAAGCGCTTTAAAGTTTATGAACTGGAAAAATGTTAATTTTCGACTACTTACGGCAATAATTCGCTAATCAGCTATTCCTTCGCCATACAATAGACCTTCAGCTTCCTCATGGAACTCATTTTGTTGAAGTTGTTCAAGTCTACGGGCCGTACGAGCTTCCTTACTGGAAAGAGACGAACGTCGTCTTTCTCGTTCAATCCGTTGTATGTCGACATTATCCGCAAATATTTTACATTGCTGGCCAATTTTCAAATTGAGTAATTGCATGGTATGCAGAACTGAAGAATATCCTTCATTGAACATTCCTGCAGCCATATACACAGCAATTTCTACGATTTTTTGACCAGAATTGAGATGTTTCGGAGTTATGCGCCAGACAGTGAAGTTGAACGATTCGTTCTAATTTTGCGTGTGTCCAACTAAGCATCGCGTCATGAGATCGTCATTCGAAAGTTCTTCGTAGATTGGATGAATATGTTCCTCCACTTTTTCGTCAATCAATCGAGCAGAATGTTTGAAGGTTGCAAAACGACTCGTAGCTTCGGCTTTGCGCCATTCACACCAGCTGTCAGTGCCTGTCGGACAATTCTCGTGACGAGGAGAGTCATTAGTTGAACAATAATGATCCAGCGTTGCCTTCACAGCCTTTTTCATATCTTGGACAGAATGAATATTCCTTCGAATTGCTCAACCATAATATATTGTCAACTTTTTGATGAGACTCTCTGTTAGACGCTGTTTTCCTCCAAGCTTCTCTTCCTTCCTTTTATTTCGGAGTGGAGTACCCATGCGCTTTTGTACGTGTCCCACGCACTCAGTTTTTATCACAGGGTAATCATCACCGTATGGATTCATTTTTACAATACCATTGAAAGTTTTCGAATCACCGTCGCCGATGTAATTCGTATAATTTACTTCAAAATTTTCAACAGATCTCAAAAATATCTCCACGATTGAATCTACCTCCATCTTCCCTGCTGAACCATCGTGATTTGAAAAGCATGATTCTTTATGATCATTATACCATTCTTCAAATTCTTCTTCGTCTAATATATTCTTTTGTAAAGCACACGAATGACAATATGCACTTTTTACGATAAGATCGACTACTTTGCCAGAGTAATATGCAATGAGCGTTGTAACACCAAACAATGAAGTAAAACCTCGTTTTTTCCAGGATCCATCGCCAGAAACTTTCAAACAGTCAGCAGATCTATCATGTTTTATATATTTTTCTTTCTCTTCTTTGACAACTTTTTCACAAACGCTTTTGAACATTGATTTTCACGCTGTATATAAATGCTGCACAATTTGATCATACGTTGATTTTGCTAAACCTTGACATATATCCATAAGTCCACAAAAGACATTGATACCTTCTCGTCCAACACCGAAAAGCCTCATAACAAAAACAATTCATCTATTTATTTCGAATCCAGTGTTTATAAATGGTCCTGAATTTATTTCTCTATGACCACACATACACGGTAATACAATTTTGAAACCTAAGCCTCGATGTCCGCTCTCTGAAAATTGTATATTTTGTTTGCAAGATCTGCAAATTACAATATCAGAAATTGCAAAAAATACTGTGACAAACTTGATTATTCGATAGCAGTGAGTTGGATGTACAATGATGTTCTCGGTGCCAGCGGTGGCTAATTTTCTCTCAGTACTACTTGTGCTGCACTCTGTATCGTCTGATTCTGCTGTAAATTGATTACCATGGAATTTTCGTTTCCGTGGTTTTGCAGCACGATTACTACTCGATTTGTCACTTTTCGGATAACTAGACATTATTATATTGGAGCGCACTCGTCAATAGTCAGAGCAGAACTAAACGTTACGCCACAAACAGCTCTATAGCAAGCAGGTACACATAGATTATATACCGATGACACATACTAAGGTTCAAAAGACGCTTCTATGAAAGCAAAATATTATTTCGAACAGCTGCTGAACCTTTTCAGGTACATAGTTTCGAGTTTAGAGACGAGGGGAGGAACGCGCGCGTTTCAGTCTGACCGAGCACTGGCACTTGCTCGATGCCCCGTTTCGTTTAGTGTTGTATCTTCGGAAATACTATGAATCCGACTCTATAACTTCGGACATATGTTCTTATACATATAAGGAATAGATTTAAGCAATAAAATAAAAATTGATTTTTTGAACGTTTTAAATCAGGATACCCCTTTAAGGGATAAAGCTTCAAGGGACAGACATCGCGGGATCACCCAGGACTCATCGCCCAGAAGTTGGACTAAGGTACGGTATCCTCTTTCTAAACATCATACTATATATTCCCTACGCCACCCCTATTGATTGCTCGCATTTACTAATGTTTCTTTTCTTTCAGGTTTGTCCCCTCTACTACTGGTTCCCTCCATTACATTAATATTATCTCTATTATTATTTATGTCGCGTGAGGTTTACCTCACGATATTCAATGGTAAAATGTACCAAAATTTTGTTAAAAATTTACCATCTAATAATAAATGCAACTACGTAAGTGATTCATTCAATGCTGACGGTGCTCCAGTTTTCGAATCGTCATCATTTTCTATTTGACCTGTATACATATGCATTCATGACATACCAATCGAAAGTAGATTATATAGTATAACTGTAACTGGATTATGGTTTGGCAAAACAAGCCAGAAATGAGCATACTTTTAAAAATATTCGCAGAAATGATAAATAAATTATCAAATGATGGATTACAATGTAGTATAAAAGGGGAATGCACTACGGTTATAATTGGTGCTTTCATCCCGGTGAACATATAGTAGTAGCATGAGATATCCGTATTAAAATTGTCCGTCAGATATTAGGGATGCCTAATATCTGCCGCTACAATTACTTTTTCTAAGGAGACACTTCGAACTGAAAAGATTGTTTTGGGATTAAAACTGCTTCACCGTTGTTAGTATTAAATAATTTTGATATAATTAAAGGTTTCACCCATGATTATATGCATTGCATTTTACTGGGAGTGGCAAAACAGCCAACTGTCTCTAAAAACGAATATAAAATTATTAACAAACTGCACTCAGCAGTGAAAGTTCTTTATCAAGTACGACGTACGCTTGTCGACACCCTTGTCAGATCGACGAGATTGGAAATTGAGAGAGTTGGAAAATAGGGTTCTATACTATAGTGTACGATTATTAACCGATGTATTCGAACATGAAAAAAAATTTAAACATTGGATATTCTTAACAGTAGCCTTGCACATTGGTCTTCAAACTACCATAACGTATAAAGAATTAAATTATTTAAACAAAATACTTCACAAGTTTGTATCTCAATCTAAAGATTTTTATCCTTTGACTGCTATGACGTACAATACTCACCAGTTGGTGCATATAAGAAATAGTATTCAACAACATAACATTCAATATTTTGATATGAATCAGCGAATTATGACTTGCTTCGCGCAATTAAATCCGGAAGAGATGTCATACAGTCAATAATAAGAATCATTCATGTACAAAGATTGCGATGAGACGTCGTTGCAATGAACTGAGATTATTTAAGAAAATAATATTTCGTTGTACATGTTAAATTTATGATAATCTAAAAGTATGTATATATCGTAAACTGTATACAGTCAAGGCCACGCAAACCGTTTGTTTATATTGTCGCGCGAGGATGTATACGAGCATCCATATACCGTTGTAAATAAGTGTGAGTGCGTTAGGTACGTTTCGGATATCTCGAATCACACGAAAAGTTTAATTTGTGTGACCGAACTCGCATAGAAATAGACACGGGTGAATACCGGTCCGGTTTGTCTGGCCACCGGGAAGCCGTTTTTTACGAGTAATACTTGAGTGTCTTACGGACAGTGACTAAGTGCAGTGCAGTGCGAAGGACCAAGTGCCCCGGATCGAGTTACTCCCCGATGCAGGCGTTGGCCGCGGTGTCGAGCCGCGTCTGCACTTGGCCAAGGACGGCAGGACAGTGTAGTGTGAGAGTTTGTGTGCTTGTTCGGTAAGACACCGGTGTTACCGGAACCGACGTGCTTTGCGCGGGGTGAACGCGGGGGACAAGCCTCACGCGACCCGGGAAATAAACCGTATTTATTGTCGGCTTTCCGTGTAGTGATATTATTGAATAAATTATCGACTCCTCGACCTCGAGGCGTCGATATTAACGTGTTTCTCGTAGCCGCTGCTCCCTGCTAATTAATAAATTAGTTGTACGTGGTGTCAGGGCGAGATACCACGTTACAAAATTTACACAAATTTTGGAAAAGATCGTGTACCCTAAATGTTCATCAGATATAGAAATATTTTACGATGATATTGATGTTCCATCAACAAAAAAAAGTTTTAAATTATCAAACAATACATATTCAGGTAAAGAAAGAATAATTGGTGAACTTGAAAGTGAACAGTTTAATTTATCAAAAACAACAGAAGTATTTTCTAGAATAATTATGAATCGAGTTCTATACATATTATCAGCAAAAATTCACCTACGTTTATGGAATTCCTAAACTTAATTAGAAAATGATCAGTTTATTATTATATTCTATTATTAAATTATAAATATTATTATATAATTTGTTTTTGAATTTTTTATTTTTGACGTATATAAAAAATTTGTAATATCGGGTTTATGAAAAGTAAAATATCGAATATTAATACTTATTAAAATGGAACAAAACAAATTATATTTTTAGTGTAAATGAACATTAAAAGCAGATATGTATATTTGAAAAAATGAAAAAAATGAATAGAGCATATTTTTGTGTTTTGTAAATATATACTTTTAATATTACAATATTTAAAGTGATTCTAAATAAATAATGAATTAAAAGTGAATACTAAAAAAAGTTAAAGGAAAAAGTAAACAAAATCAATATACAAACGTGTTATTTATATAAAATTACTTTCATATAATGTAACGCTGCACTGGGGATCAGGGTGCAGGTTAATGAGGGTCAGCAATTAAGATAAATAAAATAGGTATTTATTATAAAAATTAATAATTATAGGGTGGGCGCCAGCCGCGTTATTACGCGACAACTAATCCGATAACTCGCGGGTTATCGCTAATTACTTGGAGCTGTGCTCCGCTGTTGATATCCCGGTTCGCTGTAGGGGAGTGGAAGGGAAAGGATGGGACCAGGATCTCGCACACACGTAATTCGGTACTCGGCGGTACCGTCGGCAGAGAGAGGTATTCACACACACCAACCTTTGCGAAAAATCCGGGACGCTTGGTCGGGAAGCTGTTGCTCTCTCTCTCTCTCTCTATCACACACGCTCGCTATTTCTCAAATATCTGGTACACCGGGAAGATTCGGCCTCTCGCGACTCGAATGTATCCGTTCAGGACGGCGGACCGTAGAGCTCTCCTTCTCGGCGTGCTCTAGAGCTCCGTGTTCGCACCGCGCGCCTGCGCAGTACTTACTCGTACGCGGTACCTCGATCTCGCGTCACGCGAGCGGGTCGAGTGCCGCTGTGTTCAGGCTGTATCGGTACAAATCGGCTGTATGGTGATGATGACCTGGTGCTGCTTCCGTCTCGGAGATGCGGTACAACCTCTTCCCAGGTAACTATTACCTCGTTCCTTCTAGCGTTATTCACTAAGTTGTACGGTGTGAGTTTCAGGTACGAACTCACCCGCCGCCGCATCGCTGCTCGGGGCCGATTCACCCCTCTCCTCGACGACGTCAACCTCGGTGACTGATAGCCTCTCCGTCAGCTCATCGAACTTAGCGATTGATTTTAAAATATAGGCATACAAAAATTTCTATTAATTGCGGAATTGTATGCAGGTTTAGCAAAAATTATTTAAATAATTGCAGATTTTCTAGTTTTTCTGAAAAATATTAATAACTTTTATAATAGCCGAAAACTGGGGGTAACCGTTAATCTAATAGAAAAATAATTTGTTCGCACTCAAACCGCTACTAAACGTTTGCAAATTAATTGCGGATTGCAAATATATCTTAAATTAATTAAAGATCTTAATATTTATGCAAGTAATTATTATTTTTCAATTAGCATGATTAGGAAAGCGCACAACGACTGTATAATTTACCTAACTCACAAATTCCTGCTGTACCTTTTCGTCAATAATTGCGGAATCGTTGGCAGATTTTGCAAAAACCAAAAGAAACAATTGCAGATACTCCAGTTTATTAAAAACCAATTAACATATAATGTCCCAGCGGGTGAGGGTCTGTTGCGCTCCTCGGATGGACAGCCAATCTATTTTTGTTAATCGTAAGTTCCCACTGTAAGCTAACGACGATTTTTCCGCATCAGTAATTGCGGAATCGTTGGCAGATTTCGCAAAAACAAAAAGTAAAAATTGCGGACATTCCAGTTTATTAAAAACCAATTACCAAATATTGGCCCAGCTGGTGAGGGTCTGTTGCGCTCCACGGATCTACAGCCAACCTATTTTTGTCAATCGCAAGTTCCCGCTGTAAGCTAACGACGATTTATCCGCATCAGTAATTGCGGAATCGTTCGCAGATTTTGCAAACCCAAAAAGAAACAATTGCGGACATTCCAGTTTATTAAAAACCAATTACCAAATATTGGCCCAGCGGGTAAGGGTCTGTTGCGCTCCACGGATGTACAGCCAATCTATTTTTGTCAATCGCAAGTTCCCGCTGTAAGCTAACGACTATTTATCCGCATCAATAATTGCGGTTGTTGTATGTTTTTAATAAATATAATATATATACTGTAACGGTTTTGCTATTTTTAATAACAATAAATAAAATAATAATAATTCAGAACCGTTAAAATAATAGTCTCATTTACACGATCGGCCGCGCAGTAATAATATGACTATAATAAGCCGTATAGGCGGAGGCGGCGGTAATCTTTACTTAGCGAAACGCGAGAAAAAGGAGTAAACAACAAAATAAGCAACAATGCAATATTTAATTAATAATTAAAATAAATGTATTCAGAAAAAGTAATACAGGCGCGTCGCAGCGCGCGAAACGCAGGTCGATGTATACGCGAGGAATAAAGAGAGAAAGAGAGAGAGAGACTACAAGACTGGCACTTACAGTGCGTGAGCCGCGATCGATGAATAAACCACCAGGCGAAGTCTGCGTAGTCGCTACCCTTTAGCTTCCTGGGCTGCGTCGTCGCCAAACAAACTAATGTAACTCCACTGGATCACCAGCACAGCACCAGGATCACAAGCACGGGGCGATCAAAATATGGAGAGACCAAATCACAAGGTTTCTCACGACAGTTCAAATTAATCACACGACGGTTGAATTTAATCTCTCGGCGGTTGAGATTAGTCTAAGTGCTCTCGCACTTACGAACCGAAAACTCTTTCTCTCTTTCCCTACTTTTACCTTTACGAAGGTCCGCGAAAATCGCCGAAAATCGTCGAACGTCGACCTGTAACATCTGTAAAGATTAATACACAGGCTAGACAGAGAGAGAGAGAATGTAACGAGCAATGTAATATAATCAAATATTACATTGATTCGTTACACTCCCCCCTTCCAGACGCTGGGTAGCCGAAGACGTACCAGCTCTGCATTTCTACTCTCTCTCTAGGCCAGAAGACAAAATAAAAAAGATAATTAACATAAATAATATTTATAAATAAATAAAATAAAGCCCAGTATAGATTTTTCTCTCTTAATTGTACATGTTAGGTAATGCATAGAACAAGAATCATAAAAAAATAAATGTATAAAAAAAATTATTGGCGTGGTCGCTCATAGGTGCCATGGTTGACCCGATTCGGGCATTCGCGTCCACGCGCTACACCTGGCAACCCACAGACGTAGCACTTGCGACTACGCACTGTTTTGCCCTCTGCCTGAGCTTTCCGAGCTAACACCGCATCGAGCCGCTGCTGAAGGCAGACCGCCTGTCGTTCCTTCTGTCGTCGGAAAGTCGCCAGTGCTTCCTCAGCTTCCTGGATTGCCGAGTCTGATCCTGCCGGTTGCTCTCCGCCAGAAGCGGATCCTTCCGCCAGCGCCGCCCATCGCGCTTCAGCGGATCGTTTCCCCATATGGTATACTCTATTTAAGAGGGGAGCAACTCCGAGCTCTGAATCGCGTTGGAAGCGACTGATGGCTTCTCGCGCTTGCGTTTCAGCCTCTGACAGGTCAGTCTCTTCGCGAATTCGCTGTCTCTCTGCATCATAGGCCATTTGGCAGCGTCTTCGCACCTCAATTGATCTAGGCCAATTGCCAGACGCTTGAGTAGCGTCATCGCCAAATTTCTCGCAGAAGCGGTCGTACTCCGCTAATACCTCCGTCTCCATCCGACGAAGTTCTCGTGAGGCTTGGCGAACTTGCTGCAATTTGGCCTCCAACTGAGTCCACCAACCTTGCAGGTCGGAAGGGCCTGATTGATCGGAGGCGCTCACCTCGATTACCGTTTCAGGCGTTGACGTGCCTGAGCTTGACACGGCGTCTCCAGCGATATCCGCATCAATAAGCGACTTGCGCAATTCATCAGACATAATTCTGGAACAGGTTAGTAAATATCAGGCCGTGTTTTATACAAATGACAGAATGAAAAAGATTATAAAAATTACAGATTCAGAGAACGGTACGCGTAAATACATCAATCGCTCGAAGGGAATTTTACGGTTTTCACGACCGAGTGCGCCGTTCGATCGTTTCTACCGGGGATACGGGCCTGTTCTTCACCCCTTTCGGTCTTCCGCGCCTATTTCCCGTCGTCAAAGGATTCGCGTGTACATTAACGTTCGCCTTCAATCGCTCGTTAGAAGGGGCACGGTCAACCGCGGTCATACGACTAACAACTACCCGAGTTTTGCGCGGCCTACCTCGCTTACGCAGTGCGTTCGCGCTCACAGGATCATTATCGTTGGACTCGTCGCTAGCTCTTCGCTCTGCGTTTAATCCCTCGCTGTCCCTCGTCGCATCCTCTCGATTTAATTTACTCTCCTCAGTTACGTCTGTCTGGTCCTCATAATACGGTTTCAGGTCATTGACGTGGCATTTACCTGCTTCTTTTCCATCATTGCTGATGAGCTCCACCACGTTTGAGCCGAGTAACGCCGAAACAATAAAAGGTCCGATGTACTTCGGAGCTAGCTTAGCAGCTATGCCTTGGGCAGCGGACGAAAGTATACGATTTCGCTTAGAAACTTTTTGTCCCACGGCAAATTGTACATCGCGGCGTTTTGAATTATAATATTCGGCCTGACGGGCTTGTGCGCATGTCGCTCGTTCAGCAGCTTGAGCTTGCAGTTCTGGCAACGTTTGCATACGCTGTTGCCAATTTTGAACAGCTGCTGCGGCTTCGCTGTCAGCGACAGCTTAATCTTCCGAGAGACTAGATAATAGCGCTGCATGATGGGACGCGAACCGCCCACATCAATTTCATGCTCAGCTAAGTTAGTACAACCTAGCTTTGCATTCGGAGCAGTCAAACGCTTTTCCAACAACTCATTGAGTTGTTTGCGTTGCGCTTCGTCAATATCTGCTAAGACAACGGCAGCTAGTGAGCAGGCCTCACCAATGCCGATAGCCGATACTTCAAGCTGAATTGCGTCAGCCACGTTTTCAATCAGCAACTGATTTTCACGCGGCAACAAAACAGCGTTAAACGCACGAATAAAATCGGCACCGAGTATAGAATCGGCGTCGAGATCGCTCATTACTAAAACATCTAAGTAATGGCGTTCATTCGCTAAATCAAACGGCAGCTCTAATCGTCCAAGTATTGGAGCGCGTTGGCCGTTAGCGAGTCGTGCACCTGGTCCAATATAAGGTGTAAGCGGTTTTCCAATGGCTGACGCAATCTGCAAGCCTAAGGAATTAATAACCGTGCGAGCCGCCCCTGAATCGTACAAAGCGCGTACGCGGAATCCACCGATTCCGATCTGCAGCCACCAGCGAGTAGACTGTAGAGTTCCTTCCTCAACTGGCGTTCCAGCGCGAGAATCGCAAACACCTTTTTCCGCTGATTGTCTGTCAATTCCGACAGGCAAAAGCGAGGGCATTTTCTCTGTTTGCGCAATTACTGATTGTGACTTATCACCATCAGAGGTCTCACTAATAATTGGGGCGATAGGGACCTTATCTATTCGCCCCTTTTCTCGTTTCCCGAGCACTCAGGACAATTCGTCTTGATATACCCGGGCCAACCGCAGCGATAGCAGTACACACGCTCTTTGGGACCTGCTTTCTTATCGCGGTTGCGACTACGCGCGGATTTTCCATTAGTAATGGATGATTTATTTTTACCATCATCCTTCCTCTCGGTACTAGTCACGCCAGATGGCTTATCAGAAACATTCTTTGCTCCTTTCGGCGCACCTGGTTTACTAAAATTACGCGCGTTTTGGCCTTTCTTATTGGCGGAATTCGCACAAGAATTCGTATATTTGCTAAATCTTTCATCTAGCATCTTCTCTAAGAGTTTGGCCAAATTTTCCATTGTAGGTTCTGCGATACTCGCTACTTTTACCGTAGCATCATCGCTAGCAGCTTTTCCGCCCTTCTTACCTCTGGTATCTGGCTGCTTATAAGCCACAGAAGGCAGAACGCTCTTTTCTGGCGGTGGAGGCCACAGCTGCTGCGGCTCTCGCTGTCAGCGACAGCTTAATCTTCCGAGAGACTAGATAATAGCGCTGCATGATGGGACGCGAACCGCCCCACATCAATTTCATGCTCAGCTAAGTTAGTACAACCTAGCTTTGCATTCGGAGCAGTCAAACGCTTTTCCAACAATCATTGAGTTGTTTGCGTTGCGCTTCGTCAATATCTGCTAAGACAACGGCAGCTAGTGAGCAGGCCTCACCAATGCCGATAGCCGATACTTCAAGCTGAATTGCGTCAGCCACGTTTTCAATCAGCAACTGATTTTCACGCGGCAACAAAACAGCGTTAAACGCACGAATAAAATCGGCACCGAGTATAGAATCGGCGTCGAGATCGCTCATTACTAAAACATCTAAGTAATGGCGTTCATTCGCTAAATCAAACGGCAGCTCTAATCGTCCAAGTATTGGAGCGCGTTGGCCGTTAGCGAGTCGTGCACCTGGTCCAATATAAGGTGTAAGCGGTTTTCCAATGGCTGACGCAATCTGCAAGCCTAAGGAATTAATAACCGTGCGAGCCGCCCCTGAATCGTACAAAGCGCGTACGCGGAATCCACCGATTCCGATCTGCAGCCACCAGCGAGTAGACTGTAGAGTTCCTTCCTCAACTGGCGTTCCAGCGCGAGAATCGCAAACACCTTTTTCCGCTGATTGTCTGTCAATTCCGACAGGCAAAAGCGAGGGCATTTTCTCTGTTTGCGCAATTACTGATTGTGACTTATCACCATCAGAGGTCTCACTAATAATTGGGGCGATAGGGACCTTATCTATTCGCCCCTTTTCTCGTTTCCCGAGCACTCAGGACAATTCGTCTTGATATACCCGGGCCAACCGCAGCGATAGCAGTACACACGCTCTTTGGGACCTGCTTTCTTATCGCGGTTGCGACTACGCGCGGATTTTCCATTAGTAATGGATGATTTATTTTTACCATCATCCTTCCTCTCGGTACTAGTCACGCCAGATGGCTTATCAGAAACATTCTTTGCTCCTTTCGGCGCACCTGGTTTACTAAAATTACGCGCGTTTTGGCCTTTCTTATTGGCGGAATTCGCACAAGAATTCGTATATTTGCTAAATCTTTCATCTAGCATCTTCTCTAAGAGTTTGGCCAAATTTTCCATTGTAGGTTCTGCGATACTCGCTACTTTTACCGTAGCATCATCGCTAGCAGCTTTTCCGCCCTTCTTACCTCTGGTATCTGGCTGCTTATAAGCCACAGAAGGCAGAACGCTCTTTTCTGGCGGTGGAGGCGCGGGAATATTCCGCTCTTCCTCGATAAGCTGACGAGCTAGCTGCACAAGCCTATCGACGCTTGTAACTTTTTCTTTCGGAACTAACTTCCGAACAGACGGCAACATGTTAGCATACAACATGTCTAGCTGAAACTGCGTACTTGGAGGCGCATCCATTCTGCTAAATATAGTTAGCAAGCAGAAAATGTAATCGCGAGCAGGCTCTTCTCTACCCTGCTTGCGTGCTTGCGCTTCCGCCATTAAGCACTGCTGAAAGTTCTGCTCAACGCCATAACATCGTCGAGCAGCATTGCAAAAATCAGCCCAAGTATTCCAATCTTTCCGCGATTGGCGATACCAATGTAGCGCTACGCCAGTTAACAACTCCGAGAAAGCATTCAGTAAATCCGCGTCGTAAATATGCGCTAACTTGCGACATTCTTCTACGCGCTGAATAAATTCCTCGATGCTTTCGCGTTTTTCGCCGGAAAACTTAATATTCCACTGGCGAACTGTGCGACCTACGTCATGTGACTGTATAGGCGCTCTAGTCGACATATTCGACAAGATTTGCGTAAGTTGATCGCTTGTAACTACAGGCACATTTTCCCCCCTTCCAGACTCTTGCCAATCCGCAGGAGCTGGCAGAGACGAGAAATTTGACGTAGGAGTCGGAAAATTTAACGCGTTTGCGTTTAAATGCGATACAAGCGACTTTTCCGTTTGCGTGTGTAATACCGCTTGAGGTGCTTCAGGATGCTTATTCGTTTCAAAATAATTTAAATTAAAAGTATCTTGAAAATTTACACTTTTGCGATTTTTCCGCTGCTTTTCCGCCGCAATTGACGTTTGCGTCGGAAGCTGCGTACTCGTCGCAAAATCCGCTAATTGCTGCCTTAGATAATTCAACTCCTTCTCCTGTTGAAAGGCAAGCGATTGCGTTCTACTCAACTCCAGGGCTAAACCCCTTGGAGCGTTGTAGACTACGCCATTAGCTAATGCACATAAAACGATATCATTATCTATTTTATTATTTTCTTTTGAAGAAAATACCGTTCTTGGTATCGCACCTCTTGATTGTAAATGCGTACTCGCTGCTTGCGTCGTCGAGTACGTAGTTGTAGTAGCGGTCGTTATCATCGCGGTCGAAATGGTAGGAATTGGCCTTACCGGTATGGTTGTGTTAAGCGTTTTTATCGAAGTCAATTCAAAATTTGATTTAAAATTATTTTCGGCGGTGTTTTCCGCCGCGTTTTCCGCAAGGTTCCCCGCGATATTTCCCGCGTTAACCTCGCTATGCTGCGATTCCGCATCGGAATCGGCAAGTTGATCGTCATTTGACTTCGAGCTATTGGCAAGCGGAGAGAATCCGCTCTCATACGCTCGATTGAGATTTTCAAATTGTCTGTGCGCAATCTGTACTTGCGCTTCTTCGCTAAATTTCGCATGTTTCAAAACGGTGCAGAGTCTTTGTTCACGACGAGTCCGCGAAACTAAATCATCGTCACTAGTTGACTGGACGAAATCCGCGGCTGTATAATCGCCGCGTAAACGCCTATATAACCTGTCTACACGTACAAAGGGCGTACCGTCGCGCGTCAATTCTAGCTGATCAAGTACAGAATCGAATTGATCGCTTGTTAGATTCAAAATCCATCCTTGGATCTCAACTCCGTACGTTTGATCGAAATCACACTCGTTCATACACGCCATTTTGAATTATAAAAATTAAATAAAATTTAAATTTTAGGCCTTATTGGCAAAATAAATTCTCACAATTAAAAAAAAATTTATCGAACAAATTACAAAATAATTGCAAATCGCTATTAAATCATGCGCAAATTCGCTTAAATTTAACAAAAAAAACAACTAATTTGTGAAAAAAAAAACAAAATATTACAAATCTGCAACTTGTTAAAATAAATTTTCCAATTGTTTACAAAAAATAGAATAAAATTGAATTAACAAATATAATATTCAAAGTTTAAAAGAATTTAAAGACAAATTGTTTAAAGATAATAATTATTTAAAAAAAACAAAATTTTAAATTGCGAAGAAACGCTATTAAATTATTTTAATAATTTATAATAACAACAACAAAAAATTAAATTGAATTCAAATTTAAAAAAATAAATTAATTTACTTTATTTGCGCACACCCTTACATACACATACATACATGTACCGCGATACGCTACAATACTTATATTTACCGCGTAAATCACACACACACTTACACGCACGCACGCGAAATAGACTAACTCAACCTAAATTGCGATTATACAGTTTACGAGAAATTATTAGAAAAGCAATAATTATATTTTCTGCGGTGTCGCTAATAATTATTTAAATAAACAATTAAATAATAAAAGAAGCACGAAATAATTAATTAATTCGCGATACGCTAAAATTAAATCGAAAAGGAAAATCGATTTACAATTCGAATAATATAAGATTCAAAAGAATAATTTCGAAATGTATAGAAAGTACAATATTCGAATATTATTCGCAGCGTAAACACCGCGAATCACCGCGAAACGTAAACAATGCGCTCGCTCGCTCTCGAAATGCTCGAAATAAAATCTCTTAATTTAACACGCCTATTGACTGAATTGAAATTTAATTTTTAGACTATTATTTATAACTATTACGCGTAACGCTAATGACCATGCACGTTGGGCGCCATGTAACGGTTTTGCTATTTTTAATAACAATAAATAAAATAATAATAATTCAGAACCGTTAAAATAATAGTCTCATTTACACGATCGGCCGCGCAGTAATAATATGACTATAATAAGCCGTATAGGCGGAGGCGGCGGTAATCTTTACTTAGCGAAACGCGAGAAAAAGGAGTAAACAACAAAATAAGCAACAATGCAATATTTAATTAATAATTAAAATAAATGTATTCAGAAAAAGTAATACAGGCGCGTCGCAGCGCGCGAAACGCAGGTCGATGTATACGCGAGGAATAAAGAGAGAAAGAGAGAGAGAGACTACAAGACTGGCACTTACAGTGCGTGAGCCGCGATCGATGAATAAACCACCAGGCGAAGTCTGCGTAGTCGCTACCCTTTAGCTTCCTGGGCTGCGTCGTCGCCAAACAAACTAATGTAACTCCACTGGATCACCAGCACAGCACCAGGATCACAAGCACGGGGCTATCAAAATATGGAGAGACCAAATCACAAGGTTTCTCACGACAGTTCAAATTAATCACACGACGGTTGAATTTAATCTCTCGGCGGTTGAGATTAGTCTAAGTGCTCTCGCACTTACGAACCGAAAACTCTCTCTCTCTTTCCCTACTTTTACCTTTACGAAGGTCCGCGAAAATCGCCGAAAATCGTCGAACGTCGACCTGTAACATCTGTAAAGATTAATACACAGGCTAGACAGAGAGAGAGAATGTAACGAGCAATGTAATATAATCAAATATTACATTGATTCGTTACAATACTTAATTTTATGTATTTGAAATATTATTCTATTCAATTATTCAAGATGAGTCATACTGAAAGTTAATTTAGACATAATTACATATAGACGACAATTAAAGGAGAGTTTGATTGATCGTTCAATTATTGTATAAAAAGTAAGAATAAAATTAATTATGAAAGTTATCTCTCTACATTGCACAAAAGGTAGTATTACACTTAATAAATCGTTAATACGTTATTTAAGTAAAGTAATTTAGTTATTATTTATAAAAATCGATTAAATAAAGTTTGCTTCCTTCTATAGGAAGTTTTGATAAAATAAAATTTTTCGTCTCGCTAAAAACATGTTATAAGTATGTTTTAACAGGTCAAGAGTCAAAATCACGTGTTTTTAGGAAATGTGTACGTACACCGCCGTATTTTCGAAACTACTCGATCATTATCGCTAAGCTTGCATGTATAGTTTGCTTTTTATTTTTCAAATTCCGAAATAGACTTTGGTTATTTATTCTTTAAATAAATTATATTTAAAAGACAATTTTCAATTTTTGTAAAATTAATTTTTCAAAAATTTTGATATAGTGGGCATTTCACATCAAGTGGTTCGATCAAAATTTTAAAATGCATCAAATTTTAGGTACAGACTGAAAATCTTTTTCAGTAAACAAAAAAATTTTTAGTTATTGAGATCAATTTGTGCAAAAGTTATTCAAATCTCAAAGCATTAAATTTTTCAAGTTTTTTCGTCAACACTTGTTTACCCTCCAAAATCTATCAACTTCAAGAATTATTTACCATTAAAAAGGTATTGCTTCAAACTTCTTATTCTTAGATTTTTAAATGATAAAATCAATTGTGGCGAAATTATAATTTTTCAAGTTTAATATTGATATACAGTTTATGAGACATTGTCCTTGAGATTAGGAATTATAGCACAGAAGGATAATTTCTGGAGAATACCAGCAACAAATATTACATGAAATGTTATGTAGTAAAATTAGATAGATTTTGAGTTAATAGCGGTAAACATAGCTGGTGACGAAAAAAAGTTGAATAATATAATGTTTTGACAAAAAAAATTCATAAAGCTATCGGTATAATAAAAAAAATTCATATGAAGATATTTGTGTCATTATTCTATATGAATTTTTTTCTCTAAAACTATTGTATTTTGTATTGTTATTTGTATTGAGCTCAGGAGAAAATTTATAGATATATTTTTTGTTGCAAATAAAAAGTAGAATCTACAAGAATTTTTTATATTATTAATTATCTTGAATTAAAAAAGTTCAGGTTCATCGGCAACTGACAGCCATGTTGAACTTTTTTATTTTTGCAGTTAGCTTTAGAGAAAAAAGTGTAAGTATATCTTTTATCCTATTAATTATCCCACTAAGCGGTTTGGTATGCACAAAGTACATGTAATTAGAAGTATCTGTGATTTTTTTTCAGTAATATCAATTGTGCCGAACAATGTCGAAAATGAAAATATATGATTTTTTATTGACTTAATAATATTTAATTAATGGTTATAATAAAAATTTTATTGAAATCTTGATGTAATTTCCAATCTTAATGATATGTATAATTTTTTTTTGAAGGATGCATATATTTTGAGTTATAAGGTCATAAAAATTGGTCATATAAGTTAATTGTAAGTTTTAGTTATTAATATTAATTAATTTAAATAGCCAGACCTATAGACAGTGCCGTAACAACTATTCCCTTTACCCTGTACGCGAGAAAATGTACCCCATTACAACTTAATAGTTTACAATTATCCATTACTTATAAATTTTTGAATTATTTGTTTAACTGTTTTTTAAGCAAGAGAAATTTTATTCTGTAATTGGATTCATTACAAAATATTACAAAATAATCCTATATTCAAAATTTAATTTTTTCAAAAGGCAAAATTTAGAATTGGTTTGCATTCAGGTTTCGCAAATGTCAGACCGAATCAATACTAATTGCACATGTATATTTTGTATTGATCTCAATGCAACATGGCTTTACTGTTAACTTTATTAAACGTTGCAATTAAAATATAAACAAAATTTCTTGAATTTGGATTTTTTTTATATACTAACTTTCGAATGGCATATGCAGATTTTAAGTCCAATTTCTTCCTTAAAAATTAAATCGCACTAAATGTCATTCAATTTCGAAATCAGAATAGAGAGGCAGAATGAACGTTAGTTCTAATTAGCAGTTCTCATAGGACTCAATATATGTAGGATTTATATAAAAAAAGCTTAAACTATTATCAGGTAACTATAAAAATAGTATGCGATGCCTTATTCTCTGAATCAACATTAGAATCTAATTTGTAATACTATTTTATTTTCATATTTTATATTTTGTGTATAGAAATTATGTATAAATACAAACGAATATACTTGACTTATTAATAAATACATCTAATTTTAAAATAATAACATTTAATTGTGCATGTAAAATAAAGTCGAGACACTGAATTTCTTTGTTTAAAAAACTGCTGTATTAATGAGAAAGTAAGTTTATAAAAGGTTAATTTAAAAGTTTTTCCATGACCATGATGATTATATTTTTAAATTAGAAATTTCGATCAAACATAAAGGCAATATTTCCATGATTCTATCTAATTTTAATGTATCAAATACTTACAGTTACACATTTTATGTAAAGATAATTATACTATTTATGAAAACACTTATAATTTATATGCAACAGTGATTTATTTGATTATATAATTATTTATTTATCAATATTCATAAAAAATACATTTACAAAATTTGTAACAACATAATAGAAACACGTATAACTTATTATAATATTAATATCATTATTGTATGTAGAGTAAATTACTAGAGCTACATTCAATAATTTATTTTTTGGTTTTATTTTTATCGGTTTACTTGATTGAGCTGTATCATCGAACATGAACCATAATCCTTCCGAGTTTCTGCAATAAGCTATGTAATGTCGAAATTTAAGTTCTCCAATGGGTTCTTTAAATTCAATCAGTCCTACTAAAGCAAGTTTTTGGTTACCAAGATTCAAGTTCGTATCTATGTCATCCAATTTTATAAAAGCATCATCATCATTAGAATTAAAATCACTTCTTTCTATATCAATACATAGAAAATGCTTTATTGTAATTTCAAATAGAATCAATAGCTGGTGACATTTTTCACATAAAATTGTAGATTTAGTATCCAGTTTACTGTATATGATATTGGATAAATCTTTGGATAATAGTTCGATAGATTTTAATTGAACGCAGTTAAAATATTGATACACAAATACATCACAGTCCATGCATAATAACTTTGAAAAAATGTTTGGATACATTATCTCTATGAAAAAATTCCCAATTGATTTTGTCCAACACAATTTGTTATTATGTTTTTCTAAGCAAATTTTATTTAGGAATTTAGCCCTATCGATATATAATATTTTAATGTTAAGAGTAGTTACATATCTGTTCAAAAGTTCAAAAAATTCTTGTTTACATCCATTAAAGGTATTTTCTGTATTGTCAATAAAACTTTTAAAATGACTACTATTAAAATAAGCTGAAGTCAAAATTTCTAATATGCTATCAAAAAAACTTGAAGTTAACATAGACAACCTGCACTTGTTAACTTTTTTTGTTTTAAGGGAATTATAGTTTTTGATAACAATTCTGTGTTTTGGGTTATTAGATGGCTTTTGATGACGAAGATTTATTTCCTCGCATTGCCTTCCCCGTTAAAAATACTAGTATTGATTCAATATTGATTTTGAATTGAGATCAATAAGAAATCAATATTTAATTAGTATTGATTCTGCGTGAAATTTGTATTGAATCAATGCTAACTTTTTCCCAAATCGCAAAACTGAGTTTTTAGTTAGTTAATAATGAATCAATACTTAATCAATGCAGAATCAACACAAAATCAGTACCTATTTTCGCCTTCAGATTAATAAAAATGTTTTATAAATGTTTCTTTTATAAAATCAATACTGAATCAGTAACAAATTCATACGTTATCAGTACTTAATCTGCATAATATGTTTAGCTAATAAATGCAAAATTTGTAATTAATATGTTGTGATTGCAAATGAAGTCAGTATACAATCAGTACTATATTAATTATTCAATTTTTTTAGAACTATTTACTTTTTAAGACATCACCACTGAATCAGTATCAAATTCGTACGTTATTGATACTTAATCCGCATTATATATTTAGGTAATAAATGCAAAGTTTGTAATGAATCTGTTATAAGTATACATAGAGTCATTATTCAATCAACATTATTTTAATTATTCAATTTTTTAGAAATATTTACCTTTTAAGAAATTAGTATGGAATCATTATTAAATTTGTACATTATGAATACTTAATGTGTATAATATGTTTATATAATAAATACAAAGTGTGTAATGAGTTTGCTGAAAGTATGCACGGAGTCATTATTTAATTAATACTACATTAACAGTTTATAATTATTATTTTTACTAAAATTTAACAATCAATATTTGTCGATCACTAATTCGAAGATGAATCTGTGGAAAGTAAATAATTAATAATAAAGAAAGATTATTAATTCAGTTTTAAACCAGTAATAGATCAGTGAGTCTATGTATTTATAGTTAGATATGGTCGATACACTGATTTTTGCAGCAAAATAATTATAAAAAACCATTATAAATTTTGGTGGAGAATTAATATTTCTGGTTCCGCCCGTTCCAACATTCCAACATTGACTATATGCGCGCTGTGCTGTGTAGTGCGCGTACTTAGATATTTTTATACAGATGTAGTCTCTGAAAATGAGTATTGTATTTTTCATGAACTACCGAGTCATGTAAATAATTTGTTAGCGAGTTAATTCAATGGTTTTCATTTCCGAGTAATTCCGCTTCTTCTTAAGTATATCACAACCTATCGATTAATCGATACATGAAACATCGCCGTACCCGTAGATATGACGTTGTGAACAGACCTCTAAAAGAAGCGCGCGCGTAAATCTTGATACCGCTAACCTTGATTTAGCTAACCTAGTTTTAAAAGTACAGCGCACGTGTTGCAAATTATGTGTTGAAGCGTATATTAGATTTGAATTAAACATTTTTACACCAGGAAAGCAAATATGAGTGAGATAAGTCATGCTCTTATATATGACACATGTGAAAATACATTTAATGTAACTAATATTGACAAATTTGTCAATTTAAAAAAACCTCAAACTAAAAATGATTTTGAAGCTCATGCAAACTATTTAGTACGTCTGGATAAAAATATGATATTAGAAGCAGAAATCGTTGAATTAGGAAGTTAGTTCGTTTTTATTCAACAAAATATAATTTGTTTACAAAAGTACATAGCTCAAATTGTTGTCATTTTTCAGATTTTCAATCAATCAATAGTGCTTTGAAAAATATCTCAAGTGCATCCATTACCCAATGATGAATTAGCAATTATTTCAATACAGAATATTAAAGAATTTGAAAATAATCCACCGCTTCACAAATATTTCAATAAAACAAAAGTTTATAGAGGTAAACGTGATAATGAGACTGAATACAAGGATGTCCAAATTTATGCGTTAGGAGGTAACTCAATTATTATTACATAAAATTTTATTGACACATGCTTTATATATTGTCTGTAAGATAATTTTGTATTCTAGTAATAGAACGTAACTTTTGAATCTGAATTTTACACCTATTGAATGTATAATATAATTATATATATATATTTTTTTTCAGATAATAAAGAGGTTCTACAAATTTTTGAGAATTTGAAAACGCAATGTGATTCATTGACGCATGCATTGATTAGAATAATAAGCGATGATTCTCTTCAAGTTGTCACTATAAATGACATTAATGAATTTTGCAAAATTAAGCCCAAGACGAGTGAAGATTATATTGAAATAAATCCTTATGACGTTAAAATAAAAGGCAATGTGAGAAAAGCGCAAGTGTTAAAACTAGGTAGTAAGTATTGCATTTTGACTTGCTGAGTGACAGTCTTACATACCTTTTACATAAATTAAATAATATATTAACACATAATTAATTGTACAGATTTTAGAGAGTGTGCATCATCTATTGACATTTTTAACGAAGTCTCACATGCTCTTGTCAGATGCATTCAAAAGGATGAAAAACTGATTATCAAAGTGTGTTACATTAAAGGATTTAATGAAAATATGCCAGATCAAGCTAATGATTTCAAAAAGGACACTTTATATACTTTACAAAATCCATCTTTAAATGATCATTTTACTGCAGTTCAAATTTATGCTCTGGGGCGTATGTATAAACAAATGTCGAATAGCATATATATGTGTTTACTATTAATTTCTAGCCAATTTATTTAAATATTTTTTGTGTATAAAAATATTAAAATATCAATTAATTCACTCCAAAAGATTTAAGAAAACAAAATTTAATTCTAGTAATATCAAAAGCATAGAAAGATCAGATTTAAATGATGATTTTGACAGTGATATTTTATCAAATAATGAAGATGGTGGAGATGCAGATTTAGAAAGTGATTCTGCAAAAAGCAGCGAAAATGAAATCATGAGTAATCAGGTAATAGGTTTTGAACGATAACAAATTGATAAATAGTAAAATATTTATGTAAATTTTTACTTGCTTTGATGCAGAAATCTTTAACAAAAACGAAACAAAAGGAAAAGGTTACAGAAGAAAACCGTGAACAAAAACTAAAAGCTAAACAAGATGCTTATAAAAACGCTAAAACGTTACACCTTAATAGCGACGATGATATCATGCTTTCGGATAGGATTCAAAGTTTAAGAAAAAATGACAAAAATGGTTCTTCTCAAAGCACTTCTCGTGAATTTCATAGTCCAACAAGACATAATCACAGCCAACCAATCACGCCAAGAGTTTTATTTAGTGGTAACTTTCTTATAAATTATAATATATATTGATTTAATTCAATTATTATTTCTCTATAAAATAAATAAAAAAATAAGTAAATAAATAGTAACAACAAATTATTAACCAATTTATGGCTCTCCGTACTTTGATCATTTACCATAATGCACTTGCCGCAAGATATATCAAAAAGTTTTTTATCAAACAGAGTTCTTAAGATATCCTGTGGTGAGTGCATTCTGGTAAAGAGAGTGATCAATTGATTAAAATACTTATGCAGCAATGAAATTAACTAACAAATTTTAAATAAAAGTTTGGAATAATATAATTTTGTTAAATAAAATTAGGAAATTTTTTAACTTATTACACATAAATTCTTAATTAATAATAATAAATTATTTATTTGTTTGTTTTAAGGAAATAGTTCACGACCCCAGTTTGTTTGCAGTACTGAAGACAATGACAAAAATCGTACGTTTAATAAAAAGCATCGTGCTGAGACCCAAAACAGAAAATCATCTAATGCATCTCATTTAAGGAAAAGAAAAAGTATGAATCGTGAAAGTAGCATTACAGTAATTTAACAAGGGCAAGATTTCCTAAAGATGCATATGAATATTACAATATAGAATGGTTGGATTGTGACATTGGTGACACCGAAGAGTACCAAATATTTGATGAATGGTCAGAAGTGGATTCAGACAATAAGGTTTGTTGATGGATTCCATTATTATCTAAGATGAAGGTTCACTTCATATTCTTACTGGCTCACACAATGATACATGTTGGCTGGAATGAGAGTATTTCAAAAAAGTCTTGGAGTTTCATTAAACAATCTAAAAGTGCAAAATTATTTATAAAAAATCTATCGAGAAGTTTATGGAAACAGTGTATTGTTGAAAAATGTTTAGAAAAGAGGCAGGTCATGAAGCAAGTAACAAACAAATCTCGGACAGAGGTTACACCTAAAAAAATGAAAATTTTGTACCGTTAGTATACATAATTTTAATGTATTTCCATTATTCATTATTTAGTACTTAATCGCACGCAAATATTATATATTACAAGTAAATTATTCCAGTTTCAATACTAAATAAAATCGAAAATAGTTTTTTAAGGAAATGTTAAAACACTTTTATCTGTTAAATACGAGACACTTTTTATTGCAATAAATATATTGGAATTATAAATTTATAATAATAATGCTTAATATTAGTTAATTTTTATTTTTATTTTAGAGATGTTGAAGTTCTGGGTTATTGTATATCGTAGCGAGTGGTTAGAAAAAATATCAATAGATGAAATATTATCGTGTATTACCGGTGCACTTTCCGAAGAAATTGCTTTTCAAATTGGAGAGTACGAAAAAGCTCATGGACAGAAAACACAACCATCTAAAAAGAGATCAGGATATAAAAAATAGTACAATTGCTAAAGTTTAGCAAAAGTGAAAAATTTATTATTTATCATTAGATTAACAATATTCAAAGAATGTTGTTTCATTTATATCAATCATTGCCAAAAATTAGTATTTTTATTTGCACAATCTTAGCACTAACGTTTTATTGGTTCATGTATCGAAAAGTATAATTTTAGTTTAATCGACATAATAAACCAACCTTTTATCTTTTTCTACAAGTGCAGTGCAAAATAATTTAATGTAAGAACGACTTAACTATTAATAAATAAAAGGCTAACTTTAATTTGTTAAAAACTCAAATCAAGTAAAAGTATAATTTTGTAAAGAATAATGTGAAACTTGAGACTGATTAACAATAAAAAAAATTTTTTTGTTTCAATGTTCTTTGTTGATTGAACATGTCAATGTTTAAGTACAATTCAGTGTAGTTAAACTGAAGTATTAAAAATATTATTCTGTTCCATTGTTATTTCAAGTTTATAACATGTTGATGTAATTATAAGCACAATAATGTAAGAAATATTGTTTATTCATAATTGTGATACATTAAAACATTTAAGTACAAATACAATGCATCAAGTATATATCAAAGCAATGCTTTAAGAATAAAGGTAAATCAAAACTAAATGTAACTTGTTTTAATTCAAATGTTGATGTTATTTTCTGTAAAATGTACTAATTTTCTACTAATTCACCCGTTTATTATACGTAAGTTTTTGGAACATTTTTTGTTGATATATGTGATTATAAATTTGATATATTATTAACTTTATATTGATTTAAAATTTAATGAGTTGTAGTACAGATTTTCAATTGATAAAAAGATCAAAGGTTTTATAAGATAATATATATAAATAATGATTTCTTTAATTATACAGACATTATTACTAAACATATTAAGTGAAATATATACTAGATTGGTATTTTTTAAACGTTGTTTCGGTATTGAATATGTATTTGAAACATTTTGATTCACGGATTGCAAAAAAGTAATGATAAAAAAGTTATGTTAATGGAGTATTGATTAAATAATGATTATACAGCAAACTAATTACTTACTTTGTATGTATTATATAATAATATAATGCATATTAAGAATTGATAATATACAAATTTAATATTGATTTAATACTGATTTTTCAAAAAGCACATATTTCTAAAAAATTGAATAATTAATGCAGTATTGATTGTATACTGACTTCATGTGCAAAGACATCAAACTAATTACAAATTTTGCATTTATTTATATATAATGCAGATTAAGTATTGATAAAGTATAAATTTGATTCTGATTCAGTATTGATTTTCTAAAAGTAAACATTTCAAAAAAATTTTTATTAGTCTGAAGGCAAAAGTAGGTACTGATTTTGTGTTGATTCTGCATTGATTAAGTATTGATTCATTACTAACTAACTAAAAACTCAGTTTTGCGATTTGGGAAAAAGTTAGCATTGATTCAATACAAATTTCACGTAGAATCAATACTAATTAAATATTGATTTCTTATTGATCTCAATTCAAAATCAATATTGAATCAATACTAGTATTTTTAACGGGGTTAAAAATTTCTCTCGTTGTTTTCGTTTTAATTTCTCTGGACCAGCAATGTAACTATTTTTAACACATTGAGTCAAGCATTGTGGTTCAACAATTTCAGTAGAATGTACCTCTTTCATTTCATTTATTTCTTGACAAGCATATTCAACAATTTTCTTAATGCTTTCTTCAACAAATGGAATTTCACTAACATCTTCTAACTGCAGCTCATCGCTTTCACTACTATATGATTTATAGCTTTCTTCGCTTTCAGTACTATATTCTGTTTTTTGTTTAGCATTTCGACCCATCCAATTTTCTTCATATAATAGATAAGTATAATCTAAATCACTTTTTGTATCCTTCTTCTTTTTAGTTAACTTTTGTGTGACCGAATGTCTCAAAACCTGCAACTTATTATCTATATAATCTATATTTTTTATTAAAAATTCATCTGACGTTGTTTGTTTACAAAGTATATGTTCTCTATATTTGTTTTTATAACTATTTATTAATTTCATAGAAGGATCTTCAGAAGAATATGGAGGTTCTTCGTTCATAACTTTTGACCATACAACAAATTCAGTGCATAGTTTTATTAGATGTTTACAAAAATCTTCGCTATAAAAAGCATTTTTATTAGCTACCTTCTCTTCACCTTCATTTATATTTTGAATACTTTCCTTAGCTTTAACAAAAATACTTTTTATATACTTTAAAATAGGCTCACATTCTTTATAATCAAGATTGTCTTTATTGCGATGCAAAAGATTCATTTCTTGATAATCATTTTCCATTTTTGTTATATTATTTCTACTAAAATTGACATCAATTTGTAGTTCTTTAATTTGTAACATAATTGAGTTAAATAATAATGCACTATTTTCTGTTTGATATTTGCTGTACGTGAAAGCAAATATACTTTTTAACAAAATCTTCAGATCACTTACCGTGTGCTGCATGCTTAATAAAATAACACAATATATATAAAAGTATTTAATACTTGTTAGAGAATTGAACTTTACACAATCCCACTGCAAAACTTGAATAATTAAAAATCTAATATTTGTATTTATTAAACATCTTGGTAATTCTTTAGAATTACCTTGCAAATATGAAAAACACATTAACAAATATTTTTCATAAGTTAAATTAATATTGAATACAGAATTCGCTGCGGTATACTGATTCCATAAATAGTCTGTAATTAATGTCCGTGGAATAGTTAAACCATCTTTAATACACATGCTAAAAAACCTAGTGAATATTGATACCGATGCTATCTGATCTGTTGATAATTGAGATATAGGTATGAATTCTGATTTTACGTCTATTCCCAAGGCATGCAAAAATATTGTATCACTAGTCGACCCATCGGGCGCTACAAAATTTTTACTAAAAGATCCAACTATTCCATAGGTGTATAATAAATCTTTAGCCATTGATGAAACAAGATTGAAAGTTTCAATTGACCACTGAAATATTGTAACGGGTCGAGTGCATATACCTTTAATCATAGGCTTGTACAAAGCATCGTTTTGAATGTCTATTAACTTTTTTTCTACACTGTACATTTCTGTTGACATTTCTTCAGCAACATTTTCTTCCTCCCGTAAAGTTACTTCATTAGTTAAAATATACTGATATATCAAATAAATTAATATTTGATGTTAGAACTTTAATTTGTGCCAATGGTAATTGTAAGAATAGCGATAGATCACATAGTCATATTTCAAACTATATCCGTAATCAATAATGAACAAGTTTGATTCAAAAGGTTATATATTTTGTATTATAGAAATTACAAACGAAATGTTCAAACAAGATGTAGAGACAAGTAAATTTTGCTTTTCGACGAATAGAAAAGAATAGTGAGGAACGTTTAATATAGCTTCTAATAATGAAATAAATGGATTAAACAGTGAAGATAATATTGGAATTGTTAAGTTTAAAAAAATAAAACAATAAATATACCTCTTCATAATGAAATTCGTATGACCTATGGAGACCTAAACAACATTAGTAATAATAAAACTATTTGTTATCCTTTAAAACCACAACCTAAATATAAAGATATAGACTCAGCAAAACAACATCAAGCTATGTTTCCTCACTATAGAGTTACCTGTGCAGTAGGTGAAATCTGCCCAGCAAGATTTAATAGTATTGAAAGTATTATCTATGCCAGAAATAAAAATGCGTCTACTGATAATTTTACAGCAGCTAGAAAAATGTTAATTAGATTTTGGTAATAATGTCCTTGCACTTATTTGGTATACTGGTCATACTAAATAAGTGGATGGACAATATAAATGAGTAATCTTTTTTTTTCTTATTACTTTAGTGTTTAGTTTTTAATTATTATACTAGCTAAAATCCTCACTCGCTCACGCTCGCTCGCTGAAAAATCATTATCTAATAGATAATATTAAATTAAACTAAAAAATATTTTATTATTTAACTACATTCAATTATTATTTATTAAATTGTACCCATATAGATTTATTATCATATGTATAATAATTAATGAATTTACTATTATTATACGATGAATTAAAATGATAATATTAAAAAAATAGAAATTATCTATAAAAATAATAATTTTTGTATGAAATAGAGTTTAATTATTATTGCAATAGCACTTTTCATAAAGGAATTATTATTGATTTTTTATTGTCATGTGATATGTATACATCCTTTGCAAATAATTATTTTATTTATTTGGCAGTACTTATTAATTTGTGTGTTATTGGTAATTTGGTAATAGCACTTTTTATACACTGAGTAAAATATTATAAACTATATTACAAAAAATCTATATAAAATAATCTATATTAAAAATTACTATATTGTATAGGAAAAGTGTGACATCTCAGCAATATAATAATTTTTGCTATGTTATATAGTAAAATTTAGATATACTATCTTTTAATATCCAATATCGTAATTTTTGATATTCAATATAGTAATTTTTATTATATAAGTCAGCAAATTTTATTATTCAATCTGGTATTTTTTAAGTGCGAATGTAAGGAAGTAAAAATGAATTATATTTTGTTTTTAATTAATTCGAAATAGAATGTATATATTGGGGGAATTCCATTTGTCAATTAAGTACTACAGAAGCATTTAATATTTGGAGATTTAATTATATACTATTCTTACGCAGTTGATCGCAATTTTTATTCACTCGCATATATTTATTCATTACACTTATTAGTCACTAACTTAAATATTGTTTCAATCGCTATCATTGAAATACGCTGAACGGAAGATACATTTTCGCATAATAACTAAATATCTTGTTGTTTCTTATATACTAGTTGACACATTTTTGAGCATTTGCGAGAAGAACTGGAAAAATAGAAAATTTTATACACGCCACCTATTGGACGAATGGAGTAATTAGAATATAGCGTTAAATTTTTAATAGCCTTAAATTAAAAAGTCGTCTCAAAACAATTGAATACTGAAAAAGAAATGAACGTATACGCGTATATAAAATATTTCTATAAAACATATACAAATTTTAATATATGTAGTATATATATTTCACTATACATATATGATGTAAGAACTTTTGTTATTTTGATATTAAAATTTGCTATTTACGTAAGATTAATTATAACGTTACATATTAAATATTGTAAAACTTTATTTTATAAATTTTATAAAATAACAAAATATAGTATAAAAATTTTAATAATTTTTGTCTATATATATAACTAATTTATATAAAAACTCAACCAAATAATTAAATATTGATCATACATATATAATTATAATCTATTTATATATTAGGTAGTTTATGTTATTATGTATTATGGTACTTAAAGTATTTATGGTATTTATGTTATTTATATTATTTTATTACTATTTATTATTATTTTTATTATTATCTACTGGAACGCACATTACGAAATTAAAAAAAATCATTTCTTTCTGAAGATGATTTCCAGGTCCCTAATGTTACCTCCAGATCATCGCGGCATCATCTACTGTAACGCACATTACGAAATTAAAAAAAAAATTAATTTCTTCCTGTAGATGATGTCCAGGTCCCTTATGTTACCTCCAGATCATCGCAACATCATCTATTGGAACGCACATTACGAAATTTAAAAAAAAATTAATTTCTTCCTGTAGATGATATTCAGGTCCCTTATGTTGCCTCCAGATCATCGCGACATCATCTACTGGAACAAACATTACGAAATTAAAAAAAAAATATTCCCTTCCTGTTGATGATATCCAGTCCTTCATGTTACCTTTAGTTATAACTGATCGATATAAGCAAATAAATAATCGAGATAAATAATCGAGGTTTTTTTATAAAAAAGTTAAGCATTATTTCTAAATAATCCGTGTGGTTTCGCGATACTTTCATTAAAAAAAATTCATTTTTTCGAAAATTCAAGAGAGATAAGAAGAGTTAAAAAATAAAAAGTCTGCCTGTACGGACATACGAACGTACGCTCAGACTTAAACTTTTAAACCATTAAAAAATTACTTAAATACCTATAAAAAATTCAAACACTAAGTCAAATTATTCCTTTGGGTGCCGCGATCATATTGAATTAAAAAAAATTAATTTTTATAAACTATTTAAAATATATAACATAATTTATACTTAAATCGTCATTTAGACAGTATAAAATTTTAATATAATGTGGATGGATGTGGATGTGGATAATATCATTTAATATCTACTTAATAAACTGTATTTTTCTGAATTTCTGAGAATTGATCTACTACGTACATCCTACATTCTAGTAACGTTGTTAATATCTCTTAGTTTATTAACAAAATTATCATAAATTTATAATAATACTATATATATATTGGAAGGTCCAACACGAAATTAAAAAAAAATCATTTCTTTCTGGAGATGATTTCCAGGTCCCTAATGTTACCTCAAGGTTAACGGGGCAACATTTACTGAAAGGCCTATTACGGAATCAAAAAAAAATATTTTCTTCTTGTAGTAGATATCCAGGTCCCTAATGTTACCTCCAGGTCATCGGGACATAATCTACTGGAAGGTTCATTATAAAAATAAAAAAACAATTTTCTTCCTGTAGATGATGTCCAGGTCCCTAATGTTACCTCCAGGTTAACGGGATAACATCTACTGGAAAGCCTATTACGAAACCAAAAAAAAATTTTTCCTGAAGATGATATCCAGGTCACTAATGTTACCTCCAGGTTAACGAGGCAACATTTACTGAAAGGCCTATTACGGAATCAAAAAAAAATATTTTCTGCCTGTAGTGGATGTCCAGGTCCATAATGTTACCTACAGGTCATCGGGACATCATCTACTGGAAGGTTCATTATAAAAATAAAAAAAAATTTTCTTCCTGTAGATGATGTCCAGGTCCCTAATGTTACCTCCAGGTTAACGGGATAACATCTACTGGAAAGCCTATTACGAAACCAAAAAAAAAATTTTTCCTAGATAGTAGATGATGTTCAGGTCCCTTATGTTACCTCTAGATCATCGCGGCATCATCTACTGGAACGCACATTACGAAATTTAAAAAAAAATTTTCTTCCTGTAGAAAATGTCCAGGTCCCTACTGTTACCTCCAGGTCGACGGGGCATAATCTACTGGCAGGCGTATTACGACATCAAAAAAAAAAATTTTTCTTCCTGTAGGAGATATGTAGGTCAGTAATGTTACCTCCAGGTCAACAGGGCATCTTCTACTGAAAGACCTATTACGAAATAAAAAAAAAATTTTTCTTCCTGTAGATGACGTGCAGGTCACTAATTTTACCTCCAGGTCATCGGGGCAACATCTACTGGAAGGCATATTACGAAATTAAAAAACAAAATTTTTCTTCCAGTAGAAGATTTCTAGGTCCGTAATGTTACCTCCAGGTCATCAGGGCAACTCCTACTGTGAGACTTATTACGATATCAAAAAAAAAAAATTTTCTTCCTGTAGAAGATGTCCAGGTCCCTACTGTTACCTCCAGGTCGGCGGGGCATCATCTACTGGAGCCCATATTACGAAATTAAAAAAAAAATATTCCCTTCCTGTTGATGATGTCCAGTCCTTAATGTTAACTTCAGTTGTAACTGATCGAGATAAACAAATAAATAATCATTTTAAATAATCCAGGTTAAACCATTTAAAAAGTAATTAAGCACCTATAAAAAAGTTAAACACTATTACTAATTAATCCGTGTGATTCCGCGGTCACTTTCATTAAATAAAATTCATTTTTTCGAAAATCCAAGAGAGATATAAGAAGAGTTAAAAAATAAAAAGTCTGCCTGTACGGACGTACGGACGTACGTACGTACGCTCAGAATTAAACTTTAAAACCATTAAAAAATTAATTAAATACCTATAAAAAAGTCAAACACTATGTCTAATTATTCCTTTGGGTGCCGCGATCCTATTGAATAAAAAAAAATTAATTTTTACAAACTATTTAAAAAAATATAACATAATTTATACTTAAATCGTCATTTTGACAGTATAAAATTTTAATATAATGTGGATATGTATGATCAATATTTAATTATTTGGTTGATTTTTTTTAAATATATATACTACATATATTAAAATTTGTATAAGATGTATTGTAGAAATATTTTATATACGCGTATACGTTCATTTCTTTTTCAGTATTCAATTGTTTTGAGACGACTTTTTAATTTAAGGCTATTCTAATTATTCCGTTCGTCCAATAGGTGGCGTGTATAAAATTTTCTATTTTTCCAGTTCTTCTCGCAAATGCTCAAAAATGTGTATTATGCGAAAATGTATCTTCCGTTCAGCGTATTTCAATGATAGCGATTGAAACAATATTTAAGTTAGTGACTAATAAGTGTAATGAATAAATATATGCGAGTGAATAAAAATTGCGATCAACTGCGTAAGAATAGTATATAATTAAATCTCCAAATATTAAATGCTTCTGTAGTACTTAATTGACAAATGGAATTCCCCCAATATATACATTCTATTTCGAATTAATTAAAAACAAAATATAATTCATTTTTACTTCCTTACATTCGCATTTAAAAAATACCAGATTGAATAATAAAATTTGCTGACTTATATAATAAAATTTACTATATTGAATATCAAAAATTATTATATTGCTGAGATGTCACACTTTTCCTATACAATATAGTAATTTTTAATATAGATTATTTTATATAGATTTTTTGTAATATAGTTTATAATATTTTACTCAGTGTATAAAAAGTGCTATTACCAAATTACCAATAACACACAAATTAATAAGTACTGCTAAATAAATAAATAAATTATTTGCAAAGGATGTGTACATATCACATGCAATAAAAATCAATAATAATTCCTTTATGAAAATTGCTATTGCAATAATAATTTAACTCTATTTCATACAAAAGTAATTGTTTTATATTTTTATAGATAATTTCTATTTTTTTAATATTATCATTTTAATTCATCGTATAATAATAATAAACATTAATTATTATACATATGATAATAATTCTATATGGGTACATTTTAATAAATAATAATTGAATGTAGTTAAATAATAAAATATTTTTTAGGTTCATTTAATATTATCTATTATAAAATAATTTTTCATCGAGCGATCGTGAGCGAGGGAGGATTTTAGCTAGGTCATCCAGGTCATCGCAGCATCATCTAATTGATAGCTTATATAAAATTAAAAAAAAATTAATTTCTTCTGTAGTACTTAATTGACAAATGGAATTCCCCCAATATATACATTCTATTTCGAATTAATTAAAAACAAAATATAATTCATTTTTACTTCCTTACATTCGCATTTAAAAAATACCAGATTGAATAATAAAATTTGCTGACTTATATAATAAAATTTACTATATTGAATATCAAAAATTATTATATTGCTGAGATGTCACACTTTTCCTATACAATATAGTAATTTTTAATATAGATTATTTTATATAGATTTTTTGTAATATAGTTTATAATATTTTACTCAGTGTATAAAAAGTGCTATTACCAAATTACCAATAACACACAAATTAATAAGTACTGCTAAATAAATAAATAAATTATTTGCAAAGGATGTGTACATATCACATGCAATAAAAATCAATAATAATTCCTTTATGAAAATTGCTATTGCAATAATAATTTAACTCTATTTCATACAAAAGTAATTGTTTTTATATTTTTATAGATAATTTCTATTTTTTTAATATTATCATTTTAATTCATCGTATAATAATAATAAACATTAATTATTATACATATGATAATAATTCTATATGGGTACATTTTAATAAATAATAATTGAATGTAGTTAAATAATAAAATATTTTTTAGGTTCATTTAATATTATCTATTATAAAATAATTTTTCATCGAGCGATCGTGAGCGAGGGAGGATTTTAGCTAGGTCATCCAGGTCATCGCAGCATCATCTAATTGATAGCTTATATAAAATTAAAAAAAAATTAATTTCTTCCTGTAGATGATGTCCAGGTCCTTACTGTTACCTCCACGTCGACGGTGCATCATCTACTGGAAGGCCTATTACGAAACAAAAAAAAAATTTTCTTCCTGTGGAAGATGTCTAGGTCGGTAATGTTACCTCCAGGTCAACAGGGCATCATCTACTGGAAGGTTCATTATAAAAATAAAAAAACAATTTTCTTCCTGTAGAAGATGTTTAGGTCCCTACTGTACCCATAGGTACCCATAGGTCGACGGGGCATCATCTACTGGAAGGGCTATTACGAAACCAAAAAAAAAAAAATTTTCTTCCTGTAGAAGTTGTCGAGGTCGGTAATGTTACCTCCAGGTCATCGGGGCAACATGTAGAGAAAGACTTATTACGAAATAAAAGAAAAAATTTACTTCCTGTAGAAGATGGCCAGGTCGGTAATGTTACCTCCAGGTCATCGGGGAAATATCAACTGAAAGACCTATTACGTAAAAAAAAAAAAAAATTTTTCTTCATGTAGAAGATGTCTAGGTCCTTACTGTTACCCATAGGTCGACGGGGCATCATCTACTGGAAGGCATATTACGAAACCAAAAAAAAAAAAATTTTTCTTCCTGTAAAAGATGTCCAGGTCGGTAATGTTACCTCCAGGTCATTGGGGCAACATTTAGAGAAAGACTTATTACGGAATAAAAAAAAAAATTTTCTTCCTGTAGAAGATGGCCAGGTCGGTAATGTTACCTCCAGGTCATCGGGGAAATATCAACTGAAAGACCTATTACGTAAAAAAAAAAAAAAATTTTTTCTTTATGTAGAAGATGTCTAGGTCCCTACTGTTACCCATAGGTCGACGGGGCATCATCTACTGGAAGGCGTATTACGAAACCAAAAAAAAAAAATTTTTCTTCCTGTAGAAGATGTCCAGGTCGGGAATGTTACCTCCAGGTCATCGGGGCAACATTTAGAGAAAGACTTATTACGAAATAAAAAAAAATTTTTCTTCCTGTAGAATATGTCCAGGTCGGTAATGTTACCTCCAGGTTATCGGGGAAATATCTACAGAAAGACCTATTACGTAAAAAAAAAAATTTTCTTCCTGTAGAAGATGTCTAGGTCCCTACTGTTACCTCCAGGTCGACGGGGCATCATCTACTAGAAGGCATATTACGTAATAAAAAAAAAACTTTTTCTTCCTGTAGAAGATGTCCAGGTCGATAATGTTACCTCCAGGTCATCGGGGAAATATCTACTGAAAGACCTATTACGTAAAAAAAAAAATTTTTTCTTCCTGTAGAAGATGTCTAGGTCCCTACTGTTACCTCCAGGTCGACGGGGCATCATCTACTGGAACCCATATTTCGAAATTAAAAAAAAAATATTCCCTTATATTTTAAATATTCCCATATATTTGTTGATGATGTCCAGTCCTTAATGTTATCTTCAGTTATAACTAATCGACTATAAAAAATTAAAAAAAGTAAATAAAAAAGTAATTAAACACCCATAAAAAAGTTAAACACTATTTCTAATTAATCCGTGTGGTTCCGCGATCACTTTCATTAAAAAGAAATTCATTTTTTCGAAAATCCAAGAGAGTTATAAGAAGAGTTAAAAAATAAAAAGCCGCCTGTACGGATGTACGGACGTATGGACGTACGGACGTACGGACGTACGCTCAGACTTAAACTTTAATTTTTCTTTATTAAATTTGATCTTTTTGTTGTTAAATTTCAAGTTTCACCACCCCAACATACTGATAAATTTCGTTTATCTCTATAGGGATTTTAACATCATTTTTGTATAATTTTAGTAATTTTGCTTCCTCATTATAGATTAAGCTTTGTAATAGTAAAATTTTTCGACTCGCTAAAAATTTGTTATAATGCTAAAAGTATGTTTTAACATGACAGGAGTCGAAATCACGTACTTCTAGGAAATTTCTGTGTGGATGTGTGCGTGTACGTATACCGCCGAATTTTTGAAAAAACTCGGGCAATATCGTCCAGTTTGCGGGTGTAGCATAATTTTTAATTTCCGAATTCCGCGAAAACTTAGGTTATTTATCCACCAAATAATTTTTTGTAAGACAATTTTAAGACAATTTTATATTTTCGACTGATGCCATCTAAAATTTTCAATCAGAAAAGAATAATGTTTTTAGAAATGTTATAACATTGTGTTTTAAATAATTAAATAATACTATATTTGAGTAATATGTTACATATTTGATCGACATGTTAATTTAAGAAAGCCACGTACCAATTAATTGGCAGCAGTTTTTTTAACTGATTAAATAAATAAATAAAATCATTTTTAAATAACAAAAAAACTAATACAGATTGGTCAATCTAAAGTCGAGCGGATAGATTTCTTAAAGTACATTTAGTCCAATTTAAAAATTTAGTAACTTTATCAAAATTTTTGAAAAATTAATTTTATAAAAATTGAAAATTGTCTTTTAAATATAATTTATTTAGGGAATAAATAACCAAACTCTTTTTCGGAATTTAGAAAATAAAAAGCAAACTATACATGCAAGCTTAGCGATAATCATCGAGTAGATTCGAAAATACGGCGATATACGTACACATTTCCTAAAAACACGTGATTTTGACTCTTGTCCTCTTAAAACATACATATAACATGTTTTAAGCGAGACGAAAAATTTTATTTTTTCAAAACTTCCTATAGAAGGAAGCAAACTTTATTTAATCGATTTTTATAAATAATAACTAAATTACTTTACTTAAATAACGTATTAACGATTTATTAAGTGTAATACTAACTTTTGTGCAATGTAGAGAGATAACTTTCATAATTAATTTTATTCTTACTTTTTATACAATAATTGAACGATCAATCAAACTCTCCTTTAATTGTCGTCTATATGTAATTATGTCTAAATTAACTTTCAGTTTGACTCATCGTGAATACTTGAATAGAATAATATTTCAAATACATAACATTAAGTATATATATATTATATTTATTAAAAACATACAATAACCGTAATTACTGATGCGGATAAATCATCGTTAGCTTACAGCGGGAACTTGCGATTGACAAAAATAGGTTGGCTGTAGATCCGTGGAGCGCAACAGACCCTCACCCGCTGGGCCAATATTTGGTAATTGGTTTTAATAAACTGGAATGTCCGCAATTTTTACTTTATGTTTATGCGAAATCTGCCAACGATTCCGCAATTACTGATGCGGATAAATCGTCGTTAGCTTACAGCGGGAACTTGCGATTGACAAAATAGGTTGGCTGTACATATGTGGAGCGCAACAGACCCTCACCCGCTGGGACATTATATGTTAATTGGTTTTTAATAAACATGGAGTGTCTGCAATTGTTTCTTTTGGTTTTTGCAAAATCTGCCAACGATTCCGCAATTATTGACGAAAAGGTACAGCAGGAATTTGTGAGTTAGGTAAATTATAGCGCTTTCCTAATCATGCTAATTGAAAAATAATAATTACTTGCATGAATATTAAGATCTTTAATTAATTTAAGATATATTTGCAATGCGCAATTAATTTGCAAACGTTTAGTAGCGGTTTGAGTGCGAACAAATTATTTTTCTATTAGATTAACGTTTACCCCCAGTTTTCTGCTATTATAAAAGTTATTAATATTTTTCGGAAAAACTAGAATATCCGCAATTATTTAAATAATTTTTGCTAAACCTGCATACAATTCCGCAATTAATAGAAATTTTTTTATGCCTATATTTTAAAATCAATCGCTAAGTTCGATGAGCTCTCTCCGTCTACAGCTCCAGGTAAATACTTTGTCGTGGGGATTACGCAAGTATGCGTATTTATTTTATATACTGTGAAAGAGGTCATATATATACGTTGTTTACGTATGACAACCTAACCTCATTCTGCTCTATACTGTTCCTTGTACAGCTGTAGTGTTTACATACAGCTGTATATCTTCTTCCTTGCTCCTCGTCCTCTTAATGCGTACTTGTATTGATTATGTGGCTCTTTTACAGCTGTATATTGTTGGTGTTGGAGGATCTTCTGCTTCCTGCCTGGATACTACCTCATCGCCTTGACTGCTGTACTGTGAGGCTTCGGAGAGTCCTAGAGGCTTCCTGGTGATCGCCTCCCTTTGAGTATCCTGCTTGCAGTGTCAGATTCGGAGGAGCCCACCTGATAATCTGAGCTCGCTCAAGGTCCTCATCGCCAGGGCCACCTTAGTATTTGTGTGCCGTGCTTGGGAAGGGGTATTTAGTATGTGAGGGTAGGCAGGGCTTATTTACTGTGCGGATAGGTAGGTGTAAGGAATTATATATGGGTAGGTAGGTGTTCGTTGTGGGTTCGATAGCTCGCTTTTGACATGTGCAAAGCACATTGTCACAATAATTATGTTTGTAATAGATATATTTAATTTTTGATATATGTATATATATATATATTGAAGTTTTATTAATCCTTTAAACTAGAAGGTTACACCTCAAAATTGATTTCTTCTGCGCTTTTTTTAATTTAATCTTGGGCAAATATTGAGTGTATAAAATGTGTGAGTAAAATGTTTGCAATATATTCGGGTTGCTTATTTTCTGATGTTATAATTATTGTAATAGATATTTGTAGTGTATAATTTACGAAAAGGAAAATAAAATATGTTTATCAATTTTTTATTATAATAATTTAATTATATTTTTAATGAAAATGAACTTTAAAATAAAAATTATATATTAATAAATAAAAAGATTAAGAGAATTTAATTTAACGTATTTAATGTTGCAAATCTAATTTATTAATTTTCTGTATTGTAAATTTATACTTTTGTAAAAAATTAGTAATGGGAATAAATAAACAAATTCAAACTATATATTTGCAAATAATTCAAGGATTCAATTCAAAGATTCAAGGAAGAGGTGGTGGTACCTCGCGATCGTGATGGTATAACTGCCATACATATAATTTTCGACTGGGCATCAACGTCACGACGAGGTTTACTATTATTCATCTATGAGACTGACGAATTGTTACGAAAACAATCATAACCGTATCGGAGAACATAGAGCAATAAATTCACATTGGTGGTAGTTTTCAATGCGCCCGAATAATTTGATTGGGCAGTGAACGATTGACTCGACGAAATGGTCAATTTCTCGTTACTTGGACGAGAGGAACGTAAACCACAGTTCGACCAGCTAAATTGGTTAATAACTTTATGAGATATTCGTGGAATAACGACGTTTTTAATTTTCACATTTATGACATTTGCGTCTTTGTGAATCCCTAGCGCCAAAAATTGTGGTAAACATACTATGTTAAATCGAGAAAAGTTTCGTCTTCTTAATACGAACATTTTATGTCTTTCCATTTTTTTGTAGAAGTTGTCTATTTCGAGATGTTCGAAAGAAAGCCGTTTTT
Organism: Theocolax elegans; assembly: GCA_026168455.1. Classification (NCBI taxonomy): domain Eukaryota; kingdom Metazoa; phylum Arthropoda; class Insecta; order Hymenoptera; family Cerocephalidae; genus Theocolax; species Theocolax elegans. Next base: position 38,956,169 of record CM047428.1, read on the forward strand.
TAGAGAAATGTAAACTTTGTTATAACTTAAATATGATTCCGCTGATGTTGCTGGAAATAAAACCAGCACTTTCTCAAAGGTAGAGAAAACTACCCTCAAAGTTTCAAGCAAATCGAGTAATAACTTTTTGAGATATTCGTGGAACAACACTTTTTTTATGACAAAAACATAAAATCTCCCGTGCAACGGTCGGGCCTAAAAATTAAACTAGAAAGGTAATAAATCTTTATTATAATATTTTTTAAATTAAAATTTCAAAATTGTATGGATATATAAATGAGTAGATAATAATGTATATTTGTGGGGGTCCAAGGCAACCCACCGCGCCGTCCAAGGAAGCAGCAGCTGACGCCGCGACAGGATTGGCCTGCCTGCGAGAGAAGAGTGACGCGACTTGCGGAGTGTCTAGTCAGGCACCCTGTCGCACCTTTTGTACAGTTTTGTTAATAAAGTCATATTCTATTGTATACGAAAAGAAGGAAAGGAGTTTGCTTCGGACCCTCACCCCTCCTTACCCGCTCCGGGAATTAGGAGGGTTATCAGACCCAGGCGATTACAGCCTTTCTTAATTCCAAAGTGGTGCCCCCGATTTCGAGCTTCAGTCAACGCCTCTTCGCTTACTCTCTCTCCCACCGATCAACCGGCAGCTGGTGTTGGACGACAGGCCCCTTTACAGCCTCATCTCCATCAAAAATCCGAAATCACCGAGCTGCCGCTCGCGGGCCTTGGTCAAGCCATTCGCGCCTACATCGCGCGCGATCGGGATTCCGTCACCTGGAGAAGGCGCGGACGCCAACCACCGCCGCCGCCATCTTGAAAAAGTGGGAAAATTCTCCCGCGCTCAAGACCGTTGCGAGCTATAGTATAAGTGCGCGCTAGACTTAATTTACAATTTAAATAGGAATAAACAAATAAACTAAGAAGCGCAGGTGTGCTTGCTCGCGTGTGCCGCGCTTCGAACCTCGTTAAGCACTTTCACCACCGGCGTTTCGCCAACGAGGCAACGCAGTGCAAGCCGCCTTGCTCCTTCCCAGCCCAGGGAAACTAGCTGCGCCACCGCCTCCGCAGACTCAGGCGGTGGAAGGGTCCAGAGAACATCATCTGCACATCACCGACCGCACGTCTAAATTAAAATTTCTAATCGACACAGGCTCGGCCATTTCCTTGCTGCCCAAGTCCTATTTCAGAGGCCAGCTTCCTCGTGGGTCACTGACGCTGAACGCAGCCAACGCCTCTGCCATCGCCACCTACGGGTCGCACGCCATGAGTCTGGATCTTCGTCTACGGCGAGCGCTCTCCTGGCGATTCATCATCGCTGACGTATGTAATCCCATCATCGGAGCAGATTTCCTGGCCCACTTCGGCCTGGCCTTGGACTTGCAGAATAAGCGGCTCAGCGACGCTGAGAATTCAACGCACGACACCGGCGCACTCCTGCCTGCGAGCGCGCATTCAGTCTCCATCGCCATTTCCAACGATGTTGCCGAGGGCCTGGTCGCATACCTGCTGCTCGAATACCAGGACTTGCTCACGCCCGGCAGCACCACCATCTCGCTGCCAGACCTGGACTAGCAGCACCACATAGTAACCATCGGACCTCCAGCTTCAACTCGTCCTCGGCGGCTTCATGGCGATCGCCTCGTGGCTGCCCGCACTGAGTTCCGTGCCCTCTCGGCGCTCGGCATCGTACGACCCTCGGACCGCCACTGGTCCAGTCCCTTGCACCTGGTGCTCAAGCCAGACGGAAGTTACCGTATCACCGGAGACTATCGCCAGCTCAACTCCAGGACCATCCCGGACCGCTACCCGCTGCCGATTGTGGAGGACATTCTCCTCGAGCTCCAAAGCGACACCTTCGCTGTCATCGACATGCGGAAAGCCTTCTATCAGCTCCCGATCGCACCTGAGGACATCTGTAAAACGGCCAGCACCACGCCCTTCGGCCTTTTCGAATTTACCCGTTCGCCCCTAGGTCTCCGCAATGCCGCTCAATCTTTTCAACGCGCCATGGACCACCTGCTGCGGGACCTACCCTTCGCTCGGGCATACCTGGACGACATCATCGTGGCCTCACACGGGCAGGACCAACACCGTGAACACCTGAGGAGGCTCTTCGACACCCTCCGAGCCGCTGGTGTCGGAATCAATCCGGACAAATGCTCGCTGGGTAAGGCAGAGGTCCAGTACCTGGGACACAACGTCTCAGCAGACGGCGTTCGACCCCCAGCGCACCGTATAGACGCCATAGCCGCATTTTCGCAGCCGTCCAACTCCACTCAGCTGCGTAGGTATCTGGGCTTCCTGAATTATTACCGGAGATGTATCGGCGGCGCAGCGCAGCTCCTCGCCCCTCTCAATGAGATGTTGAAGCACCAGCCACAAAAAAAAGGCCTTCGACCTGGTATGGACAAAAGATCTCTCGAGGTCTTCGCGAAGAGCAAGCAAGCTCTCGCCGACGCCGCCACTACCACCTTTCTTCGTGCAGACGCGCCTGTGCGCCTCCTCACAGACGCCTCAGACCTGGCCATCGGCACTGTCTTGGAGCAGCGGGACCAGGACGGTGGCTGGCGTCCTCTGGGATTCTTCTCTCGGAAGCTGTCCGACACAGAGAAGCGCTACAGCACGTATGATCGTGAGCTCCTCGCCGCCTTGGCCGCCACTAAACACTTCCGCAGCATCCTGGAGGACAGGCCGTTTGAATTGCTATTGGACTACAAACCTCTCACCTTCGCTGCACGGCAGCCCCCAGACAAGGCCTCACCTCGGCAAGTCAGGCAGCTCGACTTTATTCTCCAGTTTCAGGTCTCGCTGCGCTATGCGAAAGGAGTGGACAACGTCGCCGCTGACACCCTGTCACGGGTCGAGGCAGTCGAGATGCCGGTGCAACTGGATTCGGAGACGCTGGCCCATCATCAGGCAGACGACCAGGACTTGCCGCACCTCCTACGTACCACCAATACCATCCTGCAGCCGCTCGACTTCGATGGAGCCACGCTGCACTGCTCGGTAGACAACAACTTAGTCCGGCCCTACGTCCCTCGTACGCTGCGGAAGCAAGTCTTCGAGTCCTTGCATGGTCTCTCTCACCCCAGCGTTCGAGCCTCGGCCAAGCTGGTCGCGGGCAAATTCTTCTGGCCCTGCATGAGGAAGGATATCACCCGCTAGGCCCGTGCCTGCATCCCGTGCCAGCGCTCCAAAGTACACAGGCACAACCAGGCTATTCTAGGCGAATTCACCGCGCCCGACGCTCGTTTTGATCATCTCCATCTCGATCTGATCAAGCTGTCGCTGCAGGATGGGAAGCAGTATTGCTTAACCATCGTTGATCGTTTCTCGAGATGGCCAGAAGCCATCCCCATCCCGGACCAGCAAGCGGAAACAGTCGCGCGTGAGTTCCTGAACCGGTGGGTCTGCATCTTCGGCACGCCTCTCACTATCACCACTGACCAAGGCCCGCAATTCGAGGCGAAGCTCTTTATGGCTCTAGCTTCTCCCATTCGTGCAAATCGGACGCGGATTGCGCTTTATCACCCTCAGGCCAACGGAATGGTTGAGTGCCTCCATCGTACGCTCAAGGCCGCGCTGATGTGCTGCGCCCCGACTCCGTGGCCGCAGGCGTTACCAGCGGTGATGTTGGGCCTCCGTACGGTATTCAAGGAGGATCTACAGGCTTCTCCAGCCAAGTTGGAGCCATGCGCCGCAAGTCAGACCCTTCTTCCACGCTCCACTCCGCACTTGCCCGTATGTTTCTAGGCGGGTCGAGACTGTAAAGAAGCCGCATACGAGCCCGCACAGAGTCATCAACAGGCTTAACGACCAGGCCTACGTCATAGACGTTGACGGCCGCCCAAGAACGATTTCCACCTCGTCTCTCAAGCCAGCCTTCGTTGAATTCGACATCGCGCCTCCAACAGCCCAGCAGGCCGCTCGGGCAATCCTGTCGCCCGCCCAGAGCAGCACGACATTCGATTTACCAGCGGGACCGACTCCAGCAGTCCAGCAAGAACCACCCTCTAGTCCCGCCTCAGCCAGCACCCCAGCGATGGTACAGTCCCCTGGAACCAGTCAACCAGCTTCCGCAGCCCTCCCTGCCCAGCACCCAGAAAACGACCCCTCGCTCGTTCAGCCTAGGAAAAAACAAGTCACGTTCCTCGTCCAACCGGAGTCCTTCACTGGCAGGGGAGTGGCTGTGGGGGTCCAAGGCAATCCACCGCGCCGTCCAAGGAAGCAGCAGCTGACGCCGCGACAGGATTGGCCGTAGCTCAAGCCATAACACTTAATATGTCTCTATTTTTTTTATTATTTTTATTCTGATTTCATTACACTAAATTTTGGTAAAAACTTTTATTTATAAATTATAATCGTATTTAAAAAATAATTAAATTTTTGGTATAAAACCCAACTCACTATAACGGTACCTCCAAGGTGTTGTGTGAATCTGTTTAATTTCTAAGGTGTCCATGGTAGTGAAAAAATAATACAATTTAAAACATTATTTTAAATAAATTAATTACGAAAAACCTTTTTCGAAATAAAAAATAGGGGGTTGGCGCGCGAAGCGTGCAAGGGGCGAAGCCCCCCTAGTATATATATATATATATATTAAATAATAGTATAAATTATAACAATTTGTAGTATAAAATCATATAAATCATATTTCGCATAAACAAAAGAAAGAATATAAAAACAAATGTAACGTAATTAAATTCTATGTATTATAAGTATTAATAATTATTTTTACTAAATAATATAATTACACGCTCTTACTAACTAAGTAGTTATATAATCTATTTTTGAAAAAATTTACTGTAGTACTTAAGCGTAATTCAGTGGGTAGTGTATCCCAGAGGTCCATAGCCTCAATTACAAAAGCGTTTTGATAAATGGAAGTAGTAGCTAGGGGGCGTTCAAAACAAGAATATTTAACACGCCCAGAGCGACGCACCTCACTGTTGGGAGGTGGTAATAATGCTAATAAATAATCAGGTTTATTTGCTGTTAAGACCTGATATGTTAACAACCCAAGAAAATACAATCTCCTATCTTCCACAGACAACCATGATAGTTTATATGATAATAAGGCTGGAGTCTGGTATCCTTCTTCAACCTAAAAATAAATCGTATACAAGTATTGAGCAGTCGTTGAAGTTTCAGATTTAAATATTCAGGCAAGTCACTATAAACAATACAGGCGTAATCTAGATGAAGAAGAATAAGTGAAGATACTAGTTTCTTCCTAATGGTGAAAGAAAGAAAGTTACCTTTATTACGCAATGTATGTAAGACTCCATGAACTCGGGATACGATGTTAGAAACATGGGAATTCCATTGGAAATTTTCGTTGATAATAAAGCCTAAATTGCGAACCGAACTCTCTAGTTAAATTTCACGTTGGTCAATGACAATAGGATGAAGCATGTCTCTATTAATAAGCCGTAATTGTTGAGTAGACCCTATCAATATAACTTTAGTTTTAGTAAAATTTAAGTCTAAACCATGAGTTTTGGCCCAATTAGCTACTCTTTCACCATCCTGATTTAATTTATGAATTGCAATATTACAGTCGCTAGGCTTAACATGAATGTATACCTGAAAATCGTCAGCGAATAGCATCCCATGGGTAGATAATAGTACATTGAGTAACGAATTGATAAAGATTAAGAAAATAATAGGGCCAGGTGTTGAACCCTGGGGTACACCAGAGGTAGTACCAACATAAGACGAAGTACTATTATTCTGACCAATAATAGCTTGTGAGCGACCTGTGAGATAAGAGAAAAACCATAAAATTATATCGTCTGCGAAGTTTAGATGTTTCATAATTTTAAAAAGTTCCAAATGGTTAATAGTATCGAACGCTTTGCTGAAATCAAATAAACTCAAAAATGTGACCTGACCCCTCTCAATAGCTAGCCGTATATCCTCCGTAACTTTCAGTAAAGCAGTTTGAGTACTGTAAGAGCTACGGAACCCAGATTGAAAAGGTAATAGCATATTATTATTCTCAAGATGAGAAGTTATCTGACGAGAGATCAATCGGTCAAAAACTGGGGAGGTTAGCAATAGGACGTGTATCAGAAGTAGTTAATGGCTTAGAAACCTTGCTGACTGGAACAATTAACGCACGTTTCCATAGTGTAGGATATTGTTTAGTCGTTAAAGACATGTTAAATAAAGTAGTTAGGTAAGAGATGAATGAAGAATACACATCTTTAAAGTACCTTAGGTAAAGACCATATGAACTACAGCTCTTTGCCTTAGGAATGCATGACAATATAGCAACTTCAACCTGCTGTGGATCAATCAATGAAAAATTGAAACGTGGATACTTTTGGTCAGAGGGCAATCCAAGGATCTCAGATAATTGCTCAACTGTACAACTAGGGTGGCGTCAACTAAATGAAGTATAATGGAGGATAAGATCATCAACTAAGAAAAATTTATTGGGAGGGTTATTTACATCTCTTACAATACCCAATCTGTTCAGAATTTTCCAAGATTGAGACTGGTCAGGACTTTCGTGAAGCAATTTTTCATAAAAAGAATTACGCGCCACCCTAAGGTCAGTCTTTAACTCTTTACGCTTAGACTTGTGTAATGTTAGTAAACATGGGTCACGACACCGTTTAGCAATTTTATACAACCTGTCACGACTTTTACGTCGATTCTTAAGCTCAGGTGTTAATCAATATGCCGGACATCGACGGACATGTTTTGTTACTGTCGGAGCAAATTTTTCGAGATTAGCAATAAGAATATTACAAAGAGAGTCAAAGTAAGAATCGACCGTCCAGCAATCAACAGGGGTCTCAGTAATATTAAGAAGGTCAGGGGTAACCGAGGTCACCAAAGTCAGACGTTGAACACGTGAAGACAACTTATAATCGATATAAATGTAGTCATGGCCATTAATAAAAGGACTCTGTGATTGGATACTAGCAGCTACCTTATAACTTGAATCAACCAGAATAACATCCAGCCAAGTGTTAGCTTCCCCTTTGTGGTGAGTTGCATTGAAGGGTACAAGATGGTAAGAATTTTCATTAATTAAATCCATCAAATGTTTGCTATAATAGTCGCTAACAAGTAGATTTGAATTTAAATCACCAGCAACAATGATATTACCATATAAATGGGAAGACTTTGAAGCATATTGAAGAAATTAGTTAAGACATGGCCTTTCGGTCTTCTATAAGACGAGGCAAATAGGACTTTTGTATTACTTAAAGCTAACTCTAATAGTAAAAATTCAGTTTCATTGAGATTCTTAATCTGTGGTGTATCCAGCACTTTAAAAGTTATATTATTACGTATATAGCATGCGACTCTACCGCCCTGCATGTAATCTCGTTTTCCAGTAATAGATATAAGACCTCTATCATTACGAACTAAAAAGTAATTTGGTATATTATAAATAGAATCTGGCCGATTTGGAGTTAACCAGGACTCTGAGATTGAAAGAACATCAATATTTTCTAAGTGAAGAAAAGATTCAATTTCGGCCAAGTGATTCATAATAGAATTTGCATTAATTTAGGCTACACGTAATTTTGATTTATAGCTAAAGGCTGCTTGGGCGTCATTACTATCAGTATGCAGGCACAATAATTTATTTAAGTCGGACGCAGTTATAATCTGTATACAGTCAGCATTATCATTTTTGCGGACTTTGCCATCACGCACCCAAATATGCTTATAGTTAAGAGGTGTAAGCTTACTTTTTATCAACAAGCGTAATTCATGAATAGGAGAAGGTAACATCTCGAATAAGCCTACTTGCTTAGAACTAAAATCTGCCGAGTTATCAAAAATCTGGCCATATTTAATTATTCCAAATTTACGTTTAGTTTCTAAAACATAACTACGCACTTCAAATGATTTAAACCTAATAATACATGATTTGGTGATTGGATTTTGAAAATTTGAATCTGGTTCCGAAGTAGAAGTACTGGCGTTTGGCGAGAAAGGACGTACATCAAGTATAACACTAAATAGATTATCAAGCTTAAGAAGAATTAAAATTCTAAGTGATAATTCTTTAATCGGGATTTGACAGGCCAAAGGAACACCCGTAACTTTAAGCTGGGTATTAGAAGATGCACGGTGTACAATTCTTTAAGTTGTTGAATCTCGGCATGTAAAACTAAATTCTCACTCTCAAGATCAGACATTGGTTTTATTAAATACTTCAAAGTTATTGTCAAGTTTTTCAAGTTTTTCCTTAATAAAAGTAGAATCAGCTTTCGCACTATTAAGAAAAGCAGTCTGTTGAGATTGAGTTAGGGTGTCCCAATTACTCGGCAAATCCATATTGGTACCAGTATAATAAGTCTCAGGCGAATTATCTAATTGACTGTTACAAGAAGAGTTAAGAGTGCAGTCAAGATTTCGCGCCGCATCGAATGTAGAATGGCGAGCAGATACCGATAATATAGATGAAGATACAATATTAATATTACTCAAGTATTGCGATTTAAGTATTGGGCCACTTAAATTCAAATTACAGCATAGATCGCTCGGCTTATTTTTTAAATATTGTTTTACACAGCCCGTATGAAAAATACTATCATACAAAGCATACACTCTAATATAAGTGGAAATACTCTTTGTGCATCTAGAACACTTAATAACATTCACTTTGAAGTGCCCACGCATTATAGGTCATAAATATGACAAAATATTAATATAAAAGATAGTTGAGCAATGTGCACGCAGAGTAAAGCCACCCATAAATACGCCATACAATGTAGTTTAATATAATATGCTATATAGTATAGTGCGCCGATAATATAATAATAATAAGTAAAATGTGAAGCGTATCACAGTACGTATAAATGAATACCCGATAAGGACAAAGAAGTAAATAATATTTTTTAAAGAATTATTTTAAATTCTATTTTTTCAAAGAATTTAAAAAGAATTACAATAACTTATACATATAACGAATGTCCGGTATATTGTAATGCTTTTTAATTATTGTAATTGCTCATATCCCATGAAAGAAATATTAAAGAAGTGAAAAAGAAATCTATTATTACAAAAAACATAATTAAATATTTGAAAAGTATTCTTTTATACTTCTAAAAGTCATTCTCCATAAAAACAACCCAAATAAAGAACTCTTTTTCAATTCTTTTTTGAGTTTTCTTTATGCGGATTGTAACATCGTTTTAAACCGTTAAGAAAGGATTCTTTTTTATTTCTTTTATAAATCACTCTCTAAATTTTGAAGAGTGAAATTTCACTCGAATGGAGTGATATTTCACTCTTTAACTAATCAAAAGTGCAGCAGTCGGCTTTGAGTTAAAAATCACTTTTCGTATGATTTATTCACTCTTCAAAGAGTGAAAAAACCCATATAAAAAAATTTATTCTGTAGCGGCTTACCGGATCACATTTTTCTATTTTTTTCTATTCGTACTCGTGATTCGTGAGCATAGGAGCTCGTGTTTGTAATAAATAAAAGCCTCATCGTAAGTATACGAAAATATAACTTTTTTGCATATATTATCACTTCTTGGGTAATTGCTACATTATTTTCTCGTGGTATTGTTTCCGACTTTGACGCGGAGGGTCCCAGGTTCGAATCCCGAAGTCCGGTGCAGATTTTTTTCGTTATTTAATGAATATTCTATTTAATTTCAAAAATATATATTTAATAAATTAAAATGTTTAAAATGCTAAATAAAATATAATATAATAAATTTAGCATTTTAAACATTTTAATTTATTAAATATATATTTTTGAAATTAAATAGAATATACATTAAATAACGAAAAAAATCTGCACCGGACGTCGGGATTCAAACCTGGGACCCTCCGCGTCAAAGTCGGAAACAATACCACGAGAAAATAATGTAGCAATTACCCAAGAAGTGATAATATATGCAAAAAAGTTATATTTTCGTATACTTACGATGAGGCTTTTATTTATTACAAACACGAGCTCCTATGCTCACGAATCACGAGTACGACATGTATCGGAAGCAAGTGATCTTTGGATCTTCCGCCGGTTGCAATGTAAAAACCTAAAAACGTGTTGATATTGATACGTACTACACAGACTACTACAGCACGTCACCAAACGGTGTTTTGCTGTAGAATCGCGACACTCACATCATCTACAGTCGAAAATGAGAACTAAACACGTGTACGTAATAAGCATATTCCAATAAGCAAATTTTATAAGACGGCATGAAGAATACTATAAATACTTATTGATTACTTATAAAATACTCATGTATTTAATATTCCCCACACGTCCAAAAAAGTACTCTTTTTTCTTTAGAACTGTTGAATCTCACGAATATTCGAGAGTTCCAAAAGAGTTACAAAAGAGTATTTTTTGGACATGCGGAAATTAATTAGAAAGAATTCTTTTTTATTACTTTTCGGAATATCATGTACATAAAAAAAATTGGTTTTAAACCCCATAAACACAACCCAAAAAAGAATAGAAAAAGAGTTCTTTTTTCGGATTGTGTTTATGAGGAAATACTACATAATGAATACTTTCGACGTACTTTATGATTACTTAGAATACTCTTATTTAATATCCCGGTTCTCTGTTTTCCGATTGCACGAACTAATCTGTTAACAAAGAATACTTTTTGAATACTTTCTGGATATTACATTCATCCAAAATAATTTGAAAGAGGGAAAAAGAATACTTCGTATATACTATTATAACAATAAACTAATGCACAAAAATTATTTTAGTCACTAACGTCACAACATTATAACACTTCGTCACTGAAACTGTCAATAGACTGGTATTAAGCAGGCGTAGATTAAGGAAGCAAAGCAGGTAGTGTCACACCGGTCAGCAATAGTGGTCGTGTAGACGTCATGTCAGGGACGAAAACCTTGATCAAGATGGTACATGTCCCGCCAACAAGTGCAAAATATACAAAAAGCTGAAATACTGGTACTGAAATCTCAGGGCTCGAAAACACAAAAGGTATTATACCAAAAAGAGCCCTTAGATACCAGGAACACTGCAATATAAATATACTCCCAAAAAAATATTAAATATTTTGTGAATCAGGGTCGTAAATAGGAGCAGTGTAGAGTGTGAGATAGATAGATAGATAGATATAAGTTTATTTGTACATTACAAAAAATAATAATTACAATGTAATTAAATATAAATAAAATCTGAATAAAATACAAGTCATCAGGCGCAAGTGATATCACAGTCAAATATATAACATTAAGGTAACAATATCACAGCCAACTAATAATACGCATACGGTGAAAATCACAGTAAGTCAGAAGTATAAGTGAATACAAATAAAACAACGGTCGGTTACATCTATCAGTCCTAATTATAAAATTAGACAAAACAGTACATTAACGATTTAAACTAATCAAGTGCCAAGAGGTGTCTCCGCGTCGCGGCCTTGAAACCTTTTAGCGATGGTAGACCACGAATTTCCGTCGGTAAGGAGTTCCACAGATGCGCACCTTGAACCTGGGGAGAGCGTTTACCAGTCTCTGTGCGCATCATGGGAGGCACGAGTTCCCTTGTGACCCCCCTTCCAGAATTCCTGGGACCACACCTAGAAAAGAGACTTTCCAGGTACGCCGGAACACGCATACGCACAATTTTGTACATATAAGTACCGCCATAAAATATTGTCTCCTTTAATCTGTGCGCAGCCATCCCAAAGAATATCTGTGGGGCGTCACGTGATCATCCTTCCTAATACCACAAACGTAACGCACAAATATATTTTGTAAGATCTGTAGGCGGTCACGGGTCTCCTGCGAAGCATGCAGCATAACCACTGAACAATTGTCTGTGTGGGGAAACAACAGGAGTAGTGTATCTGCTGAAAAATCGCAGACTATAGAGGACTCTATTTACTTTTTTTGTAATGTTATCCACGTGCAGTTTCCAAGACAGCTGTGAGTCCAGAACCACACCAAGACTCAGTACCCTCTGTACAAACGGGATGTACACCCCATCACTCAGCTCGATACCATGATCATCATTATAAAAGTCCGAGCAGAATTTTCGACGTCCAAATAAAATAGCTTGGGTCTTTGAGGCATTGAGCTTCAGTGAGGCGTGCACAGCCCAATCTTGCACTGCTATGGCGGCTCTCCGAAGCCTCGCCATTCCTCCACCCAGATCAGAGTATGGAACTTGCAAGTAAATCTGCAGATCATCTGCATACAAAACATGCTGGACGCCTGCTGGAATAAGTACGTCTCGTAAGTCGTTAATGTATAGGCAGAAGAGTAGGGGTCCCAGGACTGACCCCTGTGGCACTCCAAGGTTTGTTGCTATCCAAGAGGAGGTACTGCCCGATAAAACAACAGCCTGCCTACGAGACGAAAAATAAGAATTTAGCCACAATAAGGTTGACCTAGAGAACCCCATTTGTCTTAAGCGGTTAAGTAAGCGGGTAGGAAATTTTGTTTCAAACGCCTTGCTAAAGTCGAACAGCAAGAGCATTGTTACAAGCTTTTTGTCTATGGCTGCACGAATGTCCTCCGTCAACTTAAGCAATGCAGTTTCCGTCGAGTGGTATTGTCTGAAACCCGTTTGCATTGGGTCCATAAGCGAGCGTGACTGTAGGAACTCCTGTAACTGATTCAAGGCAATCTTCTCCAGAACCTTAGATAAGAAAGATAATAGTGCAATTGGCCTGAAATCAGAAGGCGATAATGGTATTTTGCACTTTTTCAAGGGGATAATATGAGCCTTCTGCCATAGGTCTGGGAAAATGCCTGTCGAAAAAGAGGAGTTAAATATTGTGACCAGAAAATTACCAATAACAGGTAAGGACCTGACTATAACACTCTGCGGAATGCCATCTGCTCCACAAGCTTGAGAGGAGAAATGCGAAATTGCCAAAATAACATCACTTATGTTGATTGCTTTAAAAGAAAACCCTTCATCAGTAGCCTGATGAATAATAACATGGCGGCTCGCATCATCCTCCAGAGGGGAGACCGACACACCAGCAAACTGCCCATTCAAGTCCTCAAGTGCAAAACCATTTAAGTCAACCACCTGCTTAGGAAGGAAACCCAAATTTCGCAACTCTTTCCAAACATTGTCTTTGTCTTTGTCGAGAGCCTGAGATATACGATTTTGAAAATACTCCGTTTTAATAGTCTCAGTTCTTTCGTCTGTGTGTCTCCTAATATGAAAAAACTCGTCAAGTATTTTTGGGTCCCGTGTACGTGTGTAACGTCTGTAGAGTGCATTACGCTTGCGTTGCAACTGAGATAGCTCCGCGTCTACATAAGGCGGCCTGGACTTTTGTGGTATGATGGTTTTGAGAGGAGCAATTAAATCCATGACCGATGACATATTATCGCAGAGGCATCCCAGTGCACGCTCAATGTCAATCTCAGCTACATGAAATGGCGACCAATCACACTGGGACAGTAAGTCTTGGAGATCATTGCTAGAAATATTTTTAAAATCACGGAAAGTAAAAGCATCCATATTGTTGTGAATTTGTGAAAAATTTGTATAACGTATCGTGGCATAAATAATGTTATGACCATTGTGAAAGGGCGCAGGGATGTTACCAAGATCAACAATTGAGTCATTATCATCAACAAAAATGACTTCCAGCCATGTGCTCGAGGTGGTGGTGAAATGCGTTGGTCCATGTTGGACAAGTTGCAAAGAAAGTTCGGCGGACAAATTACGAACAAACTTAGCATCATCACACTCTTTAAGAATGTCGGCATTCAGATCACCCATGACAAATTTCTGGCTATAATCCAGACTAAACTTACGAAGATTATCTAAAAAGTCCGACTCGCCTATGAAAGCGATTTTTGGCGGCCGATAAATAACGGCAACAAACACAGGAGGCGAGTCAGGTCCCTGAATACTGCAAAAAATGTATTCAGGTATACCTGGTTTAATAGGAAGCTCAGTCTTAGATGTGGACAAAATTTGACATTTAAAGCCAGATTTTACGTACAAAGCTACTCCACCGCCGATGGAGTTGCGATCTTGTCTAATTACCATGTAGTTCTGAATCCGAATGACGGCATCGTCAATCCTCGAGTCCAGTCTGGACTCCGCCACACCAAATAGGTCATAGGAGGGATGATCAAAAAGAAATTGACGAACCTCATCAACATGTGCCTTGAGAGAGCCCACATTGAGAAAGAGAGAGAGAGAGAGAGAGAGAGAGAGGCGACCGTCCAGCTAATCGTTATTTGATTCCAGCAAAGAACAGAAGTAAGTGGTACCACTTCACGCAATCGCGTTTTGTGCAATAAACATTAAATAGTTTATTCATTGCGCTATACCAATCTCGTTGACTGTGTATATTATTTTAGTTCGCGATATTTTCCCCTCTCTTTCTCCAAGTCGTCCGTTTACCGAATTGTAATTAAAAGCGTAGACCTCGGCGACATATAGATATTTTGTTCCCTCTTTGTTTTTATATTTGTTTCAATAAATTCATTCTATTAATGCAAATTCAATCCGGTGTTGGAGTAATTAAATTTTAATCCACGAATGCTTATTCCTTCCGTTATTCTATGAGCCCGTATATTTTTAATTGACAAGTGCTCGACGCGATGATATCCCTATTTCGCGGTCAATATATGTTATGTTATTTAACGTCGCTCTATTTATGCTGCCAGGGCTAATCAGCGATAAATGTTAGATTTGATTTTTTTACTTGGTTACGCAACACGTGAAAAATACGTTTATTTAAATACGATAACGTACCCATAATGAATTAAATAAACCTTCGCGCGGCAGTCAAACTGTTCCAAATTATATACATAATTAGTTTTCATAGAATGTATAAAATTTATTAGTAATCAGACAAAACTTTATACATTATTTTGAATTTCGCAGCTAAAGAGATTTACGAAAAATCGCGCGCTGAATATTACATATACATATATATGTATATCTATACTAAAATTAATGTTTGTAAAGGATAAATAATTTATTATTAAGTTAAGGTAAAAACACAAAGACGCTGCTTTTATTAGTTGACGAAGTGAATATTCGCTAGCATATCTACGATTTCATTACGCGTTTACGTGCCGTGTGCTACCGCCTATTTGAAAATTTGTAAATAGCAACAATCCTGGAAATTGTTTATATTTTTTATCCATTTCAAAGACGAATGTCTATAATGTAATTTGACCCATATTGGATCAAAATCGCTTTTAAATAGTCGGCGCAATGAAATTGTAAAAATCGCACTTTTATGATTTTTTAAAACTTTGATAATTTTTTTACCTATTAAAAACGCATTTTAGAAAGAAAGAAGTAAGGTCTTTTTTTGTTTAGAATTACTCAAAAAACATGAAAATATTTTTTAATTTCCAAAAAAGATGAAATTTTTTATTTGTTGCTAAATTTGTTAATAACTAATCATTTTACCATAATTGAACATTCTAACTTAAAAAATCGAAATTGGTGATAAAAAATACATCAATAAAACTTGGGTAGAGTTGTGGACATCAATCGACTATGGAATCGATGGTTGTGCCCAGACTAATGAATCGTTTTAATATAATAAAGCATCTTTTCAAATTTACTAAATATTTTCTGAACGCTTTACAGAAACTGCAAAAAAATATACTGTTAATTTTTTAAAAACTTCTTTATAAATATTAATATTAATTGCATTATAATTTGTCAAAAAAATGTTCTCTTTATCGGTAATTGCAAAATTGCTATACTTATTAACAAGTGCAACTGTCTTAAAATTATCTTCATACATTTTGAAAATGTAATGAAAGCTTGACTTACATAAATGATATTATAACTGTCGTTTTAATACATTTTAAAAGTTATCTATCAACTTTCTTAGAATTATAAAATAAAATATAAATTAGGTTTGAGGTCTAGAGGATTCTTCAGGATTCAGAAGATCATCACAGGAGGCTGTTGGTGGTAACAGTTGTCGACCTCCTTTTTTCTTAGTACGTGTAAAAACCTTTGTCAGCTGTGCAAATTTCCGCCTTGATGCTAAAAATTAAATAAATCTAATTAATTATACCATACTAATAATATTACAATAGTATATAATATTCTTCATTGAATAATATAATAATAAGATGTTTAAATTACCTTTGCCCATATTTCTAAGTCTTTCCCTAAATAAGTCTTCGTCTGTTCCACTATCACATTTATCTTGAACTTTTGAATCTAAAAAATATATTATTAATTATCTATTGTTATAACAAGCATTACAATTTTGTAAAGCATAAATTAATGGTACCATTAGCTAAGGTTGATAAAAAGTCTTGATTCCAACGTAGTTCAGCCATAAATTCTTCATTTTGTAAAAAGATGGCAATTCTTTCATCTTCCATAAAAGAACTGTCGTGAGATAAATTTAAATCTAAACTATCTGTTGTATTTATGGATTGATATGAAATACGTAAAAAAGAATCTGGTAATGGACCAACAAGAGGAGGTTGCCATTTTTTAATACTTTTATTTGTTTCAAATTTGAATTTTTTTACTGTTTTGTTGGATATTGATGAATCTTCACTTTCTTCAATTTCAATGCGAATCTTTTCATTTTCATTATCAGTACTCATCAATAAAAGTTGATCAATAGTTGTATCCACTGCGCCTTTGTTTGATCGTAAAACTGCCTAGAATAATAATTTGAACAAAAAATGAAATAAGGAAAAATAAGAATTAATTTTTGACAATAAACTTTAAAAAATAGTAATAATAATTAATAAAAATAGGTAATAAACTTAATAAAAAATATGTATCAAATACAAATGTGCATTATATACCTCTATAACATCATCATCCATCTGTGGAAACATATTTTTAAAGTCAGCCATTGCCTGATAAAATTCGAGAGTGGTTTGCTGTTGCTGTTGCTCTGCTGCAGATGCCATTACTGTAATAAACAGTATATCATTAAACATACAGGTTGGCAGTCTGCTGGGTATATTGATTTGCTCGATTACCCTTGACAAGCATCACAACAAACGTAATCAGATTTTTCTTCAATTTGTGTAATTATAAATTATTCATATTTACTATTTTATTATATAGGATTAATATTTTTAGCCTTTAACTACTATTTTTACCACTTCCAATAATTGTGAATGTTTAGTTATACGTAGGTGTACATACAAAAATAAAATTTAAATTCGTTAAGTATTTTGGTAGGTCATAAGTCGAAAATAATAAAATTTTCTTGTTTATTTTTGTACAATTTTGTAGTATGGATTTGGTTTTCCCAGTCTTTGAAGTCTACATTTTCGTCGAGTTACAGCAATCAAGCATAGACATTGTATTCTACAAAAAGTAAACATATGTGTGGACGTGTGGTGGTGTGTGCGTGCCTACCACTTTATATATATATATATATATATATATATGCACGTATGCACCCACCATGGGTACGTATCTTACGCACCGTAACATACGTGTATGTAAACGTGTAAAATACGTGTATTATACGTATAGCTTCATTACTATATAATAGTTAGCACCGGAATTTATTATAAATAATAATTTTTTTTAACATATCATAGCTTAAACGATTTCTCCTAGTTTGCGAAATTAGTCTCCATGCGAATTTTCATTTGCGGATTAATAATTTTTTAGTTATTGCAAAAATAAAATTCGCAAAAAAAAAATTCTTTAAGAATTAACGAATGTCCGCGACAAAATAATTCTATAAGTATTAAATAAGTATCTGTAAAGTATTCTGTATGATCCAAAATTTGAATTATATATATATATATGGGTGGTTCTCTGTGACATCGAAGATGAAAAAAATAAATATTGCTATAAGTGTGGGAATATGTTTTAGAGGTATGCAGTAGTTCTCCTGAATTTTTTCAGATTTTTTCTGGGCCATTATTTTAAGTTACAGAGAGTCAAAGTTGACATTTTAGCACTTTTTTGCATTATATGCCCATTTTCATGAATTTTTAGCTCCCAGGGGATGCATTTCTCACTAAAAACATAAGTCTGACTTTTTTTGTAAAATTTTCCGAACTTTTCAATAAAAATACTTTTAAAGACATAAATGTATGCTGTCACACTCTTGTAAGCCATTTAAACCTTAAATAGTGAAAATCAGCAATTCTGCTCCGGACTCTGGTAACCTAATACTGTCTAAAAGGTGTCTTTTTATAGTCAGAAACTGCCTAAAAATTTCTAGAGTGGGTCTAAATCATTAAGATCACTTATGGTCAAAATATCCGGGAAAAGTGCCCGAAATATTAATTTGTTGCCTTATAACGATGAATCTAGTAGCATGATCATTGCAAAAAAATTTATGCACTTACCTTGGAGTGGTAGAAAAGTATATCCACTGGTTTCAGTATCCATCTAATCCCCTGTAAGCTGCTAAAAATACAAATATTATTATAAAATTATAAAAAATTATTTTTTAAACATTTATAATGCTGGATTTTTAGTTTTACATCCCTTACAAGAATTATAATACTAATCTGAAGGATTACTATAAAAGTATCAACATTATTATTATTATTCAGCAATACATTGTTTAGATTTCACAAACTTGTCACTGTCACGTTATCTTATTATTCATTATAATTATATATCCGATTTATTTATATATCTTTTGTATTAAATACGTATATTCAGTTATTGTAATAATGATGTTTATATATTTATAGTAATCCTTCAGATTAGTATTATAATTCTTGTAAGGGATGTAAAATTTAAAAATTAATTTTTTACATTTGTATAATAATATTTGTATTTTTAGCAGCTTACAGGGGATTAGATGCCCGATAAGCGCACTTTTGAAAAAAAGGATTCTTTAAGAATTAACGAATATCCGCGATAAATAATTCTGTAAGTATTAAATAAGTATCTATAAAGTATTCTTTATGATCCAAAATTTGAATAATATATATAAAATTATTGATTAAATGAAAATTATTCTATGTATACAATATAACGTCGCCTCCGAATAAAAACATTCTAACTCAGAAATCGCTTGGAAAATACGTTAACTCAGAATTCGCTTGGAGAACACGTTAACTCAGAAATTGCTTGGAGAACAAGTTAACTCAGAAATTGCTTGGAGAACACGTCAACTCAAAAATCGCTTGGAAAACACGTTAACTCAGAATTCGCTTGGAGAACACGTTAACTCAGAAATCGCTTGGAGAAGACTTTAACTCAAAAGTTGCTTGGACAACACGTTAACTCAAAAATCGCTTGGAGAAGACTTTAACTCAAAAGTTGCTTGGAGAACACGTTAATTCAGAGGATGATTTTTGGCGCCTCGAATTAAGTTGGCACCACTGCCAAAAATTTTTAACAGTTCAAGAATAAATAAAAAAACTTTCATATATTTATAAACCTATTTTTTTTTTCTCTAAGCGTTCTTATTATACACTAATGCGTTCTCCTAAAAAAGGTGGAAAATTCTTTAAATATTAGTACATAAATTTATTTCTACTATAAAATATAGTACACAGGTGTATATTCTCTCAGATAAAAGTTGTCGCCTCAGCATAAGCGAGGATAATAATATAATTCATTTGAGGGGATTATCGGATATTACTTCAGAAGTGTAAATAAAACTATTCACCCTGTTCACTTTGATAATAGCTTACTTAATTAAATGAATTTCTAAATTGATTCAATGCTGCTAAATTTTGTATTAATTAACTTAAATAATGAATTTAATTTTGACTTAATTATAATACTAGCCAAGATGCTCGCTTCGCTCGCAGTTAAATAGTATTGTTAACATAATAATTTTTTACCATCAAATTACATGTAATGTAATATTCAAAAAATTACTTTTTAAGAACTATTTAGTAAAATAATTTATAGTACTAGTAATTAAATAAATATTACAATTATATAATTTGTTGGGATAAATCCGTAATAATTAATTGAAGAATGATCATTTTTACTATTTATATCATTAACAATTTCTGTTACTCCCAATAATTAATTCTAATATTATTATTTACATTAATACCTGATAAACTTTATATAATTCATAATAGATCGATTCATATTAATAAATTATTAATTATAACATTCCAATTAGAATTTAAAATATCACATGTACTAGGATGACAAATATTAGAAGTTCAAATAGAAATAACGATTTGTTTTTACAATTTTTGATATATTGATTTGTTATATTATTTTTGATATATTGTTTACTTATATATATATATATATATATATCCCCATTAAAAAATCTCACTGGAGATCTCAGATCATATCCCAGGTAAGATGTCATACCAAAAACTCATTTCAGCAATTTTTCGTTCATTACACGTTTTAAACCTTCTTATGTAGATTGATACCTTGTTTAAGTGGGTATCATACTCAATTACAAATACAAATTTCGCACCAGAAAATAGCAGACGAAAAAACAACTAATTTACTTATAACAATTAATAAAAACAAATTTACGCAAAAACAGGAGTTTGTTGCTCTCCGTTATGTAATTATCTATCATTTTACAAAGCTTCAAGTTACTATAACAACATGTCACCGAGAAAACCTTGAAAAATGCAATATTCTTATAATTTCTTGTATGAAAAATAAAATTCAACTCTTCAGACATTTTCGAAATTTCAATGAAAACAGCTTCAGCCCGGATTTGAACCGGGACCTAGCTCTTACTCTCGCACTCTATTACTCTATTACTAACTTTCGTTTTCTCTCTATCTCTCATTCTCTCTATCTCTGATTCTCTCTATCTCTCATTCTCTCCATCTCTCATTCTCTCCAGCTCTCATTCTCTCCAACTCTCATTCTCTCCATCTCTCATTCTCTCCAACTCTCATTCTCTTTATCTCTCATTCTCTCCATCTCTCATTCTCTCTATCTCTCATTCTCTCTCTATCTCTCATTCTCTCTATCTCTCATTCTCTCTATCTTTCATTCTCCCTCTCATTCTCTCTCTCTCCCTCACACAGACTCTCATTCTTACTCATTCTCACTCTCGCACTCCTTCACTCTCCCTCATTCTTACTCGCTCTGTACCTCTCGTTCTCTGTCTCTATCTCTCATACTCTCTCTCATTCTCTCTCTCTCACTCTTTCTCATTCTCTCTCCCTCATTCTCTCTCTCGCTCTGTACCTCTCGTTCTCTGTCTCTATCTCTCATACTCTCTCTCATTCTCTCTCTCTCTCTCATTCTCTCTCCCTCATTCTATTAAAGTTTAACGCATGTGTAATACCCTTGTTAGATTTATTTTTCATCTAAAATGTGAGGTAGCATTGCAGCCTTTCTATGATCAGCTGAACTGGCTTCCATTAAATGTTCGACGGAAATATTTCCTTGGTCTTTTATGTATAAATTGTTGGCCACCCAAACACCTCAATATTTATTCGATAAGCTGGCTTTTCTTGGCATTGAATTGCGTAGATCCAAACGAGTAAATACTGTTTCTAACCTACCTAATGTTAAGAATCTTGCGTGTAAATCTTCGTTTATTTATTTAGCAATGGAAACGTGGGATAATATCATATCTAGAATAAGAAAGTGCTCTAATGTAAATATTTTTAAAATGTATTGTCGCGTCCCGACGAAAATTATATTATTATTTTTCGTAAAAAGTACTGCGTAGTTTAGAATAAAAATACGGCGTAGAAGACGAACAAAATAAGGTTGATAAAGAATGATTCTAAGTAAATGCAGTAATATAAAATATAATTTATAAAGCTAAGGAACAGATTATTTTACGAGTGTTTCAAACGAAACAGAGACTGATACGTAGAGTTGAAGATATTATTCAAAGCCAATACGCACATAAGCGGGATCGCCGATAGTGAGATCGAAACGAAGGGTTACGCAAGAGTTTTTTTGTACTGCACTATAAAATCAATGCTCGGAGAAGAACCGGCAATGGGAAACATCGACTAGAAAATTCGAGCATTAGAAGGAAGTAATAAATTAAGCCGTTCTTTGGATAACGTCGCAGTAATAAAAGGGGGACAGCAAATTCTCCGAATTAACTACGAAGCGATACAGAAAATGCATGGGATTCGACAATTTTTAACTACGCACATCTAACGGTCCAATCGGGTGCAAGCACAGAAAAATCGAGAACTACTTACACAATTTCCATATAAGGCAAAGTGTAAGACAAGGAAGAAGTGTAAGACAAGGAGAGATGCATAGATTTTAGGGTATATAAAGAGGACCCAGAACAGACACAGCCACTCCTAAATTTTCATCTAAAGCTTTCGCAAGGCGAAGCTCTGCTGGACAACTCTTTGATTTTTATCCGAGGGCGTGGCTCTGCTACTTGAACTTTAAGTAATACGTATTAAAAATCACAAGAGGAATCGAGATGTATCATTGACATCTACAAGCCGTAGTCGAGGAACTACGACTTCGACATCTGGAAATCGTCGAGCTCCAACAGCATACGCATCTAACGTCGACGCCCGCAGGTCTAGCAGGACATTATACGGCAATCTGACACCGCTACCCACGTTCAAGGCGGACCTTCGTTCCTCACCGAATATACATATATATATATATATATATACATATATATATCTATATATTTGGGTACTTAAGGTATATTCTTTTCGGCTATCTATACGCTTGTATTATTCGTAAAGGCAACCTGATATTTTATGTTATTTCGATTGCTGAACCAACCGTTTTTCTTTTAAAACAATTATTATTACATATTACAATTTATTTATAATAATTATTCGTTACATTGTATTTGAATTGAAATATTCACGGTTTGAATTACAATTTATTAACTATAATTCATGTTTTAAACGACAACCATTTTTTTTATTTTTATCTGCATTTACTTATAATGATTCCTATTTCAATTACTGATTATTAATATTTATAATAAAATAACCTTGTGTATTTTTTTTATTCTATAATGTGTTAATATGTTCGCCGTACATTTGTTTATTTAATCAAAATTAATCGTTACTCGACTTAAATAATTTTATACAATTGTTAATAAAATAGTGTAAATTTATGTGTTTTTGCCCATTAAAAAGCCGTAATAATTTAGTTTCACGTGTTCATTTAAAGAAAAACAGCATATTATATTTAAATAAATAATGCATAATTAATACGAAAATAAACACATATTATTTTATTTATCCCACATTATATCCTGCATCTCTACTCTCAAAATAACTTCGCTCGCTACTCCCGGAGACGTAAGGCTAGTCCTAGTCAAACAAGAGCGAAAGGAACGCGAATGGTTTATTAACCATTTGCCTTCTTGTAATATTTTTTATAGTAATTGGTGCAAGTCTGGACGTGACAGATTGTATTAATTATTATAATAAATTTGGTGCATCGGCCGGGAAACTCACATTTTTGAGAGAAAAAAAAAGAGATTGAAGGAATAATGTGTTTAGATATAAAATGTCAGGTTCGCCTAAAAATACTGATTGTTATGTAAATAAACAAAGAAACACGAGTTTAGAATTTTCTATGAATGATACGTTATTAAATTTATACAAAGAAAAAGTTCAGACTCTCGATACTCTCGATTTAACTAAAACTCCTAGGGAAACAGTGCAAAATTTGACAAAAGAAATAAATTATTTAAAGGATAGACTAGAAAAAAGTGCAGCAAATATTTCATTATCTATAAAAATACTTCGCGATTTTGAATATAGAGAACCTTTTTTTCCAACTGATCTTTCTATTTCCGAAGTTAGTGAAGACGAACAGGAAGACACAATAATTACTCCCACGCGTGTAAAACATTTTAGTTTAAAACCCGCAGTTTTGAATTACGAGGAACAAAAAGAACTTATCGCGAATAATCCTGTAAATTTTAGTACGCCAGCCCCAATTTATCGTCCATATGAACCATTGATTTTAACACCGGATAACGTTATAAGCTCGGTAAGAAAACGGCTCGCGACTGAAGTAAAAAAAGAGTTGTTAGATTCTTATCTCGAGGAACCTAAAATCATAGAAAGTTTACAAGAAAGTGTAAAAAAAGGGACAACTTTTCAAGGTATCATAAATAAGATTAAAGGCGCGTTAAATATTTTTTCCGCACCGATCGAAAAAGAGACTGAGGGAGCAAAGACACTAGTGACAGACACGGCGAAAGTACTCGACGAAAAACTAATTCAAGGCGCGACAGATTTTACAGTTCCCTTCGATAATCAATTAATTAAAAAATCACCCGAACAAGCAAACTCTTCTAAGATTAAAGACGAATTATTTAATAAAATTAATTTAGACGAATTAAGAACAAGCACCGGAACAAAACCAAAAAAACTAGATAGGAGTGAAGTTAAAAAACAAATTAACAATAAAACAATGACGTCTCAAATTCGAGGTTTATCGCTAAAGGACGCTCTAGATTTAATACCGCGATTTAACGGTCATAATATAAATTTATCGCAATTTTTGGACGGATGCAACGAAGCAAAAGAAATTTTACCGTCGGAGTACGAAAAAGAATTAACAAAACTTATTCGAATGCGTTTATATGGGGAAGCTTTAACTTGTGCGCGCGGAGAAAATTTTAATTCTATCAAAGAAATATCCGATTTTTTCGAAAACACCTTCGGATCGATAAAAACATATTACGAGTGGACGGGAGAACTTGCTAAATTAAAACAGAAAAACAATGAGACAGTCGTTGCTTATTTTAATCGGTTACAAGAAATAAAAAATGAAATAGTCAAAGCGGCCGACAGAGAGGGACGAGTTGCGATAGCAGATCATTTCATGCTTGAACTAAGGCGAGATTGTTTAAAATTCTTTTTAAAAGGGCTTCGTTGGGAAATTCGCGCGCGTTTAGGGACTCCAAGTTCTATAAAACAAGCTCGTGAACAAGCGCTCGAGGTGGAGCGCGAGTTCGCTTGTAGCGTCTTGGACGAGGAGACGCCGAGCCGAGAAGAGACTCGTTTTCGTTCAACTCGAGAAACGCGTAAAGTAAACTATATTTCTAATAACTCTCCGATTGTATGTCAATATTGTTCTAAGACTGGTCATGGAGCCATAAATTGTTTCAAATTAGCACGAAGTTTTGCGGAAAGATTTTCCGATAATAACAACCGACGCAATCCCATAAACAGTTCATACAGTCCACAAAATCGCTCGGATAACAGTCGTAATTATAATAGACCAAATTTACAATTTGGTGGTTGGAATGAGTATCAAAATCAGACGGAATTTTTACCAAATAGAGACAGAGATAAAAATGATTCCTTTGTTCGTTATAATAATAATAAATACTCGTCGCAGCAATTTAACAAAGAAGATCGGGGAAATAATTCCGTGACTCGCGGTGTGCGCGAGCCGGTTAATCCAACTTCCCAAGAATCACGATATATTAATAACGAATCGAATAATAATATAAGATCACCAGTTACTTGTTTTCATTGCGGAAAACCCGGTCACATAAAGCGCGATTGTTATAAGTTACAAAGAGAGATAAGAGAAGGAAATCAAAATCAGGGAAACACCGACACTCTCTCTCCGAGGAGGGTCGAGAGAGAGGCTATGAATCAAATTCCCTCTACTTCGAGCGCGGAAACCCGCTCAAACGTCCCCTCCGCACCGCGAAAATAAATTTAAGCCAACAGAGTTCAGCCCCGGTCGTAATCTTCGATATCGGTCAGTTAAGACGTCCGTTAAAATTCTTGCTAGATACAGGAGCATCGGTAAGTCTAATTAAAGAGTCAGAGGTAGACTCTCGCGTAAAAATTGACGAAAATGATATTATATTGTTAAAAGGAATAACTGACCACTCATTAACTACTCGTGGTAAAATTAGAATAGATTTCGAAGGATCTCCCGTGGAACTCAATTTAGTACATGATTCGTTCCCTATACAACAAGACGGAATCTTAGGCACCGATTTTTTCCGTAGAAACGATGCAAAAATCAATTATTTGGAACAATATTTAGAATTTAACGGATTAATCCTCCCCTTTGAAAATGCAAATAATATGCAAACGGATGAATCGATATATATAGTGGAGAATATCGAAAATTATGACCGAAAATCAATACGATTTATGCCAAAACCAAGGGAAAACAATGGTTATACGAACATGAAAAATTCAAGATTTTATAATTATACCGATAGTGACTCGGAAACGTCAAGTGATTTTCAATTACACGAAAATGATGAAACGTTTATAGAATTTGACACAAACGAATCGTATGAAATCTACGAACAAGAACAAAAAAATGAAAGAAATCAAAATGGCAACGACAAAAACCTATACAATCACAGTGAAAAAGAACAAGAGTTATATGACGATTATAAAAATGACGAAATACAAGTACATCAGATCGACGAGGAGTCGGATCTAAGGAATAATACATGTAAAGCAAGTGAAAATTGTTATGGATTAATGAAGGAAGAACGATTACAAATAAATAATGAAAAAGCGCAGCCACGGGTATGTGATGTGACTGAGCTACGTATTAAAGAAAAATTTGATGAAATTACTGAAAATTATGGTATTATTGAAGCACCATTGTTCGATAGGATGGCTGAGAGTCCATCCTGTACTAATTATGAAAACGAAGTTGACCTGAAGTATGATATTGAAAATGAAATAAAAAATGAAGAAAATTTATTGAATAAGACAGTTAATAATTGTCGAGTACAAATGGTTTATGAAATCGAGGAGGGCAATAAATGCGGACCTCGTAAAAATAAGGAAAATTTTGTTGATAAAAAGATGAATTGTCGAGTACAAATGGATTATGAAATCGAGGAGGGCGATAAATGCGGACCTCGTGAAAATAAGGAAAATTTTGTTGATAAAAAGATGAATTGTCGAGTACAAATGGATTATGAAATCGAGGAGGGCGATAAATGCGGACCTCGTGAAAATAAGGAAGATTTTGTTGATAAAAAGATGAATTGTCCAGTACGAATAAATTACGAAATCGAGGAGGGCGATAAATGCGGACCTCGTGATAAAAATGTTAGTTATGTTTGTAAATTGGATAACAAAGAATTGGTTATGTCGGGGGAAGAGTTAGATACTATCCCGAGAACCGAAATATTATGGATAAACAAACAAGGAACTGAAGAAACTGAAAATGAGATAAATAATGAGAATTTAATAAACATACAAGACGAAAATGAACAATATGAGGACCCTAGCGATTTTTTATTGAATGAACGAGTTATAAACGAAAATTTACGAAGCGAATTTGTCGAAGCCATACACGAAAACGAAATGAATAACAGTTATTTGGTTTATTCAAATAAACCTTATATTAATAATTTTTATAGTTATGAAAGTGAAGAGGTCGACATACACGACATTTCTGACAATCGATCTGAAGCAAGGATACTTAACATAACGGAGGATACGAGTACACTTAATCGTAATGAACGGTTAAAAGAAGCCTTGCATTTTGATAAAATGGACAAGGAACAAAGACAATCTATAGAAAATTTAATTGATAAATATTCGGATTGTTTCTGTCTAAAAGGAGAAAAATTAGGCGTGACAAATGCTATAGAACATAAGATACCGACTGTCGACGACATACCAATCACAGCTAAGCCATATAGATTTCCTCATGCTCTCAAAAGCGAACTTGATAAACAATTAAAAGAAATGATTGAAGGAGACATAATTGAACCATCAAGTTCCAATTATACATCACCTGTTTTTCTAGTAACAAAGAAGCCTGATAGTCAGGGTAATAAACGATACCGACTAGTTGTCGATTTTCGACAATTAAACGATAAAACCGTAAAAGATCGATACCCATTACCTAATATACTAGATATTATCGATCAAATTGGACCAGAAAATCGTGTATTCACCGTCTTGGATTTATGTCAAGGATTTTTACAAGTTCCGTTAGCTCAAGAAGATCGACACAAAACAGCTTTCGCATCTTCATTCGGTTTATTTCAATTTAAAACAATGCCTATGGGATTATGCAATTCTCCAGCCACTTTTCAAAGAATGATTGATCGTGTTTTCGAAGGCATGCAAGGCAAAGAAATATTTTTATTCCTTGACGACGCAGTTATATACGCTAAAAATATTCAGGAACATAACCAAAAGTTTGAAAAATTTTTGCAAAGAGTACGCGCCGCAAATCTGAAATTACAGCCAGACAAATGTGAATTTTTGAAGAGAGAAGTAGTGTATCTGGGACACGTACTATCATCAGAAGGAGTTTTGCCGGATCCAAAAAAATTAGAAGCAGTAAAAAAATTTCCAATCCCAAAAACAGTGAAAAACATACATCAATTCTTAGGATTAGCAGGTTATTATAGACGATTCATTGCGAATTTTTCGGGCATTGCTAGACCATTAAGTAATTTATTAAAGAAAGACGCACCTTTCCTATGGTCCAGCGAGGTTCAAAAGGCATTCGATGATTTAAGAGAAAAATTGTGTAAACAACCAATACTACAAATTGCAGATTTTAATAAACCATTTATAGTGACTTGTGACGCTAGCGGTACAGCAATAGGAGCAATATTATCACAAGGAGAGGTGGGAACCGACCTACCAGTTGCTTATGTTTCGCGGGTATTAAACAAAGCCGAGCAAAAATATGATACTTATTCAAGGGAAGCATTAGCCATACTGTATGCCGTTACTCAGTTCGATTGCTATCTAAGAGGCCGTCGTTTCCTCATTATAACAGATCATAAACCACTTGTTTGGTTCAAAAACTCAGTAGATCCGACATCTAGAGTTAGTAGATGGAGAATAAAACTGAATGCATACGACTTTGACATCGTATACAAAGCCGGTAAAAGTAACGTTAATGCTGACGCATTATCAAGAAATCCAATAGAAGAACCCGTTTATGTTATTAAAAATCATTCTATGGAAACACGCAGTCGTGCAGGAAAAATAACACGGCCAAACTACAACGAAAAGAGAGCTAAACGACCCAACAAGTCAAATATATCAAAAGAACCAGTCAAAAACCTTCCTATAATACAAGAAGCCCCCGAGGAAATTGAAACGATAGTCAACTCAGACAAAAGATTACAACCCATGGAGATAGATAATTTTAACAACAAATTTGACGAGTCCTGGGAAGAAAAGGATGTTTACGAAGTACCAAATGATGAAAAGAAATTCATTGAAGTTAAAGAACAACTCTTTATGAGAAAAGATAATTACGTTTATTTCATAACTACGACTGGAATGCCTTTAGATGAAGGATCCAGAAATTTGGCTTCCAAATTATTACTACCTCATTTTTCCAATTTAAATCCAGGAGAAATAAGAATCAATAACAAAAACGGAAAAATGCATTTTGCTATGGTGTTACGTGACGAAGAGCGACTGAGTACTTCAGAAATTATTAATAATCTAAAAACGAATCTATTAAATTTAAAAATATTATATTAAAAGAAAAATTACGTTCAATAAGTATCGCAAAGAGCGAATTTATTGAAAACGTTTCATGGAACGAAATATTGAAACAAATAAGTATAACTCTACGAAAAATTAATGTAAAAATAATTATTTGTTTAGGATTCATAAAATGTGTGGAAGAGAGTAATAGGGAAAATATTATTCGCGAAATGCACGAGTCTGCTTGTGCAGGACATAAAGGGGTAACAAAAACCTATAAACGTATAAAACAACGTTTTTATTGGCCAGATATTAAGAAAGACGTACAAAACTACATTAGACATTGTTTAACTTGCCAACTAAAAAAATTGGTTCGTGTTAAAACTAAACAACGTATGATAATAACAGATACTCCGTACTCGGCTATGGAATCCATATCGGTCGATCTTGTGGGACCATTTCCCAGATCTCGAAATAATAACAATAATATATTAACCATTCAATGTAACCTTTCAAAATACTGTATGGCGATACCCATACCAGACGCGACCGCGGCCACGATCGCCGAAGCGTTAGTCCGTCGACACTTTTCAATTTTTAGCGCCCCGTTGTTAATTATCTCCGACCAAGGTACCTCATTTTTAAGTAGTCTGATGAGAGAAGTAGCGAAAATTTTTAAGATTAAACAAGTTAAAACCACGGCTTATCACCCTCAGTCCAACTCCGTTGAGCGTTTTCATAGCAGTTTAGCAGATTATTTAAAAACAATGATAGAAAGAAATGACTCATGGGATGAGTTATGCGAATTAGCCGCGTTTTCATATAATACGTCGGTACATGAGGGTCATCTCTACACGCCTTTTGAAATTGTTTTTGCAAGAAAAGCGCGACTACCATCAAACGAACCTTTAGACCCACGAGAACGAGTTCCAACGTATGATGATTACATTATAAATTTACGACAACGTTTAAACGAAATACAGGGAATCGCGCGAGAAAAATTAATAGCTTCTAAACATAGGTCGAAATTCTATTACGACAGGAAAGCCAATCATCAAGAATTTCAGACAGGGAATAATGTCTGGTTATTAAAAGGAGGGAAGAAATACAAACTAGGCGATCAATATACTGGACCACATCGGATTTTAGAAATAGTTAATAACAAGGGAAATGTAAAAATAGAGCTAGCTCATAATAAAACGAAAATAGTGCGTGTTAATAGGTTAAGATATTCATATATGGAACCTTTGTAGTGCCTAAACATAGGTATATAATATATAATAGCCCCAATGTGCTTGAAAATATGTATACGCACTAATATATAATTTACAGTTCTAAAAGGTTGTTAATAGAATAATATTTATTATCTTGTAATCACAATTGGCATACATTCAACTTAAAATAAAATTATTTCAATTTATCTGACTTTATACAAAAAAACGATATAAAAATAATATGTATATATCTAAATTAACGGCGAAAATAAACTACAAGGAAATAATATTTTTTATTATACGGAAAGATCATTACAAGAAAAGCATACACTCACTTAAATTAAATAAATACGCGATTATTAAACTAGAAACGAATAAAGCAAATAACAAAGAAAAAAGGTCTTTTTCTCTTTACTCTTCTCGCCTAAGATAACAATGATGTTAATGTACAAAGGAAAGTAAGAAAAAGGTTTAAATTTTCAATGTCAGTTGAACTTAGTCGAATTAAAATTTAATTGTTATATATATATAAAAAAAAATGATTTACAATAAAATAGAATCATTGGAGTCTAACACATCACTAAACCTAAAACCTATATCCTATCCTTCCTAAGGAGTGCTTGGTTGCACCCTTTCCTCCTCGTTGCGGTAAATGGTCCAGCAACACTGTCACTTATCCTTCCTAAGGAGTGCTTGGTTGCACCCTTTCCTCCTCGTTGCGGTAAATGGTCCAGCAACACTGTCACTTATCCTTCCTAAGGAGTGCTTGATTGCACCCTTTCCTCCTCGTTGCGGTAAATGATCCAGCAACACCGTCACTTATCCTTCCTAAGGAGTGCTTGATTGCACCCTTTCCTCCTCGTTGCGGTAAATGGTCCAGCAACACTGTCACTTATCCTTCCTAAGGAGTGCTTGATTGCACCCTTTCCTCCTCGTTGCGGTAAATGGTCCAGCAACACCGTCACTTATCCTTCCTAAGAAGTGCTTGGTTGCACCCTTTCCTCCTCGTTGCGGTAAATGGTCCAGCAACACTGTCACTTATCCTTCCTAAGGAGTGCTTGATTGCACCCTTTCCTCCTCGTTGCGGTAAATGCTCCAGCAACACGGTCACTTATCCTTCCTACATACCGTTCAAAATGTAAACCTATATAAATAATTACAACTGAACTTACCTTGACTCTAGTAATTCTGTTAATTAGTCATACCTTCTTACAGGACCCCCAGGTATAAATATATAAGGAGAGTTTGGCATAATAGAAAAAAATAATCTAACACTAGGCTCAATGGACACAGGTGAATCTGTACAACAAAATAACGATTGCAATGAAACGAGAAGAGGAGGGAAAAGAAAGATTTTTAAAATTAATAATAAAAAAAAAAAAAGTTTAAAACTTCATTAATTAAAGTAATTAAGTAAAGTGAACTCACTGATAGTATCAATACACATGTCGGACAAAATCATCGATTCAGATTCAAAGTATGAGAATATTTATAATATTGATTTTAATAAAAAAAATGCCGAAAATTCGATTAATTTGTCAATTTTGTGGATAAAGTTCAAAATTCAACTATTAATAAAAACAATAATAATTAAAATTGTACAATTTAGTATTTATGCCAATGCAGTTCACACTAGTGTTCAATCTAATACTTTGTTCATAAACACTGATTTAAACAAACTATGTATATAAAAGAAAAAGTTAAAAAAATAAAAACAACATTTATTTTCATACGATTAATTCCATACAATTGCTTATTTAATTTACTCCTTCCCTTTCGTGTTCGCTAAGTAAAGGATACCGACGCCTCCGCCTATATGGCTACTTCTATCCGTATTATTACTGAGCGGCTGATCGCGTTTTGAGACTATTTGTTTAACGGTTTAAATTGTTGTTATTATTTTATTATATATATATATATATATATATATATATATAGGGGTGGGTACTGGGGATATGTAAGGCCCACGGTTAGGCCCAATCTGTCCCAACTTACCAACCTTAAGTGTGCAGTCCCACGATGCGGCCGGGAATCCCTTTGATTCCCGTGCAATGCCGTTAACAACGTCAAACACTCCGTTTGACTTATATACCGTGTGTTGGGCCCTATGCCCAAAATTGCCAACTAGGATAAACACCGGAGAGGGCGGTATTCGTAGGATAGGACGTTAACCGGTAAAATATTATCAACAATGATATTTTGTTAATCGGCGAGAAAGATTGTCTCGCCGAGTCAATTTATTAAATTAACAAATAAATATTAATAAATAAACAATAAATGAACTTTAACAATTTGCGGGGAGTCGTACCGATGACTACCCCCGAGGTCAGCGCGAAAAGAATCAGTTAAAATCTATTTAACAGTCGATTACGAGCAACCGATCCGGATATGATCGGCTGCTTAACCTGATGGCATACGTCACACCGTGTGACGTATGAATCACTGACGTAGAGAGCTTTTACGTAGAAGCTACTACGTCACGCGCGCCTTCTCTCGTGAAGTGGTTCCCGCGAACCACCGACCTTTCTATCCGTGCGGGTATTGTCACGAGAGGGGGGAAAGGAGGAACGCTTCCTCACCTGGACCGTACCAGGTAAATCGGGACGCGAAATATTAATAGACA